>LPNX010873989.1:0-56730 GCA_001517045.1 Pseudotsuga menziesii | reverse complement strand
TCCTCGATTTCCGTGCCAAATCAGACCACGGCCGTACAGCTGACAGGCCGTACAGATCTCGGGACACGTGCCAGAATTAAATGCAGCCGTACAGAATTTAATGCAGCAATAAATTACCTCGAAATTCGTGCCGAATTTACCCAGCCGTACACTGTCCTTTCACCTCGGGATTTGTGCCGAATTAAATGCTCCGTACAGATCCGTACACCTCGGGATCCGTGCTGTCCTAGCCGTACTTCCTCCTCGAAGTTCGTGCCAAATCTGCAGCAGCCGTACTGAGCAATCAATGCAGCCGTACACCTGTAATAAATGCAGGCCGTACACCTTGGGAACTGTGCAAGCTTAAATCTGGAATCTTCTCCTTCAAACCCTAACTTGGAATTTGACCTCCTTGGGAAAATCGACCTCCTTGAGCTCTGCTCTCCTTCATCTGTAAAAATGAAATCTATTATTACTTTTGCCTCCCTCACTCCTTTTTATAACATCACAGTGAGAGTGAATATCTCATTTATTTATTTCTCATAAATAAATTCACTCACTTACTCACTTTATAAAAAGTGACTTTAGTCATAAAGTCACATTTAAGTGACTTTAGTGTGAGGGTCACATTTTCCCTCTTAAGTGACTCAGGCAAAATAAAGTCACTTAGGGAACTCCTGACAAGGTACAAAAATCAACAGAAATCACGTTATGTTTCTTAGGTTTGTTCATGGTCGTCTCTTGCTGGGAAACATGAGAATGGTCTGTTATTTCTTATGATGTGTCAAGGTTGTTTTTCCAGTGAGAAGCCTCTTTCTCAAGAGACAAATTTTTTCATTTGAGAAAAAAATGAGAAATATTAAGTTGTTTTGTCTAGGATGAAATCATTTCTTGCTAGTTTTTGGACCTAGAGTGTGTTCTAAAAACTAAAAAAAAAACGCGACAAAAAAGAAACGAAATAAAATTATGCACTCGAAGACGAAGAGATACTTGTAGGTTTGTTATTTCAGCTGCAAAAGGTGTGATTTTTGTAATAAGAGCACTTATACTTTGGAGCCTTTGTGATGCTGGAGCATCTAGATGTCTTTCCATCTGAAGCAACACAGAGTGAGCATACAGAATGAGAGGCAGATATGGGGGCACAAGTTTAATGTTGGGATACAAAAGAAAAAGATGGCATAGTGCATTGTTTGTGGTAAGAAATATGAGGTGGCAGTGACGCTGAGCCAAGGAAAGGCAAAGTTAAAATATGAGTTTCTTGGAAGCTGTAATGTTTCCTTTTTGGCTTTTGGGGGATTCCCTAGTTTGTGGTTCCACTTGTTATTGTGGGACTTGGTCCATGTAGGTGGATTGACTTAGATGATAAGTAGTATTTCACCCCAGATTCTCTACAGTGCACCCTACTAGATGTGCCATGGAGGGTGGTCTCTTTGCCATTGTAAAAGGCCAAGGTGAGCTTTCTTTATGTAAAATTGTTAGTCTATTGGCATTCCAGACCTTTGGTCGTTCATGGCAGGTCCTCTTGGTCTTCATTTCAAGGTGTATTGGTCTTGTGGCCTTGTTGACTACCCTTTGATGGGTGGTAACCCCTCATGTCAAGCATTTATGTCTTGGGTAGGTATCGGTGTGTCTTGGGGTGACTTAATTAGGACACATGGCTTAGGAGCCCTTAGATTCATATGTAGCAAAAATAACAAATACACACAAATGTGAGTAGATACATCTTTGTTAGATTTTGTGGTTACTCCAAAAGTATTTTCGCTTAGCTAGGAGAGTGCTAGGTCTCTTGGTTCCTTGGAGATTGTCACATACCCCAATTTTGTAAAATTATGTAAATTGTTTTATTATATTTCAGAGACATTATGTTAAAATTAATCCTAAGTAGGGATTGATGACTCAGCAGAGTCAACAATAATGGAGTGTAATTCAGAATATTTTATTATTTAATAAATAAATTATGGAGACAACAACATGGGAGAGCTGTTAAAAAGAGGTTACTGGTCAAACTGGTGGATGGAACTAGGTGGCAGGCAAAAGACAAGTGGCAGCATCCTCAAACACTTCCTAAGTTGCAGGTGGCAACTTCCCTATATTTGGGGTCATGATTCCCCAAGAAAGTGGAATCAGAGCAGGTGGCTCATTAAATGACAGTTAACCCAACAAAGACCTAGGCAATCTTTTAAAAGTACTCAATGAAGAGCGCTGAGGCTGCTGAGTTATTTTCCAGAGAGAATGCATTCAGGTGAATGTTATTTAGGAAATTCATTGAGGAAGAGGGAAAAACAGTAAGGAAGTTGTTTGAGAGGAATGCTGCAGTAACTTGGTTATTTACAGTTTTTTAGCTGGGAGAACTTACTGATAAGTTCTGAGTTAATATTGAGTTGAACACTGGTATCCAACTTTGCTGCACCTAGTTCCAGCCAGGGAGACCAGAGCAAGCTCGGGGGTCCTGAGAAGTCGCTGTCTGAGCGCTCTCCAGGAGTTGGTACGGAGGAATGGCCTCCCATTGCTGTTGTTGTCCACAGCTTAAACAGGTTTTGTCATTTATTTCTTTATGTTTTCTGAGTATGAATGGATGTATGTTATGTTTATTTATATGTCTGAGTAGTTAGTTAGTTTCAGTAAAGTTAGTATCTCAGAATATCAGTAGTTAAATATGTTAATAGTTACTGTGTTTTTCCACATCTGGTATCACCAGACCGTACTCCAGCACAGTATCTCGGTGTTGAGAAGTAGCATGCTTCTGAACCGAGTTTCCTATATTACTTACAGTTACTACAAGTGTTTTCACAAATTCATAAGTTATCTTCCTACAGTCTTAAAAACTATTCCTAGAACTGTATTTCGGTTTTCTGAAAGTACTAGTTGTATTAAAGAAAAGATAGACTAAGTATCTCTGCAGTTTAAGTTCTATGATTGTTATTTGCTAGTCAAAAGGATTTAACCTTTTAAAGTTAAAAATAAAAACAATATTTACAGTAGGATATGATTACTTATCTGTTGATGTTACAGTTAAATTCTATTGGTTTTTAGTCTGCAATATAATTAGGAATGCAATTATCTAATTACTGTATACTCTAGATTTAACTAGTTAAGCATATTTCATAACTGTAATTTCTATTTCAATTATGGTAAACGAATGCTATCATATACACAGGTATTTGTATAGATAGGTATATAAAAATATACTTTATTATTATTAAATAAGAAATATATAGAAATATTCAAGTATTACAACTAAATAAAGAACCCAAACTAAACATTGGGTAAATAACATTAAAATAACAATCATAGAACATTGAGAAGAAGTAATACTATTATGGTATCACCAATAATGTATCTACATTATATATATTATAAAAAAATAATATTTAAGTAGTGTATTATTATATAATTAAAGAAAAACTTAGTTTATTTATACTCAGGGTGTAAATAAATAAAGTTTATATATGAACTAGTTATACACTGTGCATTATAAAGTAAATAAACATTATTTAAAGACAACAGTAATGTTTAATGAGAATACAACAGGTCTTTTAAATTCAAAAGGATTATACTTGCATTTTTTTTATAATTTCTAATAAAAGGAAATCAGGGTTTTAAGCCTGCACATAAATGTAATAACAAATCTATATAACATTAAGTTGGAGAGTTCATTAACTACAAATTTCTTTATAATAAATTAAATTACAGTATTATAACATGACTGGAAACAATGTAAGAGAATTGTATTCTCAACCAGAGTATTTGTATAAGGGTATAAACCCTCTATAAGGTTTAAGAAGTTTTTGTATAACAATTAAATCAAGAACATAAGCCTAACAGCAACTTCATTAAAAGGACTTACCAATAGAATTATAAGTTTATTGGCAGTTTAAGCAATTGTTTTAATCTGAACAGAAAAATTAGGGTTGAACCCTATAAGTTCAGTTTATCCCATAAAAGAAATATTACAGGGTAAAATAATATTTTCATTACGCCTGCATCTTAAATCCACCGTTCAAGTGGTTATAAAACCCATATTTCTACCTATTTTGGTACAGAGCTTAAAATTAAAATGCATGTAATAGAAAACCCAAAGATATAAGAAAACTATATATTAAGTCGTATTACAAAACTCTGGGCAGAAACCCTGAACAATTTAAGAGTACAGTGCAGAAAAAGAAGACAGAGGCCGTAACCTCATCTTCGGGCAGGCTTACAGCCAGTGCCCTTTTTACACAGTAATCTTTCATAATAATCTTAAATACAAAAGGAAAGCCAAACATTTACAACATCAACCGAAGCTGTAACATCCTATTACCGCTGAGGGTTAAACCTGTTAAGGACTTCCTTAACTTGCAGTCAAAAGACGGAACAACGCAGAGATGACCACAGAGTCGTATCAACCATAGTCAAAATCTTAAACAACCCTAATAAAACAGCAAGGAGGAATGCCTTGGTAAAGACCAGGCTTACCAGGTTGAGCCATTTTCACCGAAGCTTTGTGCCATCCACGCCTGAAGAAGGAGCCGAAGCCTGCAATTAAAGAAATAGTTGGTTAAAACCTTATTCTTTGTTTTTCTTTTAAAATAATTCCTAAATTGGAAAAACAGAAGATTAACCTGTAACTCACCGACGCAAGTGAAGTAAGCGTATCCACAGTAAACAGCTTGATAACTACGAGCAGAGAAGGCATAAACCCTTCCATTGTCATCGAGAAGAAACAGCTGGCAGAAGCAAAGGGGGATTTCCACATTGGAAGCACTGACAGTACTAAAATCGAAGGATACATTCACGCTGTACAGAGTTGATAATGGCATCGACAGGAAGAACCCTAGGTTGCTCAACGACGTTATGGCCACCAACAGAAAACTAATGGCTCCCACACAGTGCAATAGACAGGCATAAAGAACTGAAGCAGCGTAGAAGCTACTACTAAGCAGTGTAACAGCGAAACCAGGTCCAGGAGAGTTCACCGGACGACCATGCCCGAAGGCGAGGGAGAAATAGTAATTTAGGGTTTAGTCAACAGGTTTATAAACGCCAATGCATGGCACTGAAGCGACCACGTAGGTGTTTTAATAATTATTCATACTGTGGGTCAAATCCTAACGTTTCATAACGAATTGCCATCGATCGAGATTCCAAACAAATCGTAGCATGGACTTCCATTTTGATCGCTACACTATGGTTACCTGCCACATAATTCACGGTCTTAATCATTAGCATAATGCGCATAAGACTAGGCATTGTAAATATCAACCTTGCGTTTTATACATTGTACAATCACGGTGTTAGAACGATGTTATTACACCTTGCTATGTATATATTAAAATCTTGCCTTATACAGATTAAAAACCTTGTATTATAAGTAATCGATCAAGATTAAGTATGGAGGTATTTTAGACCTTAAAGCTTTGTTGTTTATTATAAAAGTATAATGATATGAGCATAATGTTAGGTCATAAATTATTCATTAAATTTACCTCTATAATGCTATTTACCCTAGTCTCAAGTGATACTAGGAATAGTTATCTACTATTCTACTACTATGGTGTCTTTTGCCATAGCTTTGCATAGATAGAATAAGACTTGTTATTCTTTCTTTGGTAACTTTAATTTGTAGGATTTAAGCTTTATAACCCACAAATTTTGGAGTAAGTTTACTCTAACCATGTTCACATGGTATTACCTATGCAATAACAATCTCTAATAGTCTTAGATTCCTTATGTTAACATTTAGACTTTTGTTGTCTTTCATGCTCAAAAATTTACCAGGTTTGGTAGTGAATGTATGACTAGCTGTTTATGTAAATTACTATTACCATTCTTGTTGATGGTGTAGTCTGGAACTCATAATAGGTTAAATTATGATAATCTAGTTTTATTCAACTATTGTAAATGGAAATAGAGGTTATTTTCCATTTAATGTAACTCTTAAAAATGTTAATAGAAAAACTATACCAAACAATAAACCTAGTATTTGCGAATCAAAACATATACTAACTTGGCATGATGCAGTAACAACAGATAAATAATTTGGGTATGAACATGGTAATCCAGTACTTATTACTGTGCTAGATAAGAAATATTATGATTGCATTACAATGAACTCAATAATGATCTAGTACTTCATAGGGTTACTAAATTATGTTTTTATAAAGGAAAATAGCTATCTTTCCTTTGGAAATTCTAACTTTCTTTCAGTAAGATCTTAAGAAGAATTATAGGAAAAGTTGTACCTGTAAAAGCCTGATAAATTGGCTAGCATGTATTTATACTTTTACTGAATGAATTGGAACAACATTTTGTTATCTAATTGTTTAAAGGATCTTTTAGCAGCGACACGAACTTTACCTGTATATTTGTCAGAGAAAGAAATACTGCTGCATTAGCTCGAAAACTAAGTAAGCCCAGTCTGTCATAGCAATTCCCCTTTGCGGTTGCAAACAGAAAACAATCAGTAACTGACAAGAAACTCATCATATAAGTTAAGCACAAGTAAAGGTCATTCAATTAAAATTTTAGTGACATAAACTAATCAAACAGTTAATGTCTGTTTATTATTTAGATTATATGTTATTTTAAAAGTTTTAAATTTTTCGAAATTTTTGGGGTTTTGACAGAGATGATTTAACATGGATGATTAGATTTGGGCACATGCTTGACCTTGGGTAGAGTGCTAGCAGGGAACACTTACCTAGGAGGTTATTATCAGTGTTCCACCAAGTTTCCGGGACGCGGGAGCGGGGAAACGCACATTGGGGACGTGTAGAGACACCCCCAAATTTTGAGGTATTTTGGGGGATGGGGAGTTGGGGGGGCGTGAGGGTCTTTAAGTTTAAAGTTTTAACATAGGGGGGCTAATAGTAATAATTAAATAACCATGCCAAAATAAAATTTAAAAGTTAAAAGCTATAAAATTTGCCAAAACAATTACATTTATTATTTTTATGAATACATTTATAAAATATAAAAAAAAAATAAAAAACATAGCTCAAGGCTCAAACTGTACAAAATAAAAACAAAACAGGAAAAATTAAAAAATGAAAACTAACAAGAAAAAATTAAAAATGAGCTCAAGGCTCAAAATCATATATGCACAAAATGAAAAAATTTAAAACTAACAGGAAAATTAGAATTAAAAAAAAAGTAATAACAAGTTACACGAAAATTAATAAATTATTATACTGATACATACCTCCACGGCTGCTAGTGTCCACGACTGCTTGTGTCCAGTGTCCACTCCTCACGGGTTGCCAGAGTCCAATGTCCACTCCTCACAGGCTGCAGTGTCTAATGTCCACTCCTCACAGGCTGTTAGTGTCCACGGCTCATAAATGATAAAACCATAAAACCGAAGTCACGGCTGCTCATAAAACTCATAAAACAGTAAACTTTAAAAGTTTAAAACCATAAAACTAAAGCCTGTAACCGGCTGCTCATAAAATGAAGTCACGGGTTTGTTTTTTCTGGTTTTCTCATGGGCCAGCAAGTTGCAACTCCTCACAAGACAATGCTCACTCACGGGCCACTGCTCACAGGCCAATGCTGACTCACAGGCCAGTGCTCACGGGCCACCCACTGCTCACAAGCCACGGGCCACTGCAAAACGAAAATGTGGGCCTTTCACAGCATAAAGAAAACGTCTTTCACATCAAAACGAAAACGGGGGATAAAATTTAAGTAAACGCCTTGGTCCGAATAGGTTAGAAAGGTAAGTTAGGTTAGGAATTGCATTTCTTTTTTTAAATTAAATTTCATTTTTTTTTTTTTATTAAAAAAAATTAAAATGGGGGGGGGGGGGGGGGGAGGTGTGTGGAAGCCCCCCATTTTCGGGAGGGGGCGTGTAGAAGCCCCCCATCATGGAGTTAAAAAAATGTGCGTTTCCCCATGTTTCCGAGAAAAGGGGGTGCCGGGAAACGTTTCGCATGGAGCCCCCTAGCCCCCGGGGCGTGGAAAACGCAGGGGGCGAGCCCTCGACCCTGGGAGGCGCATCCCCTTGGAACACTAGTTATTATCCTAATTGACATGATGAATAAGCCATTGGCTGTGCACAATGCAGAGTTGGTTGCTTGATTAGGAAAGATATTGATATAGGAGTGCTAGGCACGTTGAAGAGGCCGCTTAGCCCTAAGAGCATGTGAGGATGTGACATGCACCATGGAGGTTGGACACATAACTTGATGACACTTGGGTTGAAGTGTATACTTCATGGAGGTTGGTTGTGGAGCTAGGCACACATGTTGAAGAGTGTTGTGTAGTGGACATGTGGCACACGAGTATAGGAGCAATACCTTGCATAAAGATACTAGGACAATGAACCACCATAGAAGAGGGAGTGTTGGGCTAACATGTTGGAGAGCACACCATCTTCGAGGAGGGTTGTTGAGTGCAAGGAGGATTATGCTTGGAGGGTGCACTACCATGGGCTTTTGTAAAGCCCTAATATGGCACTTGTCAACATTGTATTGTATAGCGCTCCATGTGGATTTGCCTTGTTGGTTACGAGTATGGACTTGTGCCCATGTTTTATGTTGGCATCCCCCACCTATTCTATATGAAGGTAGGAGAGAGCCTTTATCATAACTAACCATTGATATACTTTTTATTCTATCTTTATAATAACCATCAATATACCTTTGATTCAATCTTTGTAATCGTTTTCGAGAAGTCTTGTAGGGATCAAGACTTGGGGTTTGTGATGTAAGCCCTAGAATACATGAAGAGAGAACACTTTGATGTTTTTGACGAGTTTGCTCTTCCAATATGTAAGATGATGCTAGGGTTTGTGTTTTGCAAGAAGACACTTGAGTAGAATATAACACATGAGGAGTCGATAGTTTGTCTTGTAGAAGCCGTGGCTTTTGTAGTGAAGCAAGAGGAGTTATGATTTGATTAGAATTAAAGAAGAAATCAGTTGGCTTTTAGCTTGAGTTCATTCAAGGTGCTCCTCAAATTATAAGTTTCGCAATGAAAAAGAGATATGTTGTTAATATTGTGAAGAGCCCCACACTAATGCAACTAGCATCCGCTTCATCAATTAATGTTGCAATGGAGATATAAGCATATCTCCAGTGAACCAAGTGCTTTCTTATAGGAATTAACTGGCTGTTAGGGTTTCTAGTTTTTTCCAGATGTTTTTTTTTCTCAAAAACTTAAGTAATTTGTTATTAATAAGCATTGTTTTATTAAAAAGTAGGACTTTTTGGGGGACCAAATTGAGGGGCCTGTGTCCCTCTTTTCTGCTCAACAGGCCCACACATGCGAAGGTAAATAACGAAACGACCTCTGTACATTCGGAAACGCTGCTTACCACACTGTACATGTTTCATGCTCACGAAACACTGTACGGTACAACTGACGCCATTTTGGTGGGCTTTTGTACCTATTTCAGCATTTTGTTGAGTTTTGGGTACTGGTACAACCCTTGGCTAGCCGTTTCCTGTAACATAGGTGTGGGCACACAACCCAATGCCAGTCTGTGCTGGAAAATGCCTAAAAATGTGCAAAACAGGAATTACAGCAGTCTTTAATAGCTGTTTTTAATGTGGGAAATCACAATTTTATTGTTATTGCATTTTTTAAAATGGCTTTTTATGGTTTTTTCTAATGGATGCATATGAAGAAAGATGTACAGTTTCTCCCTCTTTCTGGAAAAAAACTAACAAGATAGCTAGTTAAGCTTTGTGTTTTCTGATTGACATAGAAAATCCATAAAGCGAGTGTGTACAAGTGAATATGACACAATTGCAAAATTGGTAAAGGAGGAAAGCATTTGTAAAACATCAATCTAGAAATCAACGAGCTACATGACAGTTTAAATGATTTGGATAATTGGGTTGTTGATCTTCACAAACAAATTGATCTGCAGGATAAATTGATTGAACACTTCAACTAAAATTAATTGAAAAAAAATGGGAGGCACCCTTGTTGAATGTGCAATGCTAGCTACCTTGACCAAACTAATAACCACTGAGTAGAATGTGCCCTAGGGAACAGTGCCAAGGAGGTTAGATCTATGTGCAAGACAACCAGCTCAGCATAGAAGTACATGTATCTAGATGACACTGAATTTTAGCTTTCATACCATTGACACACGGAGTTGTACCCTAGGGATGTGTGCCAACCTTCCAAGCCATAAAACATTACTTTCTTGTTGCTTGCCTCGACATATGTGCCAAGAGAGAGGGCACTCCATGGAAAACTATAGATGTCTTGAAATAATCATCATTCAAGTGTGAAAGGGGCAAAATGAGCTAGGGAACTCTGACACTAATCCTTCCATGTGGTCAAACCAAAGTCAAATAACCCTAAATTACCTTCATAATGTTTCGTCAAGGTCGATGCTGCATCAGGGAGTATGAAACATGACAAGAAAAGGTGGTCCTTGTGCTAAGACAACCCAAAACATTTGGGAGTGCTCACCTAGAGGCCTCCACTTATAAACTGCATCAATTATGCTTGGAACCTTGCAAAAAGTGTCAAAACACTAATGTGTTCCACCCCAATGAATATTTATTGTGATAAAACCTTAGAAACTATAGCGGAAACCCCTTTTAATTCATCACCACACCCTGGAATAAATTATTAACACTTATAACTTGAGACCCTAAGTTGATGGGTTCCCCCTGCATAAAATGCACCAAGTGTTAAATAATTTTATTAAAGCTAGGCAACACATCATTTCAAACATATAAACACTACCAAAGCAGGGCACACCACATCATCAAAAGCGAAACCATTTTATCTCATCCACTAGACCACCATTAGAACATGCCATCCCACACACGACAGCATACGATTATCGAGATGTGAGAATCATCTTTAACCCAAAATCCAAATGCATCCCCTGTCCATCAAATTTCTAGCAATGTGGTTCTGCAAGCTCGATCCTTGTGGAAAAACTTGACAAGTGTTTTGAGTGCAAATGTCATGTAACATGGGTAAATCTCATGAAAGACAGATATTGTATGGTATCCAAGAGCATTGCATTGGGAACACTTGGTGGCAGATCACTCTCAACAATGTTTTTTGCTTACTGCATTGAATATAAAGAAACCAATTCAACAATCGTATTGGATGTTGGAGACAGATGGTCTAATTCAACGGGGAATTTTTTATTCAGCTCCATCAATTACAAAAGTGAATTTCTGGACAAGAAGGAATCCCCACAATATATAACAGGGTCTAATCATGTAGAACTGAAGGTAGTTAGCATTTTGTCAATATATAATAATCACTTCTTTTTTGAGAAATGCTTATCATGACTTTCAGTTGTCATGCAAGAGATTTTCGAGTTTAACATTGAATTAAGGTTCTTAGTCGAAGAATGTATCCATGTAAGTACAAACAGCACCGCAGGAATAACATGGATAAAGTAGAAACTGTAAATTTATTTTACTAATCAATATGCTATTTATGAAAACTGGTAGTAGCTTATTAAAACTGTGTCGGGTTGGTATTTAATCACATTCTTGGCAATTTCTTTAAAACAATGTTTATCTTCTTTTTAATGTTATTCTTACCTGCCTTTTAATGTACGTCCCTAAATTTATCTAAACATGCTGATTATGTTATGTTCTCTTCATATGTGGCTGCAATTTTTCAATTTCATGAATAATATTCAATGTTATTCTCTTTTGTCAGTGGACTGAATTTTAAGTTTGTGTGCACTGATTACAGTTTTGTGACAGAGCCACTTTCATATGGTCTAAATGTGGCTCTGGATGCTGCTTGTGAAAAGGAGCCCACTGAAAAGTCAACACTAGACACGCCCAACTTCACATGCAGTTTCATGGATTCAGCTCTCTGCCCATCTCTGAGATCAGCTATTATTAAGCATTTAAAATATTTGAAGGGTTCTTATGTGGCTTCCTTGTCTTACATCTGATGATTCTGTTAACTTGCCCATTATTTTCATCTAGAGTTTGGTGCATATGATCAATGACCAGCTTTAGAGTGTAAATCCTGGAAGAATTTTATAAGTCTTATCCAAAAATTCAGATGATCGTGCTTCCAATCCAAGGGACCCCTGATTTAATTCCACTAACTCATTGACCTTCCCAACAGGTCAAAGGATATTTACATGAGTCAGTCAATTGTTGCTGATTACTGTTCATTGATATTTGTTCTTCAGATCATTCCATTTCGTTGGACTGCTGTACTCAAAACAAACTGTAGTGATACCGGAGAATGTACATTTATCTTGTTTGTTTACAGGGTGAACGCTTTAAAAAACATGAGTTGATCAACAAATATTTAGAATATCTTTGAGAAAGACGGAGTATGTTGGAAGGACGGATGTATCTGCTATGGATTAGCTATCCAGTTATTGTATCAACTCTCCTTTTATTGAAGGGTATGAAGTGGATGTAGTCTTCTCTCCTAGCTTGTATCTCACTTTGAAGTTTTTATGGCACTTGAACATGAGCTGTAGACAGCAGTATGGATGATCCCTCCTGTATGGGCCTTATTGTAGCAGATATTGCAGCCACTCTTGCTGATCTACCCCTTGAACACAGCACATGCTGACGTTGTAAATGTTCCCTTTGATTTCAATGAAATAGCAAGGAACAGATATTTTCCCCTGGAAAATAAAAGGGAATTCTAAATGGTGTTAAAGCTAGCACGTGTATTTGCTGGTGCTGGCAGCTTCTTAGTGGAGCTTCAAATATAGGAGTCTAATTAATTGGTATCCTTCATACTCTTTTGTTTCAAGGCTAGAAACCTGCTTTGTTACCATTTGGGTTTTTGCTGCTAAAAATTTGTAAGTCATAGCTGTACATTGTAATTTATATGGAGGACGGCGCCTTCAGATTTAGTACATTTCCTCAAATCAACCTTTGAAATTGATATGAACTTAGTAAAGGTTGCTGAATTTGGTTTTAGGGTTCTAGCCGTTGAAATGCATTATATACCCAATTGTTTAAATTTCCGCAATTGTATTACAAATTTCGTTTCCAAATATAAATTTATGAAACTGTTTAAATTTCTTCCATGGTAATGCAATTGGGGAAGCACTTTTATAATCTTCCTAATATAGGAAATCAATATAAACCAAAGAAGAATGCTTTAAAAGAATCTGTAATATACCATTTAGTTTTTCAAAATTTGGGTGTTTTTAAAAATATTTTCTTACACATTTGCAAAACATATATGGGTGAGTTTTATGAATCTATAAATATTTTAATAAGAAAAACTGTGAATATAGGCTGTAAACAATCTCCTTTTTATCCTTTCATCCTCAGATTAATGTGGGAAGGATCTTATCTACAATTTTTAGTTGCATCAAGAGAAGCTATGTGCATTCTATAGCATAGTGGAAGGGAGATGTATAACGTGTGGGCCTATGATTGACACATGGCATTAGTTGGCCACCTATATATAAAACAACACAATATGGATGCGATGTGTAACAGCTGTGCCTATAAATCAAAATATATAAAAAATGTAAAATTGATAATAAAAAAAATTTAAGAAAAAAATGAGTAGCAAAAATAACAAATACACACAAATGTGAGTAGGTTCATCTTTAGATTTTGTGGTTACTCCAAAAGTATTTTCACTTACCTAGGAGAGTGCTAGGTCTCTTGGCCCCTTGGAGATGCTTTGACATGGATGATTGGATTTGGGCACATGCTTGACATTGTGTAGAGTGCTAGCAGGGAACACTTACCTAGGAGGTTATTATCCTAATCGACATTATGAATAAGCCATTGGCTGTGCACAATGCGGATTTGGTTGCTTGATTAGGAAAGATATCGATACAGGAGTGCTAGGTACTCTGAAGAGGTCGCTTAGCCCTAAGAGCATGGGAGGATGTGACATGCACCATGGAGGTTGGACACATAACTTGATAACACTTGGGTTGAGGTTTATACTTCATGGAAGTTGGTTGTGGAGCTATGCACCCATGTTGAAGAGTGTTGGGTAGTGGACATGTGGCACATGACTATAGGAGAAATACCTTGCATGAAGATACATGGATAATGAACCACCATAGAAGAGGAAGTGTTGGGCTAACATGTTGGAGAGCACACCATCTTTGAGGGGGGTTGTTGAGTGCAAGGAGGATTATGCTTGGAGGGCGCACACTACCATGGGCTTTTGTTAATCCCTAATATGGCACTTGTCAACATTGTATTGTATAGCGCTCCATGTGGACTTGCCTTGTTGGTTCCTTGTATGGACTTGTGCCCATGTTTTATGTTGGCATCCCTCACCTATTCTATATGAAGGTAGGAGAGAGCCTTTATCATAATCAACCATTGATATGTTTTTTATTCTATCTTTGTAATAACCATCAATATTCCTTTGATTCAATCTTTGTAATCGTTTTCGAGAAGTCTTGTAGGGATCAAGACTTGGGGTTTGTGATGTAAGCCCTAGAATACATGAAGAGAGAACACTTTGATGTTTTTGACGAGTTTGCTCTTCCAATATGTAAGATGATGCTGGTTTGTGTTTTGCAAGAACACACTTGAGTAGAATATAACACACGAGGAGTTGATAGTTTGTCTTGTAGAAGCCGTGGCTTTTGTAGTGAAGCAAGAGGAGTTATGATTTGATTAGAACTAAAGAAGAAATCAGTTGGCTTTTAGATTGAGTTCATTCAAGGTGCTCCTCAAATTATAAGTTTCGCAATGAAAAAGAGATATGTTGTTGATATTGTGAAGAGCCCCACACTAATGCAACTAGCATCTGCTTCATCAATTAATGTTGCAATGGAGATTTAAGCATGAAAAGGAAAAAATATAAAAGGAGGATAAGAAGAAAAGTAAAACATAAGAGAACCCTACATTAAAGTGTTATTGGAAAATACAATAAGAAGAGCAACGCTGGGCTTTGTAGAATTTTCACTAGTTTTCAGCGATAGGTTTCAAGTAAAATTTATATCACTGTTTATGACATTTTTAGAAAAATAAAGTTATGGAAATAAACAAAAATTTTCAGACTTAAAACACTGCTGTAAATAATCTTGTCAGTGACAGGAAATAAAAATCAGCACGCCATTTAATCACATAGAACACTAGGATTTTTGGTCAATGGCCCTGGAAAAACCCACTAGGGGAAAACCAGTTAGAGAGAGTATTTTTATTTTTAAGGAGAAGTTTATCATTTACAACAATACACAGAAAATATCAAACCAACTTATCTCAACCTGGAAGATAAATTTTTGTCTCGATTTGCGTGTCGAACAACAAAAATCAAACTTTGATTTTTTCTTGTTTTTTGCCTCGATTTATGTGCCACTATACGAACTGTACATACAAACTGTATGAACCTTGAAATCTGTCCAATTTTTTTCTCGAAAATCGTGCCTGCTGCCTTGAAAACCGCACCGTATGGACTGTACAGACCAACAATAAATGTTGCTGTCTTCTCCTCGATTTTCGTGCCCTCTTTGCTGTTGTCCTTTCCGTCAATTTGCGTGCTGCAATTTTTTCTTTTGCTCAGGAAAAAATGGAAACTTTATCTTTTCTTTCTCTCAACTCTCTCTTCTCACTTCAATTTGCAAAAACGAGGCAAAATGCCTTTCCCTTGCCTTTTTGAGTAAACCCTAGGGTGAGTGTAATCTAACGGTGGAGATTAGATTAGATCAAGGGCTGAAATTAAATGCTCATATTCTATTTCTAAAATATTAATTTCACTCGCCCACTTAAATTTATCAAAAAGTGACTTTAATGCTCTAAAGTCAAATTAAATGCTTTTACTTAAGTAATTTAATGCAAGGGTCACTTTATGTCCCTTCTCTAAGTGACTAAGGCAAAAGTCATTAGGGGAACACTTCCTAGGTACAAAACTAACACTCCCTCTTACCGAGGAAGGTGTTCTGCACCACTCCCAACTTGTCTCTGAAGAAGACAAACTTGCCCCTCCCCAAAGACTTTGTCAAAATGTTAGCTACCTGGCCAAACTTGCCCCTCCACAAGGCCTTGCAGCTGGCCAAACTGGCTGCCATGTACTCAGCCTCAGCAGTACTCAATGTAACGGACTTCTGCTTCCGATTGAACCACGACACTGTTGTCGAGCCCAAACTGAAACAATATCCAGAAATGTTTTTTCGGTCTGCCACACTGACTGCTCAATCTGAATCTATATAGCCAACCAATCTGAATTTGTATAGCCTACCAATCTGATCCCCTCTGACCTCCTGTAGTCCAAACCAAAATCCACTGTCCCTGAAAGATAGAACAACACATGTTTTGCAGCGATCCAATGCACACTCCTAGGCTCAACCATGAACTGGCTAAGAGTGTTCACTGCAAAACACAAATTTGGCTGAGTGTTGACTAGATACATCAATGACCCTGTTTGACTTGGGTCTTTTGCCCTACTTAGTAGGATAGTTTTGTACGTAATCTTTTTAAGCCTTGAGTTTTTATTCCTTTATCCTAAGTTTTGGCCTTGTTTTGAATTCATTTTCAAAACTTTAGGTATTATTAACATTTTTAGTTCCTAGCTTATGCTCTTATAAGTATTTCGAGTTCATTCAAAGTTTTAGAGTTCTTTTAAATTATATCATATTGATTACTAAGTCAAGCTGGCAGCATATGATCATTATTCAAGAACAGGGTATGCTGCCAGCTCAACGAGGACAAGATGTTTTGCAGGTTTTCATGATGATTCTAGCAGATTTCGAGCTATGTGCTCATTACCATAATTTGACATTTGTTGTTGACAGTACTGGTTTCAAACACTTGGACAAAACCATGTCCCTTTATGATTTTTTCCATTACATTTTGTACTCTGAAGAAAGGAGAGTCGGGAAACTATGGTTTTGCAGGAACGAGGGTTCTTCCATACTTAGAGATCCTGTTCTAGTGTTGCATCTGCAGTTTACCATCCAGCCACGAGTGTGGACAGAAGAACTCGACCGAGTGGCCATTTGTTGAGAATAAAACCCTCGAATGTTGAATGGATGCAGAAATTACCTCTTGCCCTTGAAAAAGTGAAGAAGATTGAATGGTATAATATGTTCGAAAGGATTGCAGAACATAATATTGAGGTCACTAAAGCATTTTGTCAGAGTTTTGATGGATATAGGGTTCAAATTGGGGGTTTAAATTTCACAGTCACAGAAGAGTCAATCTCGCATGCTATTGATGTTCTTCCAAAAGGGGAAAGATGGTGTAAAAGGAAAACCATCAATGAAGATTATAGCCAATACTTGTTACCTGCTCATAAAAATTCAGAGTGGAGCCAGGGCATCCAAAGGAGTTTTCTCTTCAAAGAATGGCAGGATGTATTGCAAATCATCCAAAGGTATGTCACTTGTGAGGGACATTTTGGCACTGTGTATCGTTATCACATGCGATTTTTGCAGCATGTAATAGGTGCAAACAAACTAAACCTCCATTTCTATTTATTAAAAAGTATGGAGAAGATGACTGTTAGGGTTCGAAACCATCCTATCTCCTCTGGTAGTAATATGTTTCACCATGGATTAGTTAAGCTTTTGATTACCCAGGGCTTAGGCAAACTAGAAACGTTGTGGTCCCATTTTCTCTGCTGGGGGGGTTTCAAAGTTAATCTTAAATCTGCAGAGAAAAGAAAGAGGAAGAGGGTTGTAGAAACTTTTGACAGTACTGAAACCAAACCCTTGTCTGAAAATAAATCTGGAGATTGTGATGAACAAATAGATCTTGAAGAGATAACCTCAGCACAGGCAGTAGAAAAAGAACTTGAATGGGAAAATAATGAATATTCAATGTTAGGTTCTGTTGATAAAACACAAATAGTCGAGGAGATAATTTCGGCACAGTTACCTGAAGAAGAAATTGACTGTATAAAAATGATTGTCCAGTTCTAGGTTTTGAAATACAAACAGTTAAAGAAGGACCAAGTCATACTAAGAAGATTTTAGAACAGATAAGGTTTCCATTTAAACCTTTCAGACCTAAAACCCGATCAATGAACAAATTCAGGATGAATATGAAGGCATTATTAAACCCAAGGTTTAATAAAAGACATGTAATAAGTGTTCATGACACTTCCAGTGATGACGAGGAAGACAACAGAGCAAGGGAGTTAGAATCAGTCATAAATCAAGTCTTTGATAAAACCAATCAAAGTTTAAAACAAATTCCAGATATAGCTCCTAAAAGTTGTATTTATAACTCCAGTAACATAGAAGATGATAATCTATCAGAGTTTCCTGAAACTGAGAAGGGTAAAACATCAGAAAAACAGTCAAGATGTAATGAGCAGGTTTTCATAGAACAAGAAAAGGAAAAGGCAGTAAATTTTAATAAGAGGAAGATTACAGAGGAATATTCAGGAGGTAGCATGATGCAATTGAAACAGGATAAAGAACGCAAAGAAATTGAGCAGCTGAGAAGACAAAATGAACATTTAAATTAGATCAATGATCAATTGGTCAAATCAAATACAATGTTGAAGGAAGATTTGCAAGAGGTGAATAAAAACTTTGTTGAGCTAATTCAAGTTTCAGAAGAAGCAGTTAAAATGAGGAAATTGGTGCAAGAGGAGAAGGATTAGTTAATGAAGGACAACGAGGAGCTGACAACAAAGCTGCGTGGCATGAAGAAGGACATTAGAAGGTTACAATCAAAGTCAAGTGCGCTAGATGGGCTAGCCACATTAGCTGAAGTAGCAAGAAGGATTTGAAATGATCCTCACTTGACACATGTCATTAAATAAGTTCCTTTTTTATTTATATTTTGTCTATATTTAGAAAAACTTAGCCTTAGAAAGAGGATTTGATGAACAAACTTGGAGATCCTATCTTTAATTTTTGTTTTATATATACGTGTAATATTTTTTGAGAAAGGGGAGACACATGGGAGTCGGTCCTGGGAGACTGTGCAGACTTACATATTTACTTCTGTAAGAGCTTCTTTTACTTTTTGAATGACTGTTAATACATTATATGGAGCTAAGCTTTTGATCTAAAATGTTTTTTATATTCTTAAGTTCAGTTTGAACTCTTCATGTAGTGAATGTTATGTAGATGTTTTCTATGTTTCATTTCATGTTTGAATGTGTATATTTAATACTTACTGTTATTTGGAAAGTGTTTTCAAACACCAGTATTCTCATTTATGTGCTACAGATACCAACTGTTTGTTTATTGTTTGCAGTCATATATATGTTAGAGCTTATCTCCTGTACCTTTTATATTTGTCATTCATCTCTGCAAGATTCTTGCATTTTACATCTGTATTGCTGAAGTTTTCAGACTTGTCTTCTGCCTTGTTATCCCTACAATGTTGATTTGCATTGTTATCCAAACAAAACCTATAAAAAACAGTCTTTTACTTGAGGTGCCTGAACACTACTGACCCCCTAGTCTAGGTAGCAGACTTTAGGGAATACAGACCCAATAAGCTGACAGTATAAAGTAGGATCCACCAACTCTCCCTCAGAGGCATGAAGCTTCTTCCAGTTGGTGATCATAGGTGTCGACATAGGCCTGCAATCCTTCATCCTGAATCTCCTCAAAATATCAACCGCATACTTTTCCTACCCAGGAAAATATGTCTAGGCTCCTGCCAAACCTCTAATCCCAAAAAATAATGCATCAACCCAATATTAGTCATCTCGTACTCTGCTGCAAGATCCTTCTTGCAAGCTGTAATGGGTCTCTCTCTCCCTGTGATAAACAAGTCATCAACATATAGCAGAAGAACAAGCGGATCATCTCCAACCATGATGAAGTAGAGATTCAGATCTGCTTCACTCTTCTGAAAGCCCATGCTCAACAAGTAAGAATCAATCTTGGAGTACCAAGCTCTTGGAGCTTGCTTCAGCTCGTAAAGGGCCTTCTTCAACCTGCATACATGTGTCTCTCTGTCATGTATCTCAAAGCCTTGAGGCTGCTCAATGTAAATCTCCTCCTGTATGATCCCATTGAGAAATGCGATCTTCACATCCATCTGATGGATCTTCCAACCGATTTCCACCGCAATGGAAATCAGTGCTTTTATAGATGTATACTGAGCAATCGACGCAAAAGTCTCATCATAATCAATGCCCTCAACCTGTGAAAACCCCCGCGCTACAAACCTGGCTTTGTACTTCTCCACACTCCCATTTTCCGCATGCTTCAGCTTGTAAAGCCAACGAGATGTCACCCATGACTTCCCCTCTGGTCTCAGAACAATCTCCCATACATCATTCTTCATGATGGAATGGTACTCATCCATCATGGCATCTCTCCATACCGAATGCTGGGAGGCCTCCTCAAAAGTAGAAGGCTCAGAATCTCGTGGACAAGCCACCAACACCATGCCCAATCTATTAGGCATCTTGATGGCTCTCAGCTTATCATTGGGTGTCCCAGCCTTTAAGACATCCTTCAAGGTCTCCCGAAGCCACTTATGCTTCTTCTTCCTTGAACGTTCTTCCCACACTGACCTGTCCTCATCTGAACAACTACCGGAGCTAGAAGCTCCAGTCACCTGTGAACCTGAAGCTAGTGTGCCAACACCAGGTGTACCCTGTAATCTTGATCCTGATCCTGATCTCGATCCCCTGTAAGGTGTACTTGTAATAGTAGACCCATCACCTGTCCCCGAAGACCCTGATGGCCTAACCAATGAACTTGGTGAACCTATGTCAACACTCTATGGTCTTGTAACCTCGGAAACCTGTGATCTTGACTGCTGTGTAGATGGAACCTGTGCCACAAACTGAGGAGCAGGGACCTGCTGCTTTACCTGCTCTGACTCTCTCGAGCTCCTGAAGGCTCGCTCCTCCTCAAACTTCACATCCCTTCTCACCACCACTTTCCTCTTAGAGGGAAGTTAAATACGGAAGGCCTTTGCAGTCTCATCATAACCCACAAAGATGCTCTTCTCTGCAGTGGGCTCTAACTTTGTCCTCTTCTCTGAAGGGACATGAGAGTAAGCCAGACTACCAAATATACGAAAATGGCCAACTTCGGGCTTCTTGCCTGAAAAACACTCCTCAGGTGTCATGTTCCCCACTCCCCGATGGGGACTCCTGTTTTGAAGATATACAACGGTGCTGCAAGCCTCAGCCTAGAGAAAGAAAGGAAGTGATTGGTCATGTAACATAGCTCGGGCTGCTCCAACAATGGACTTGTTCTTCCTCTTTGCTACTCGATTCTGCTCTGGAGCATATGAAACTGTCAACTGTCTCCTGATCCCCTCCTGTTTGCAAAATCCATCAAACTCCTTGGAGGTATACTCACCCCCGTTATTTGATCTCAAGACTCGGATCTTCCTCCGTATTTGGTTCTCCACAAGAGCTTTGAACTCTTGGAACCTTTGCAAGACTTCCTCAGACTTCTTGCTCTTCAGAAAGTAGATCCAGGTCTTCCTAGAATGGTCATCAATGAATGTCACATAATACTCGTATCCTCTCAAGGACATAGAAGACATAGGTCCGCAAAAGTATGAATGTATCAAGTCAAGAGTACTAGCTGACTTGCTATCACTGCTCGAAAAAATAGTCTTGGTGTACTTTCCTAAAGCACACCCCCTGCACACATCACTCTGCCCTGTGCTAAACTCCGGTAAACATGTCACCATGTGCCTCAACGATCCCAAGGCTGGATGATGCAAGTGAGCCATTCTCCTATGCCAAAGCTCACACAACTCACTGTCGCTGCTATGTGCTGAAGCATGCTGTGGTTGAAACAAGAGCCTATACAGTTTCCCACATCTCGCTCCAATGGAAACTGAAGTAGATGGTCCTGCAGTCTTGGGAAACATATGCACATGTCCATCTAGGAATGACACCCCAAGACCCTAATCCTCGATCATGGAAATTGACACTAGGTTCTTCTTCAGCCCAGGTACATACAATACATCCCGCAATACCATGGGACTCATGGACTCCCTCTGAAATGTAATGGTCCCACGTCCAACTGCACTGACTACTGAGTCATGTCCCAACACAACCTCCACATCTGTATCTGCTTGTGAAAGCTCAGAGACAATCTCACGAGCACTTGTCATGTGGCTCGAGGCTCCGCTATCTGTGTATCAAGTGCTGGAAGTAGATGCACTTTGAGAATGGTCTGTCACACAGGAACACTCCCTCTCTCTGTCAACATCCGCACTGGTGAGAATGGATGCTCTCTCTCTCTCAATATGCCCAGTGCATAGTGAAAACTCACTCTGAAATCTAGCTGGAAAATTATTGATCTCAACTGAAGCGACTGTCTGCTGCTTCTTCTTTTTGTTCGGACACGTACCAGCACAGTGTTCCATCTTGTGACATGCAAAGCACTTCACAGTGCTCATATCCTTCTTCTGCCCATCCTGTTGCTGCTTGGGCCCACCCTTCTTGCTCTTCTTCTTCCCTTTCGATGTCAATGCCACATCCTCCTCATCTCCCCTACTAGTAGAACCATTGCACTGTAAGAAACCCCTGCGAGTCTCCTCCTGAACAAAGTCATCACAAACCTTGTCCCAAGATGGTAAGTTCTCTCTGGCCACCAACCCTTGAACAAACAAAGTCCAAGGTGCAGTCACCCCATTCATGTTTGTTCGCACTAACTCAAGACTAGTAACCACCACCCCCACAGTTGCAAGCTCATCTCTCACCTGAGAGATCCTAGTAAGATAGGCCATACACACCTCTCCTTTGACCATCTTGATGTTTTTCAGCTTCTTCCTAAGCACCATCTTCTTGTTCTCATTAGTACTCTCAAACAAGCCGATCAAACAAGACCACATCTCATGTGCATGATCTTTCACTGAAATGTGAGGAATAACATGATCTTTAACAACATCTAAGATTATCCTCATGGATTTAATATCCTTCTTATTAAATGCTGCAAGTAATGCTGCATCAGTAGAAGCGAGAATAGTAACGGGATTTGTTGTAGTGTTTGTAACTACCTCCTCCCACAATTCATTCTCCTTCAGCACAAGTAAAATCTGGGCTTTCCATGAGACAAAGTTCGCTGCCCCATCCAACCTATCCTCAGTTCTCAACCCCATGGAAGTCATTTTCTCAAAGAACAAGTTTCAACAAAATGTACCATTGTCACAAAGGTTTTTTTAAATTCTGAAAATGACTGTTTCACTGCTAAAAATTTAAGTTTCTACCACAACCCGCTTTGATACCATGTAGATTTTTCACTAGTTTTCAGCGATCAGTTTCAAGTAAAATTTATATCACTGTTTATGACATTCTCATAAAAACAAAGTGCTGGAAATAAACAAAATTTTTCAGACTTAAAACACTGCTGTAAACAATCTTTTCAGTGACAGGAAATAAAAATCAGCACAACATCTAATCACACAGAACACTAGGATTTTCGGCCAATGGCCCTTGAAAAACCCACTAGGGGAAAACCAGTCACAGAGAGAGTATTTTTATTTTTCAGGAGAATTTTATCATTTACAACAATACACAGAAAAGATCAAACCAACTTATCTCAACTTGGAAGATAAATTTATGTCTCGATTTGCGTGCCAAACAACAAAATCAAACTTTGATTTTTTCTTGATTTTTGCCTCAATTTCTGTGCCACTGTACGGACTGTATGGATGAACTGTACGGATTACATAGACAAACCATACGAACGCTACGTACCTCGAAATCTGTGCCCTTTTTTTTCTTCTCGAAAATCGTTCCCAGAATTCTGCCTAAAAAATTGTGCCTGCTGCCTCGAAAAAATACCTTACAGATGGTATGGACCAGCAATAAATGCTACTGTCTTCTCGATTTTTGTGCCCTCTTTCGAGCTGTCATTTCCCTCGATTTGCGTGATGTAGCTTTTCCTCTTGCTCTGGAAAAATGGAAACTTTCTCTCTTCTCTCTCTCAGCTCTCTCTTCTCACGTCAATACGCAAAAGTGAGGCAAAATGCATTTCCCTTGTCTTTTTGAGTAAACCCTAGGGTGAGTCTAATCTAACGGTGGAGATTAGATTAAATCAAGGGTTGAAATTAAATGCTCATATTTTATTTCTAAAATATTAGTTTCACTCACCCACTTAAATTTATCAAAAAATGACTTTAATGCTCTAAAGCCAAATTAAATGCTTTTACTTAAGTCATTTAATACAAGGGTCACTTTATGTCCCCTCTGGAAGTGACTAAGGCAAAAGTCAGTAGGGGAACACTTCCTTAGGTACAAAACTAACAAGCTTGGGGATGCGTTTCCTTCCCATTGACCCCATTTTTCAATAAATTCAGGCACTAGTTAGAAGGGGTTCATTGGCAAAGATAAAGAGGGATTGCTAATGGAATTCGTATGCAAAGCTTGAGAATGAACTAGAGAGCCGTTTTGAATTGCAACTTGCACAATTGTTACGCCCCCTCCTGTCCATCTAACCGCGAAGGGAATATGAACGATGTAGGGGTGCTATAATCTCGCCCCTAAGCAATATTAGGAATTCATTAAAATCTAAAATGTGTGTGCAAACAAAACAATAAAATACACTGAAAGATAAATTCTCTTTGCACACACAACATGTATATAACACCTTTATCACAACCATAATAATAAAATAAGCACACACAATTAATCTCATTCTCATGCTATGCACATGAAACTAATTGAACAATTCAACGTAGATTATCTCAATGAATTTAAAACAATGAACAATAATTAATAATAAGTAAAATTGACATAAAAAGAGACAACAATAAACACTAGCTTTTAATTGAAGCTATAAAAGTAATTGGCTATGTGGCTGCAACGTTCAACCCAACCATAGGTTTCTGTGAAGCTTATATTCTTTTAACACTTTTTGAGCTTGATTCAAGAGGATCTTCGATGATCAAAATAAGTCTTTAAAATGAAAACAAAAGCTTGTAGCTCCATAGAGCTCAACGAGAACCTTCCGACGACGTTCGTTTCACCTCAAAATGACTTTGGATGTGAAAGATATCATGTTTTGAATTTTCGACAAAACATGTAAAACAAGTGACATGTGGCCTGTACGGTGTTGATGTGGCATGATGTGCAGTCAATAGGTATGATGATGTGGCATAGTCAGGGGCAAGTACATGGCAGCCAATTGGCATGCATCATGCATAGGTGACATCCATGTTGCATCTAGTTGGTGTCCAAGTGGACCAATCAAAGGTCGACACATGGCGATTTGACTGGCCACAATATAGTGTTCATAAAAATGCAGCGGTCAAGGGGGATTGAACCCTTGACCTCTACCTTTGCAAAGGTTTCAACACCGTTTGCCTAGCCATGATTCTTGTGATTGGTTCTTAACCATATGGTTCGCCACATCTATTTAAACTTGATCCAAATGTTATTTTTTAAAAGGGTCGGATGCCGAGGGCTTAGCCCTCGACCCCATGTGTAATGTATATACCATATGCTATGCCAACAGACCGTGGGAACCGATAGATAATGGAGTCAAGGGATAACACATGTTATATTATATTATATGGTATCCAAACCTTAAACAACAAGCCACCAAAACATGCCATATTGCAATATATTGCAAACACAAAAGGGGAAGGCGAGGCTCGCGGGTTTGAACCCGAGACCTCTAACTTGCTAACAGACCATTGCCCAGTCCATTGCTACAGATTAACACAATATTGTTTTAAGTTTACTTGGATTTATATGCCAAAAAGGTGTGTGTTGCCCAAAGTTTTGGCCTCCCCAAACACTATCTAAACGCCCTTTTTCATAGCCATGAACCCACTAGAGTTCAGTGCCAAGGCTTCGCATATTTCTTGAGGTGGGAGTAAAGTGAAGAAAGGTACATATTGTACTATCTATTCATGCACATGAGGTGGGTTTCTCGAAGTGCATGCTGGAGGTGGTCTTAGGTAAAGTGTAGAAATAACAGCTCTAATGCTATGAAGAAGCACATGACAAAGATCTAGCTGCAAGACATTCTCACAAGCATGTACAAAGAAAATAGAGAGAAGAATAATGAGATCGAACACAAGAGAAGTGAAGATTAGTAATTGACTATTGATCAAATGAATTGATGAGTCATTAATGATGAATATCACATTTTTAATACATCCTTATAAAGGAAAAATAGAGTAGCTAGAAGACAACTCATACTAGCTCATAAATTAGGCTTACCTAATATAAGAAACCCCCATAGGTGACTAAAGCACTTTCCTAATTAGTGAAGAAGCCCATGAATTGAATAAAGCATGAGTGAGTTGTCATGAGTGATGGGCAAACATGTTAATCATGGATTTTGGAGAGAAAATCATGGAGGATGAGTTGGTCACAAAAGATGCCAGTTTCCAAGTTTGACTAGCTTTCCCTTATCTACTGAAAAGTAGGACAAATTTGACTAAAGGTAAAAAATACAGGAAGGCGATGTTTCCATTATGGGAAGTCAATAAAGTTGGCAGGATCTAACCAGAATCAGTATAAAGGCGCTCTCGAGGTAAATATGGCAAGTATTGGCCAAGTGGTGCTAGTGGATGCCAACTACCTAGGCTATAATGTAGGAAATTAACAAGAAATGATTAATTATTTTTATCCAAAGTATGGAAAAAATTTATAATATTCTAACACCCCCCTTTAAGCCCAAGTTTATGATGGGGCTTATCTGAAACAATAAGAAATGTAGATGTATATAGGGCCCAACAACAAGGCTATGGTCACCATTTACAATTATTTATGTCCAAAAAAGTGAGGAAAGAGGCAAAACCACATGGGGAAAATCCTCTCTCAAAAAGGGCAAAGGACCAAAATGAGCATGTCTTCATTATGTATTTTTCTTCATTTGAATGAGCTTGACAGAATTGCTTACTGAAGAACTTGATGAAGAAGTTGTAAACTTTATGATCATGCATTAGAGTGTAGTATCTGCAAGAAAGAAGAGGAAAGGCCACTTCTAACTCATTATTTGATGAAATAAGAGTATTATTTGAATGTTTCTCACTGTTAACATACTCTGATTAGCAAACACAATTTGAAAAGCAAATAAGATATGTGCATACTCTTTCCCAAAGAGTAAAAAATCCAACGCAATAAGTTCCTAGTAGAGTTGGAAAATTGTGAAGTGGGCCATGTATCTTCTTTCCAAATTGCTGTAGCACCTTACCAAATTTTAAATGAGGCTGAAATGACTCTGCAATATCAGAAATATTATCATATGGAGCAAGAAATACCAAAGGTTTAGTGTCTCCATGAGGATATGGGTCTAGAGTAGGAAAATGATGAGCAACTCGGGAAAACTGATGAATGTGTAAATTTGAATGATGAATGGACTTGAGATATGAACCATAAGTGTTTAGATCAGATCTAAACATGTGTAACATAAGTCCAAGATTACTAATGTCATGGATAACCAACTAGTGAAAAATATACAAGACTTGAAACCATTAGATATAAGTAATTGCATAAGAGACCAATAAGGAATCAACTATTGAACTTTGGGTTTGTACAATGTTTGGAGTATTTCGAGGATGGATAAATGGTATGGATGATGTCATAACATGCATATCAGCTTGAGAACTTTCTTTTTAGTTAGATTCATAATCATTTGAATTGAGCGAGGAAGAGCTAGACAAAGACAAGTGAGGATCTAGTGAAAACACACAATCATTGGGAGATGGATCTAGGAGACTGATAGGTGATTTATCCAAGAAAGACACTGATATTTTATGATTACGATAGATCATAAAATGAATCTATATTAGAGGTGTGAGGAAATGACTCAACTTTGGCACTTCAAGGCATAGTTGATATTACCTTGGAATTGCGCACTATGACAATGTTCTGATGACTCACCAGGATTCTCTAGCTCATCTGGAACTTTGATGTTATGATTCTGAAGTAAATGAGACATGATGTCCATCTTCTTCTTGAAACATTTCTTCTCAGTATGAAATCCCTTTCTGCAATAAGACAGTTGGATGTGCTCCCTTTCTTCTTGACTTTCTTCATTGAACCTTGACTTCTATCAGATTCGATCTTTCAGCGTTATTATCTGACCTTGACTTCTTCTCTTTCACTATTTGTTTCTCTGTTGACTTTGAATTCTTACTTCCTTGAACTATAAGAGCATGATCCTTGCCCTTGGAGATTCTAAGAGCATGCATCTGGATCAATTTATCTTGCTCCTTTGTCAGTTACTCAAAGAATGTTCTCAAAGAAGACATTTTCCAATTATAAATAACAAGCCTAGTAGCATGAAAAGTTAACAAAAAATTGAGTATTCAGGACCCAATTTTTAAAGGATGGAAATAATCAATTGATCTTCCTTCTTCTCAATCCCACATTGCTTGAGCAATAGAACAAGTGACTTGATTTTGATGAAGAACCCTTCAATGTATTCGAAGCTTCCTGGACTCAATGAGAATAACTCATTCTCCAACTCATGTGCTCTTATTTCATTTTGTACTCCAAAGATAGACTCAAGTTTTGTCCATACTTGGTTTGGAGTGGTCAAAGCATCTAGATGAAAAACAAGATCAGGAGAAATAGAGAGGCAAAGAATTCCATAGGCTTCATACAACCTATTACGCCACTTAGTTTTCTCAACAATACCATTGGACTCATTCTCTAAATCCAAAGAAACTCTGTAGAGTCCCTTACTGCACAACAAAATGCCAATTTTGGCTTTCCATTCATGATAGTTGAAGGGAGTCAAGATCATAGTTGGAGAGGAATCCATGCTAAGAAGTTGATGCGCTCTTGAAAATACTCTTTGCAACCTGCACAAATATAAACTAGGAGAAAATATTGCAAGCTCAATTCAAGCTCTTCTTCAAAGAGGGACAAGAGACTAGATGCACTATGATAGAGAGAACTGTTAGCTCCTCAACTTTGTAGAAATTGACAACTTGAGAGCTCTGATAGACTGATCAACCTTGCGCTCTGTTAGACTGAATAACCTTGTGCTTTGATACCATGTAGAAATATCATCTCTTATTCTATGAAGAAGCATATGACAAAGATCTAGCTGCAAGACATTCTCACAAGCATGTACAAGAAAAACAAAGAGAAGAATAACGAGACTGAATACAAGAGAAGTGAAGCATAGTAATTAACTATTGATCAAATGAATTGATGATTCATTAATGATGAATATTACATTGTTAATAAATCCTTTTAAAGGAAAAATAGAGTTGCTAGAAGACAACTCATACTAGCTCATAAATCAAGCTTACCAAATATGAAAAACCCCCATAGGTGACTAAAGCACTTTCCTAACCAATCAAGAAGCTCACGAATTGGCTAAAGCATGAATGAGTTGTCATGAATGATGGAAAAAAATGCTTATCAAGGATTCTTTAGAGAAAATCATGGAGAATGAGTTGGTCACAAAAGATGCCAGTTTCTAAGTCTGACTAACTTTCCCTTATCTACTGAAACACATGATAACACTGTCTAATGGAAGAAAATACAAGAAGGCGCAATTTCCATCATGGGAAGTTAATAAAGTTGACATAATGTAACCAAAATCCGCGTAAAGGTGCTCCTAGGGTAAATATGGGAAGTATTGACCAAGTGGTGCTAGTGGATGCCAACTACCTAGGCTAGAATATAAGAAATTAACGAGAAATGATTAATTATTTTTATCCCAAGTATGGAGTGGGTTTATAATATTCTAACACAAAGGGGGTCGAGTTTATACTCATTTTTTTTTTAAAACTTCAAGAGGAACACAATAGTGCAGTCTGTTTCTGTATTTGATTGACATAATTCATAAGTAACTGCAGAACTCATGCTTGTAAGTTTTTGGAAGACTTAATAAGATTGAATTTCTCATTGGAATTTTCTGGAGACATATCTCAGGAGGGGTGAACTCTGTTATCATGTGTTGTGCAATTTTATGGTTTGCATACTTATTTATTTGCTTATGTGTTTCATGTAAGCATTTAAAATTGTTATTTAAAATTTCTTTTTAAGAGGTTTATCATTCAAACTTCACATGAAATTTAAATGGTGAAAACGATCTATAAAATCTTGATCGAGTTTGGTATTAGAGCAACTTAATCATTGCATTGTGAGTTTGAGAATGTTAAATAGATCAAGGCTTCAACGTGGTGAAGGAGAACTTGAGCAATTTGATCTAGAAATTGGTTCAAGAGGTAGAATGGATTCACCAAAAGGAGAAGATGGGCCTTTTTCAATCCCATCTGAAGGAGAATTTCTTAAGGATTTTATGAGGATGCAAACAATGGTGGAAGAAATTTATCAAGATCGAAAGAAGGGAGACGAAGGTGGCCCATATCATATTGAAGGTAAAGGAGAAGGAGGTGGTAAGGACCCTCCTAAAAATACACCATCTTGTCATGATGGTTCTTCTCATTCCTCATATGGAAAACAAAACGTTGATTTTAATATGCCTCAATTAAAGCTTGATATTAAGTTTGAATTACCTATTTACAATGGAGAACTTAATGCTGAAAAATTAGATAATTGGATCTTGCAGATAGAATTTTATTGTAGGATTCAAAAATTCACTGAAGATAACATCAACATTTAGTTGGCTTCTCTCTGACTCGGAGGGACCGCTCTCATATGGTGGGAGAGCAGAACTCAAGAGGATCTTGAAACAAAAGGTAACACTATTTCCTCTTGGTACGAGTTTACTTCAACATTAGAGAAACAATTCTATCTGTTGGGATATATGCAACAAGCCATGATGGACTGACAAAATTTGAGGAAAGATAAAGGACAAAGTGTGCAACAGTACACACATGAATTCAGAAAAAGAGCTTTGGTACTTGGTATACCTCTCCACACTTAAGAAACTCTTCTCAAGTATATAGAAGGATTGTTGATTGAATTTTCATTGATTCCAACATGGGACTTGGAGTGGCCCCACATGTAGTCATTGATGCCACCGAGTCCCACTTGCAGTGCATAGGTATGGATGCTCCGAGTACCCTCACATCTAGTGCCTTAGAGCCCATACAAAGATGGGTTGTGCCTTGAAGCACCTTGTATCCAGTTGACAATGTCCTTGTACCCACAAGGTTGGATCTTGGATCCACAACCTTGTTGACAATGCTGAAGACCCTGCTGATGATGTTGAAGACCCTGGAGATGACGTTGAATCCCTTTTAGATGATGTAGAATCCCTAGATGGGTTGAAGAATCATTAATGACCCATTCGATGGTCATTCATACTTTGTTGGGATCATGGAACCCTTGTATGTGATTATTGCTACCATTATGATGATGATGACCTTGTATGGTATTTGACATGTTGTGGAGCCCATGAACACACCCTTGGTATGATGAAGAAGCCCATGAAGCCTCTTTCTTGATGAAGAAGCCTTGAAGAAGTCCTTGGACCCACACTTGATGGTTTAATGGTCCTTGTACCCTTGAAGGAGATGATGTGGTCGTTTGTAGGTTGATGGGGTCTTAAGAACGCTTGGAGATGGCCATAGGGCATGAAAAAGACTTGACACCCCCACAAACGGTGGTTTGATGGTCCTTGTACCCTTGAAGGAGGGGTGAAGATGTTGTGTTTGTTCATGGGGTACTGAAAACCTTGAAGATGGTTTGCACCTATCATTTTGGGTTTTGGGGACATGACACTTAATGGATTGATGACCAATGAAGATGGTGGTCCTCTTGGAACCCACTCATGAGCCTTGGAGGAAGCATTGATGATATGGAGCCCACTACCATAGTAGATGACACTCTTGCACATGGAATGATGGCACCTTGTTGATGACATGTCCTTGGAAGCCCTAGTGGCTTGATGTAACCCTTAAATGGTAAGATGGAGTCCACTTGATGTGCATGCAACCCTTGATGTGGATCTTGTGAACCTTACAACAACTCTAAAACCCTTTCTAAATTGTAAGATTGACTATGAAGTTTGTACAAAGACACAAAATATTAAATATAATTGGTTCACCTTTTAAGGTGTTTTATGACAAAACAACAATACAAAATAATGAAAATAACTCACCTCTCCTTGAAGTCGGCCCTAAACCAAGGAAGAAGTCAATGTTGAAAGAGAATATAAACTATAGCATGCTCACGCTTAAAATTATCCATTGAAGATGAAGGACAAGAACTCGTGGATTGAGGTGAACTACTTGGTTTGAGGAAGTTTTGGTGGTGGTCAACAACAACAGTGTCTTGAAACGTTTTTTTGTAGCTTTGAAATTTAGAAATGAGGAAATAGTCAAGGGTTGAACAGTCTAAATTTTCTTGTAAAAACAGTAGAGTGAGGCAACCTCAGTTTCGAATTTCCATAGGAGAAAGTTTTTATTTTATGTTGTTGTTTTAACATCTTCCACAATCTGAATTTTAGGTGCGTGACAGTGTGTTGAGTTATAGTTAATGGTTCCTATTTGTTGACATAACCGAGCTTTCTTCTTGTTTTCCTAGGCTCAAGTTTTGAGTATGCAAGAAAATACATGGTAAGAGGGTTTTGTACAGTAAGAATTTTTGCAGTAGAGGGTGAATTTTAACCATTCCACAGTCCTGAGTTTGATTGAAGGGTGAGAATCTTATACAGTATGAGTTTTGCAAGTAACAGTCCAAGTTTTGATGGAACTAAGCCTATTACAGTGATTTCTTGGGGTTAAAACGTTCCATAGTCTTGACATCATCCAAAAACCATTTACACAATCCTTAATGTGAGGTCATTTACAGTATACACACAGTCCCTAAGGAGGCAGAGGTTGGGCATGGTTGGTGTATTGTACAACAGACTAACACAACTCAGGGGTGGAGTCTAAAAGTGGTGATGTCCACAGCTTATGAATGGTAATATCATTATGATGATGATAATGATGTGTACATGATGAATACTAATAAATATTATACCTTATGATGATGAATTGCACCATGATGATGATATGATGCATACTTGATGCATTCTCCTTGATGATGTATTGTACGATGATGATGGTGCATGCATACTCCATGTATACTTGTTGACACTAATATTTGATGATGATGATACGCTATTGATGATTCCTTGTGCACCTTGATGATGATGATATGCTATTGATGATTCCTTGTGCACCTTGATGATGTTTTGATAATGCATACATGATGTAAACTATGATGACGATGATGACACTACATGTTGATGATGTTGATGCATGAATTCCCTAGAATATGACTGTATAGACATGACATTCATGACAGTGATGAACAGAGCTTTGATGAGCAGATAAGATTGACCAACAAAGTTGATGAACAAATTGACAAGAAAAGAGTGATGAGCAGAGATTTACCAACAGTGTTGATGAGTAGATTAACAAGCAGAGGTTGACCAACAGAGGTTGATGCATAGATATACATGAGTAGAGCTTGATGCAAGCTGAGTCTTGCACTTAAGGATTAGACTCCTCAACCCCTTCTTAGTTGGAGCTAAGAAAACTAGGATGGGTCCTATTACAAGAGTTGGTGTTCTTTTCATCAGTTGGTGTTGATTGTAATCGAGAAAATTTAAGTATTCCATTACCATAAATAAATCTCACATTACAAATATTCTTGTGTCTCTCTTTGATATGATTATTGTACTTATGACTCATGATTAATTTAGTTGATGATGTAATTGATAAGATAATGCTTGATAAACTTTGATTGATTAATTGAAGGTAAAAATTTCAAATTGCTCTAACACTGATTCACCCCCCTCTCAGTGTGGCCATTGTGCCCAAAAATTGGTATCATAGCCAAACTTCGTCACAAGCCTTGCAAGCTTGAAGGATATCCATGGAGACACAATGGAAGAAAAAGTGTTAGATTTTCTTAATATTTGATTAGATTATCTAGGATCTTTATTTGAAAGAATAACAAGTACACCAAAATGCATAAGATGTAAAAAATGCACAAGACACAAATATTTTCATTGAGGAAACTATAAAAGAGAAAACCCCGCAAACTTCTTCAGAATAGTATGATGATAAAAAGCAGTGATAAGAAATGTTTAGTATCTATTTTTCTCTCCTCCTAAGACTATCTCTCTCTCTCCAACGCCTTAGAGAGTGTGTAAGGTGTGTATAAATGAGGGAGAGCACCTCCCTATTTATACCCTTTCAATTCACTGACCGGATATAAGACTCGATCCTACATGTTGTCTCACATGGGGCCCACTTATCCTAGAGAGACCACAATTACATATTACATGATGTTACACTGGGGACTATTGCCATGACTTACAACGAAGGTTGTAACTCAAGGTCTAGAAACAATTTATACATCCTGTAAAGGGGTAACACACATCCCCAGTGGGGGTACAACAACATACAATGATAATATACATCATAATATCTTCCAAAGTTACAAATACCTCAACACTCCATCTTAACTAGGAAGGTATTATCTCTTTACACAATTATCAACACATCTGGTCAGGTTTTCAACGCATCATCATCATCATGGATTCATAGAGTCTTCATTATAGCTGCTACCATCATCTTCTTATAATTTGATCATCGTCCCATACTATCTGTCATTAGAAGTTTTTGTTAAAATACTGAGAGAGGGTTGAATCAGTATTTGTACTATTTAAAATTTTAATCAAAAGTAGGTTGCTGATCACCAATCACAACACATCATCAATGTGTATAAAAATAACGAGATGCACAATACACAATAGTTTTTGACGTGGAAACCTAAGTTATGGGGGTAAAACCATGGAATCCTTTTAAAAATAGTTTTCCAGAAATAACTGGAAGGAGGGAACAACCGCCTTATTATATAAACTTCAATTTTCCAGCTTCAACTGGAAGGAGGCTATGACCCCCTGATTTACAGGCTACAACCTGAAGGAAGTTGCAACTCCCTAGTTTTCTGGTTTCAACCAGAAGGAGGCTACGACCTCGTTTCCTTGCCCCGTCCTGCCACCCTGATAAGAAGAATATTGTCGAACCTGTGGACTTGTCACATACCAAACTCTGCTACTGATAACCTCTGCACTCTAGTCATTATCAAACCATCCTTGTAGATATCATTGCCACACACTGCTCATTGTCATCGACAATTTGTAATACCCCGGTTTTGACTCCATTTGCATTAAAAGGTACATGATGTATATATTGTAATTAATTATGGTGCGGAGCTAAAGGCAAAATCCCCACCATCGATTTGGTTGTGTTATGTTTTAGCAATTGGGATCGTTGCCAATGGTATATCGTTCCATCCGACACATTATAGTTTTAGCATCATGTAAATATGTACTTTAATTAAAATGAACCTACAACCAGCTACGACGGTGCAACGATAGCGAAAAGGGCATGATTTTCCTAAGGATAAGGAGGGGGAATTATTAAACCCTGGGCCTATGGGGAAAAAGCCATGTGTCAGCTGTTAAAAACCCCTAATGTTAGTTGGGGCAGTTATTACTGAGTAGTGGTGGGCGTGGAAGGACTGTCAGTCCTTTCCGACATGCCCACTCCACCAGCAGACTCTTCATCTTCACGTCATGTGGGCAGAGAAGCATTTTTTCCCATTCTCTCCACTCTCCCACGACTCCATTCTTCCATTCACGGCCATATTCCATGGTGTTTTTCTTGCCCATATCCATGCAGGGGCTGGAATTGCCCATCCTCACGCAGAGAGTCATTCTCTCATCCTCACGCACAGGATTCGGTGTAGTTTTTACTCACGTAGCGAGTTGGGAAGCAGAGCTTTGTCACCCAAGATTTCCTGTGAGTGAGCCCTTCGCGTTTTGGGTGGTGTGTATGTGTGTTCCCATACCAATTTGTGGCTTGTGTATATGTTTTTCCCCTGCCCAGCTGAGAACCTGACTTTCCTCTTCCATTTTTGGGCTGTGTAATTGTCCCGTTGCTTCATTATTGAGTCAGGGGCTGTGGTTTTCCCCACGTTGTTTGTTGCTGTGGGTTTGAGTTACTTTTGGGTTTGTTGTGGCTCTTATTGAGTCGTTTTGGCCACGATAGGGCCAAGAACGACTCATGGATTGTTTTTCCCTTGTCTAAGCTGTGAACCGCTTGTTGGCTGTGTGTATGCAGTGGTTGGTCTTCGGACTGTGCTAGAGTGGGATGAAGGCTTGGTTTGCTTGATACACCTGGGGTGTTTGGGAGCCACAAAGATAGAGCTAGAGGGCTGGATTTCTTCTCACAATCGATGGAAGATAGAAGAAGTTGGAGCCGACGGAGCGGCGGTAAAGGGAAGGAAATTTTTGTTGGAAAGAAATTATTTCAAAAATTTGTCTAAGTGTTGAAAACATCAGAAATTTTTAGTTGTTCGAATGGCCGATACATCGGCGGAAGATAAAGGAAGTTTCGTCGAAAATTAGTTGTTTGGACTGTCGACAAGGCGACGAAATTTAGTTGATTGGATCGACGAAATTTAGTTGATGTAGCAGCTGATGCAGCGGCAAATGTCAGTGGAAAATTTTAGTTAATCGAGGAGCCACAGTGTCGGTGGAGATCTCTGGAAGACCGCCGAAACGTCGGTGAAGATTAATTGATGGGATTGCCGATGGGGCATCGGTAATATTTAGTTGTTTGAACCACCGATACATCGGAAAATCTTAGTTGTTTGGACCGTCGATGCCGTCGGTGAAATTTAGTTGATGGTGCAGTCAACGCGGTGACAGACCAAGAAGGAAGTTTTGTCGAACTGTCAGTGAAAATTAGATGATGCAGGTGCCAATACGTCAGCGGGAGAGAGGAGAAAGAGGAAAATGTTTTCGAAAATTTTCTAAGTATGGAAATCATTGGAGAAATTTAGTTGATGGAGAAGTTGACACGGCGGCGGATGAAGGAGGAAATGTTGGCAAAAGTTAGTGGTTTGGATCACCGATGCGGCGGAAAATGTTTGTTGATTAAGCCACTGCAACATTGGAGAAGATTAGCGGTTCGGACCGTCGACGCGTCTGAAGAATTTAGTCATTTGGATCGCCGATGAACGTCAGAAGAAGTTAGTGGTTTGGTCCTCCAATGGGCATCGAAATTTTTTAGTTATTTGGGTCGTCGACGTAGTGGAAGCGTTTAGTTTTGCGCCGTCGACACATAGTGTTTAGTGGTTCCGATCGTCGATAGGTTGTATGGTCCGCGGAACCCACAGATGGTTTGTTGTGCATTGTTGCTGATGCCTAAGGAACTATTCGCCCGAAGCATAGTGCTTCCGATCGTCGATGCCGCAGTGGTTAACAGTTCCGATCGTCGATATACTATCATTGCCGATAATAGTCCAGAATCCTAGAGGACTAAGGGTCCAACACGTCGGAGAAAAATAGACGAACAAACCGCCGATGAGCAACAAAGAAAACTAGTTGTTTTGACCGGCAAAGTGTCAGAATTTTAGTTGGGAAGAAGTCCGATTGAGCAAAGGAAATTTTGAGTTTTTTAAAGTGGGATTTCTCAGCGAATCTCAGTGGATTTTTCAGCAGATTGTCAATGGATCACAGGGCTGAAAATGAAGAAAATTCTAGGTAGATGAAGTTGGCAATTGGACCATAATACAGTTGTATGTAAAAGTGTATAATTTATGGTGAAAATCGTCATTCTAGAAGTGGTGTGGTTTTCACATCCAAAGTCAGAATGGAGGATGGGGATAGGCGTTGGAAAGCTTATGCAGTAGGGAACAAGGGAGAATCACCAGAATTTGAATGAGGAGCAAAAAAGTACTAGCGGTTGCTGAAAAGAATTGTGTTGCTGTAAATATGGACAATCCGAGGGTTGCATGCCTAGAGATAGCAAAGACCATGAAGTCAAACCAGCTATTATGCGAAAGAGGAATTCTAAGCAAAGATGAGGGTTTTGAAAAGGAAAATCCCTTAAACCCTGTCTTGCTAACTATATTATATTTTATAAGCTTGTGTACATAGAAATTATGGCATGGGGATGCTGAAAATGCATGGGGATATGCTTGCATGCATGGGATATTATGTGTTAGTGAAAATAGTGAGAATTATACATTTATAATGAAATACTAATGGTAAATATTGCATTGGTGTCAGAATTAGTGGAAAAACCAACGACAACATGAGCATGGCTGAATATGTTGCTGATGCTGATGAATATGACCAGCAACCCTATGGAGAAAGGGATAAGGCGACAAATCCAGGATCAAAAGTTGGTGAGAAAATTCTGCAATCTCCTGCAAGAGACCAACCAAATTGGTAATGTCAAGGGTGTAAGTAGGATCCATACATGTAATGGTTTAATGATGACAATTGCATGGAATGGTAAAAGCAAGAGATCTCATACCATGTGATTATTTAAAATTTTATACTACATTCATATAGAAATGTATCATGCCTGTATATGTTGATTATGAACTTAATAACCAGAACAAGTGAGGATTGGTGGTCTTGATTATAGTAATGCATCCTATATGAGGTAGTCCTGGTTAGGCCATGGTAGGTTTGAATGCATAGTACTCCTGAATCAATACAAGGTGGCATTGAGTGGATATGCATTAAGAGATTTTATAAATCTTGTAGTTATGCATTGAATGGATGCATATGAAAAGTTTGAGTAAATGTTGTAAATACGCATACATAAGTACCGGTGCAAATGTTGTGATGCATTGCATGAATGCATCAAGATAGTGCATGTGTTATTATGACTAACCAATGGCTGAAATGCTGAATTGATGATAATTCTAGAATCATTTCAAGAGCTGTTATGAATGCAGGATGGTAAGTGCATGAAGAGGATAGTCATGATCGATTGGCTGTCGAAAACGCTCTATGGAAGGGAAAGGTGGTACAAATGATATGCCTGTGAAGTAAGGAGTATCTAAACACTTCATTTAAATTGCATAAATGATGTGACTCTGCAATTTTAATATGATAATGATTCACGTGAAGTAAATGAGTTTTGGTAATATTGATGCGATTAACAGCTGGAAATATTTTAATTCTATAATTCTGAAAATGCTTCAGTGATTGTTGCATCAATGAAAAAGTTATATGCATCAAGACTTACCAAGTGTTTTGTTGATTGAAGTTTAGATTTCAGGTAGATTGTCTGGGGCGTGGCAATATGGGTAAGACCATGACAAAGGCCAAAATCTACCCTTTGAAAGAGCCAAACCTCATGAGAAGAGTCTCATGGCTGTGAAATTAGTTTGTATGCATAATGAGTTGTCAATTTGAATTTGTAAATTTCAGATTTCAGAAATTGCTGACAACTACAAGTCACTATTGGCTTGTATAGAATTGTGTCAGGATGACACATTGTAAGTGGGTGTTCATGCTATGCTAGTAAGCATAAAATCATAATGATCATAGTGGTGTTTCTTACAAGAGACCAACAAATGAGGATCACCTCATTGCCAAGCAAATCAATTTCTGTAGTAGACAGAGTTGCAAATTCACATTGAATTTAATTACTAATGCCATTGCTTGGTTATGGAACAATCAAATTTGGATTGTATTGTTAGACAATGATTGACTGTTTGGCTACTTGATGAATGTGCCAGGGGTACACATTGCAGGAAGTCCATGTGTGATGGCCTGCAGGAGCCAAACTTCATGGGGAGGTTTTCCCCTATCTTAGAAATGGGTTTCGGGTGAAAATCCATTGGACATTTTGGAAATGTCTCATCTGCACTACATGTTGGTAAGCAACATGAGTGAGATGGTATAGATTATGTCGGTAAGACATGTGTGGATATGAAATGTAAAAAGGAGTTGGGATGGCAAACCGAGGGACTGTCAACTTAGACAAGGGAGCCCCCATTCCTCCTGAACGAAGGAATACTGCATCAACAAATGGATAAGTGTTCTATGACCCTAGCTAAGAATATGCATGTCAAACTGTTAAATTCCATATGCAGATAATGTTTTGATTTTATTTCCATTATGACAGATTGCTTGAGTATGAATAGGGCCTACATGGCTCACATCAGAAAGGGGTGCACACTTTTCCCGATGTCGAGTCATGAAAGGGTTTCGATATTGACTACACCCTAGGGAGTGGACACACTCCTGGTGTCTCAATACTTGATAGTGAATGATATGAAACATGATTATAGTTTTAGAGCAATAATGCTGATGAGTTTGCTTATATTCCTTGTGTTTCCAGGCTAAACAGATGTAGTTTGGTGTTGTACACTAAAGGTAAATGGACTCTTGAGGATATTGTGGGGACGTTAGAGTGTTGGCTTGACTACCTGCAGTATGATAAACCCAACTGTTAGCTGGATTGGCTGAGTAGCCTGATAAACCCAGTAGTGTATTGGATTGATTGCCTGCAGCCTGATAAACCCAATTGTGTATTGGCTTGGCCGGACAGTCTGATAAACCCAACTGTAGGTTGGCTTGACTGTGCTTGATATGTATAAAAGGATGTGGTGAAGGTGTCACTGAAATAGGGTTGTTATATGCTTGGGGATCCATAGTAGATCCCGAACCTGGAAATGGTCGTTTATTGTTGATATAAGTGTATTGTTGATATAAGTGCATCGTTGATATAAGTGTATTGTTGATATAAGTGCATGGCCTGATAAACACAATTGTGTTGGCTTGGCTGATTTGTTGATGGCCTAATAAACCCAACTGTGTTGGCTTAACTGATTTGTTCCTTCCCAGTCGGTGTGAAGGTGTATTGGCTGGACATTAATTATTTGGTGTTGAGGAGTAGCCTGCGTGCTGACCTAACATCCAAGTCCATAGGCAATTCCAAGGCTTGCAAAGCAAAGTGGGACGTTGTGGAACAACGAGGAAACGTACAATACATATAAGTATTTAATTATCTTGCAACTTCTTGCTTATGAATATACTTGTGTATATGGTTTGGTTATAATATTCTAACTCTTGTTTAGAGACAAACCGATGAGAATAAACTAAACATGTGAATCTATTCAATGTTGAATATAGGTATCGCTGGGAGTGAGGACTATGAGGGCATTCTAGGGGTGCATGTGGACATGTGACTATCCTAATGAGCTTGAAATGAGCAGTAATGAAAAATGTGCTAGTGGGACTATGAAGGTCCTAGCAGCCGAGAGTTGTAGACAAACCATGTGGGGAGGCTCCATGGTTGAGAGGTCTGGAATAGACCGGAGACACTAAGTGTCATGGCCAAGAAGGGTTGGTCCAGCATTCACGGTGAAGTGAAAGAGGCTAAGAGCATGAAAACCACAGTGGCGGTGTGGGTTCCAAAATGGGACAAGACAAAGAGGGGAAAAACTCTTGCTGTTCTCTCTTTCCTTTTTTGCTTATATATATATATATATATACTTATGCATTATGAAAATAGAAGATTGTTGAATGCATGTATGGCTGAAAATGGAATGTGTTTATTTGCTTAAAATAAATTGTGAATGCTGGAATAGTTAATTCCCTGCCCAAGAATGGACATGAATGAGCTCATGTGCCTGTTGGGAAGGCATGAAAAGTATGAAAGTCTCCTTGAGAAGACTTGGACTGCCATGCCAATTGGGCAATTAATTGACTGATTTTAATGCCTATATTATGCTTGGTGTAATAGAATTTCAATGATGCATCTCACAGGTGAGAAAAGTGAAATACAGTTGTGCACATTGATCATGGCAGCAGACCAAAAGATATTGGACTTGGCTGGAATTCTCCTTCAAACAATTGCCAAGACCCAAGAAAATCTTGGAGAGATGCTCAAGATACAGAAAAGGCAGAATGAGATGAACCACCATATTTTTCAAAACTCTATTTGTTTGCAAAAAGAGGTAAAAATCCTTCTGGGAGCAATTCGTAAAGGAAATAAAAGTGGATCAATGATGGGGCATTCGTCCAATTGGTTCGTTAAGAAATGTTCCATGCATGAAGACTCAAAGGAAATTGAGCAGGTAAAGATGAAGTAGCCAGCAAAATGTTGGAAATGTGGAGGACATCATTACCGCTGGGACTGCCCAACGAGGGAACATCAAGAGGGTAGCAGCCACAAAGTTCCTAGACTTGGGGATGAGCCGAAACCTGAGAACCAACAGGAGAAGCTCGTGGAAGCCAAAGGGCTTGGTCCTGAAAGTTCAAAGTAAATAATTGAATGTGGGACAGATCTGCAAAATTTTAAAATTTTGGATGTGTAAATTGTATATGTATTCCTATGTATTGGAACACTGAGGATGATGTTATTCCAAGGGGGAGGGGATTGTAATACCCCAGTTTTGACTCCGTTTGCATTAAAATGTACATGATGTATATATTGTAATTAATCATGGTGCAGAGCTAAAGGCAAAAGCCCCACCATCGATATGGTTGTGTTATGTTTCGGCAATTGGGATCGTTGCCGATGGTATATCGTAACATCCGACACATTATAGTTTTGGCATCATGTAAATATGCACTTTAATTAAAATGAACCTACAACCAGCTACGATGGTGCAATGATAATGAAAAGGGCATGATTTTCCTAAGGATAAGGAGGGGGAATTATTGAACCGTGGGCCTATGGGGAAAAATCCATGTGTTAGTTGTTAAAAACCCTTGATGTTAGTTGGAGCAGTTATTGCTGAGTAGTGGTGGGTGTGGCAGGACTGTTAGTCCTTGCCCACATGCCCACTCCACCAGCTGACTCTTCATCTTCACGTCGCGTGGGCAGAGAAGAATTTTTTCCCATTCTTTCCACTCTCCCACGACTCCATTCTTCCATTCACTGCCGTATTCCATGGTGTTTTTCTTTCCCATCTCCACGCAGGGGTTGGAATTGCCCATCCTCATGCAGAGAGTTGTTCTCTCATCCTCATGCACAGGATTCGGCGTAGTTTTTACTCACGCAGCGAGTTGGGAAGTAGAGCTCTGTCACCCATGATTTCTTGCGAGTGAGCCCTTCGCGTTCTGGGCGATGTGTATGTGTGTTTCCATACCGATTTGTGGCCTATGCATATGTTTTTCCCCTACCCAGTTGAGAACCTGACTTTCCTCTTGTTGCCTCCTTTCACACACCTGGGTCATGTGGAAGAAATCTTCAAGCCACTCGGTGTGTCCTTGGGGGCAAGTCTCGAGTCAAGGCTGTCACCTTGTTCTTGACTCCTCCGTTTAGGCTCAACTCCTAACGAAACCAAGGGGGGTAGACCCTATTAAGTTACTAAGGCTAATTACTTAGTATGGTGATGTCAAACTGAATGAGTTACTTAGGAGTTTGAGATTTAACTATAGACAATCAAAGATGACAAGATACAAAAATGAGCGCACGAAAGCACAATGCTGAGACACAATATATATATAAAGCAAGAAAATAACCAGTGCCTTAGAATGGAGTCAAAATAAAATCAATGTACTTGCATGTGCTTGGAGTGAATGTTTTGCAATTGCCTCTTGGTATGTTTTAAGTTAATGTGAGGTGTGAGTTGATTAAAATTAGGTGAAGGGGTGGACTCCAGATATACCCGAGAGTACTTGGAGTATGTCCAAAACTAAACCTTCACGGCGACCCGCAAGGAATATGTGGGATGAATGGAGTCTTTGGGGATATTTTTCATAACACACCAATTAGGGTGTGACAGAGATCGGCGCCCCGAGGTCACTTTTTAAAAGTTCCCGCTTCCTTTGGGTATTTTGCCACCGTGATGGTTTGATCTAGGTGTTGGATTTTCACCTGATGGTTTGTCAATTTGGGAGAGTAAGTCCTAATTATTCTAGTCACTCAAGTGCTTTTGATACAACTTGACTAATCGGACGAACTGCAGCCAAGTGCAGAGCATTCACATCGGAGTCTTGTCAATTTTAGTAAATTTTTAAAGAAAGGGTGCTCTTGTTAAAAAGAAAACCCTCCAGGAACCTCCTTCTATCCAAGTGGATCTCAATTGGGGAATCAAGGAGGGGTTAATTTTATAATAGCTGAAGAAACAACTGATGAAAAGGAAAACACAGATACACAATTATGGTTTTCTAATTAGTCCTACCACGCATCTCTTTCCCCTTTCGGGTCAATCAGGAAGTCGTGGGGTAAGTATTAAAATTACTTTGAAATATCAAATATGGAAATGAAATTGATAATGAATCAAAATATACTACCCTGCATATTAGAGCTACGCTAGTTTGAAAAGATATGAGCAAAAAGTAAAAAATTGACATCGACGCAAATCCCCCCAGGGGGTTGGTGAATAGGCTCGAAAGAGCCTATTCGAAAGGACCTTTTCCCTTTATTAGCAGCGATTTAAAATATCAACAAATTAAAATTGATGCACTTTGGTCCTTGTTATCTGGGATCCAAAGGCTTACAATTACAAGCTTGTAACAAGCTAGAATTAAACAAGGTGGTGGGGGAAGCTTCGGGGAAGCTCCGATTCGTCCAAGAGTTGGAAATTCGGCAGAGTCTCCTCCTCTTTTTTGTTGGACCTGCTAAAAAAAAGCGAGCAATCAGAATCAAATGTGCCCAAACACACTTTGAAAGTGTTTTGGGTTACTACACTAGTTTTCGAAAAAAAACTTAAGTAAAATTTTGTTAAATTGGGGTAATCTAATTTTGGAAAAACGAACCAAGGAAAGCAAGATTTCCTTGGGATATTGGCTTGCTGTTTGGGCAGCCAATAATATGTGCACTTTTATTGCAGAATTTAAATCTTTAAAGAACGAAAAAAGAAACTACCTTATGAGCAAGTTTTAGATCTATGATTTAGCTGCTTGCAAAAAAGGCAATTCCTAAACCTAGATCTATCTTTATGAAATGATATTCTTTATGAAATTATAGATCGAAGAAGCAACACTCTTATGAAATAGATCTAACAAAATATATTCAATTCCTAGAACTAGATCTGATCATAAGAGGGAGAGATAGGTAACCAGAAGATTGATTTTTTTTTAAGAAATGAGAAGAAGAGGAGAGAAGGTCGGCTCGTTGCTTGAATGGAGCAAGCTGAAAGGAGGCCCTTTTGTGGAGCGCTGAGGGACAACGTCTTGAGCTTATTGGATAAGGAATGGCGTCAATCTTGATCCACACCTTCATCCAATAAGGAACCTGCAACTAGATAACACAAGCGTGCACAACACCTTGTGAGATCTAGATATAGACGTATAAAGCAACAAAAATGAAAGATCATGCAAAAATAATTTTATTTAAGCATATAACTGAAATTCTTGAGCATACATCATATGGATAAACAAGATCAAGCAATCTAACTTGCCTAGTTTACACCCTTACTTGATTCAACCGAATCCTTGAAGCCAAAACACAAAAGCAGCATAGATTTTGGAAAGAAATTGCAGTTACCACATTAGCAGCATAACACTAAGAATCCACACAAACACATGCACTACACGGTATAGCCTCCAAAGCTTCTTTATTCACAAATGATGATCAATACACAATTACAATAGCAAGCCCTTTAATCCAGCTCTAACTAGCTTGGAAGAGGGAGCTGTGCTTGGATATATACAAAAAATAGGACATCCAGCCTAGGGTGGGCGCAATTCCTAAGGAATCATATCAAATCAACTGATGGAGAGTCAGTCAATGCAGATCTAAAGCTGAACTGAGCCTACTTGTCAACCGGGGGCCTGATTGAGCTGACACATCAACCCATAAACTGACACATCAGTCCACAGAGCATCCATGAGAGTGCACACATGTAGAGGAGAGAGAGAGGGCACAATTCCCCATAAAGACTGCTGAAGATCAACTTTGGATTTGATTTGATCACCTCCTTCAGTCAAGGATTTGTCAGATCCAGTCAATCTGCTTCAGATCTGACTGATTTCAATAAAATCGGCTGAGAATCCACTTATTTATGATTTTGGATTTGCTCCATTATTCATCAATTTATTAATTAAAATAATCAATAATTGATTTTTGGGGCTTTCTGACCTGAGTGATGGAAAATCACTCAAAACTAGGAAATAGTGGGTCCATGGGTTTACATGGTGCTCTTAGCTTGAAAATGAGCACCTACATGACTGGAACTTATTATTTGGCCCACTTTTATTACAAAATCAAATTTTCCAATTAAACTATTAAAAAATAGCCTAAGTTTTGGAAAAATTAAATTTTTTAATAAAAAACACTAAAAAAACCAAAAAATTGAAAAATTGAAAAAACCTAGGGGGACTTATACATGTTCATATGACTCGACCATGATGTCAATCATGCTGATACATTGACACATAGACTCTAATAACCTCAATAGGCCTAAATGCCAAGCCGACCACCCCAACTTTGGAGGTATGGAGTGAAAAACTCAGAAATTATCAGTCGTTTATTCAACAACCAATAATAACCAAGGGAAAAAACACCCTGGGCTGATCGGATTGACAAATAAATTCTAAGAGACCAACAAACTTTCTCGATGGGAGGAGCTTTCCCAAATCGCGAAACAGTTAAAGGTTAGAAGCATCTGACGGTGGAGATGAGATCAGAAGCAGATCTACAGTCCCAGCCGATTTCGCAAACCAGACTTGTGTGGATAAAAGTCACAATTTCAAATCGTGAAAAGTGGTACCGGATGCGAATATCAATGGTCACGACAAAGAAGGGAATAGATATACGGTCGAGGTTCTTTTCGCGATCTGAACTAGCCTGGACAACGTCATGGTCTTGATTCATAAAGAGGTTGTAAGACCCACTCGGATTGATGATTGCATGGAGAGGTTGATCCCGATCGACAGGTAAGAACACACCACGATCTAAAGCTACCCATGGTATCAAGACAGGAGAAATTGGCAGCACAAGTAAAGAAACGTGGACGGTGGATATGAAAGGTTCCCCCAAATTGGAGGGCTGAGGAGGCCTCAATGCTATAGGTGTCACATCCATTGCGGAGATGACAGTGGAAGGATATTTCATACACGTAATCAGCCTACCGGAAAATTGCTTGATTTGTAGCTTGCGTACAGGTGAAATCATCCCTATGGCAGAGTCGTATTACATAAAGACTAGCAGCTTTTGTGTGAGTTGGCCTGCGAAAGTAAGGAAAGTAACCAGCAAACCCGCTACTCACACGGGGAGAGGTCAGCACGAAAGGGGAGACCATTATGTTTCCTACATCACAAGAGCGAGGAAGCGTGGGAGCATCCACTTCATGAGCTTTGCAACATGGATCAACTGTACAGGGTGGCGTTCGAAGATACTTCCTGCAGCAAACGGTAAGGTGCGGCATCCAATGAAGAGACGTGACTAGATCCCGAATAGTTAAAGGATCACTCTGCTCGCGCCCTCACACATGTCGATACCAAAAAAAACACTCGATGACAGAATGTGCAGGAATGTGGACCAGTCAATGCAAAGGTCAGTCTCAAAACCTTATATATACTGCCTTTGAAACACCGAGGATGAGCTAACATATTTCCAGAGCCCAAGTTTTTGTTTCTTCGCAATTCCATATAAGTTTGAAGGGTTCGGCGATGGTGATCTGGTTCGAAAAGCTTATCCGTCTGGGTGGGTTGATGATTGGTGAGGAAATTTCCACACACACCTGCCACCTTGGTGTTCCCTGCCAAGGATGACACCAGTCGTCGGGGCCCAAACATAAATAATTTTGAGAGATACACCCACCTTTAGATACCCGCACCTATAATGATGTATTGCCTGGATACTCGCTCCTCGTTGGTGTTTTTTTAGGGACCCTTGATACCATCGCTACCCCCCAAGCCTCCATAGAATGAGATAGTGCCGGAATTCTCTCTGTAGGAGCATTTGTTTAGATGGGAGCATCAGGGGTCTAATACCTACACAGCTCGGTTTGTGAATTCCATTTGCCAAGGGTGATGGGGCTGGTGGAGACATGCGACACCTTATTCCATGTGGGAGATACCACCTCACTGGGGGTGAGGAGTACAAGAATGACAAGCCACAGAAAAGGCTTGCCTCAGCTAGGAGCAATGCGACCCTTCTTCCAGACCCCATGCCCAACAATGTTACCCAGAGAAGAAGGAGGTGGCAAATGAGGTTGAGCAGGGGAAAGTTGCAAACTGCCCTGCCAGTGTCTGCCCATGCAGAAAGCTGCATTTGAATAGGGTGAAAACACACACTTTGGAAAGAAAAAGAGCATCATGCTGACTCATCAGACTGGCTAAAAGGTCCAAAACCTAGTAGATGGTCACTCACCTAAGAGCAAACGGAAAGGGCGTCATACTCAGAATCCATAATAGTAGCCGAGCACATCAAGATGTCACTCGGGCGTTACCGCGCGCTACAGCTCCATAATGTTTATTCATATTTGTAAATTGTGGCAATAGTTCCACTCTCTAGACTGTTAACGCATGATTGTGACTAGAAACAGTTTTTAGGTTTGTTTCAGAGAGTAATCTCAGCACTGAAGTAGTATAAATGCACTCTCGATAGGGGGAGAAAAGAGTTAGCTGGTGGGTGGGGAAACCTTCATGGGATGAGGCTCTCCATTATAAATAAGATCTGATATTCGTGTTATTAATAAAATTGTAGAGGAAGGATTGTTTTTCAAGATAGAGATTCATGTGTCGTTGCTTATTTCAATATGTATTTTCTTTACGTGAAATGTTCATCCTGTTTTCATTCCAGTTTGTTAATTTCTTTCATGCCTAAACTGAGTGTATAAAAATTCTAAATTCATACATGCTATGCTCCATCTATTGTTTCAGACATTCATTAAGTTTTCTTCTAAAGTTACGTAAAATTCATCTTGTTGGTTCTCTGTGTGACGAACTATTCCCTCTCATCTACTAACCACCCGCTAAATATATCCTTATTGCAAGATCGACAACTACCTTGCCTCTGTTTGTAAATCCATGCCATTATTTACCTCCTGCAAATGTTCCTTACTCGGACCTTCGACTCCATTGCCAATGGTCCCTACCCTGATAGTCCCATTGCATCCCACATTAACGCACTTTTTTCCATTCAGGAGTCTGGCCTCCTGACCGCTCTTGATCGAATATACTACATGAAGTAAACCTGAAAACAAGTGAGAGATCCCTCTCTGACTGCGTAGGGCCGGAGGCACAATCTAAAGCAGTTCTGTTGTTTCCCAGGAGAGATCCCTTTTTTCTACCCAACCTATGGGCACGATCCTGGCGCTAACAGCAAGAAGATGAAATATTAAACAAAGCGAATGAATAAAGAGTACGAAAAGAAGTTGATGAAGCGGCATAAGAACTAAGAATAAAGGAGGAAGAACACAGGATCAGGGAATATTTGGACCAGGAGGAAGCCTAGAATGACCCAATGGACCAAGACCCTCCTGCCTCATCAAGTGGAACAGTGACCGATGGTCACATTCCCTTAGGGAAGCTCGGGCTCACCCCATTTACCCCATTGAAGTAGCACAATGTGGCTCTCTTAGATACTATCATCTTTGACAAGGAAAGGAGGACCATCACAAGGAGGTCATACAAACGGTTAACGATGGGCACACAAGCTGATGTAGTCACCGTCACCGAGAATACTATAATGGAGGGTACTTACAAGGACCCAAAATTTATGGCCTCAGTGAACATAGTAGCTTCCCAGGCCAGAGATGACAATGTTAATCGGTTGATGGACGATGTAGAGAGTAACAAGGAAAATATTCTCAAGCTGAAGGATAATCTGGTAAAATTACGAGAGAAGGCATAGAGTTAAAAAGGAAGCATGATTCCATTCTCTTGGAGAAAGAAAGGCTACCAAGCGAATACCATGTTATGGATACGGAAAAGGATGCACTAAATGTGCAATTAGTAATCATGGAGGGAGAAAAGAACAACTTCGAAGCTCGAATATCTCAACTGGATTCAAGAGAGTTTGCGGTAAGCCAACAGGTTGAAGAGTTAAAAACTCGGGTAGAATAGTTGGTAAAGAAAAAGGAATCTCTAGAGAATCAACTGAAGCTAGCTGATGAGAAAAAATAAGGACATCACTCATTTCTATGATCAAGCCTGCAAAATTCACAAACAGATACATCAAGCTCAAATGACTCTCACGGGTGAGATCTACAAAATGAGGTTGATGATGACAAGATTAAGTGTGATTGCGGTAGAATCACTGAATTTCAAAAAAGAACTAATGGAGGTTGGAGAAAAGGTCAAAATCCAGTTGACTTGGATAGAATCTAAATCAAAGTTTCCTGAATTCCTTCCCCAAAAGACAACAAAGGGTGTAAAATCAGAAATGGCACTTCTAGAGTTTTGTAGGAAATCCGCCTGGAGGTTAAGTAGCGAGATTTCCAAAACCGTGGAAAAATGTGAGGACTTCTATAAGAAGATACATCAAGTCCATGAAAAGTGCCAGATTCCTTTTGTTCTGAAAATCACCGACCTTCCAAGCAAAGACCAACATATGGCACATTTGTAGGACAGATTACAAGAAGACATAGAATACATCAGAAGAGTAGAATCTTTTAATGAACAATATATTAACCATTGGGTTGGCCAGGATTCTGTCAATGCTTACTTCTTAGAAGACATGTGTAGGGTTGCAACAGAAGAAGCAACAAGCATAGAGACACAGTTGTCAAAGCATGAAGTGACCGTGCAGGTACTGGAGCCAATAAAATACAAAACCATTGCTAAAGAGGCTAATGCATGGGGAGCATATGTTTCCAGCATGGCAGGGCCCACTTGAAATTTTCTCTTTATAGAATTTTTGTCATCTTCCTATGTAAAGCACTAAATGACAAATTTTGGAATCCCCAAGGTTAGGGTAAACAAAAAATCACTAGATGACGAATTTTGATTGTAATATAAAGAGAGATAGGAAGTAGATAGGGGGAGTTTTGGATAGCATAAAGAAGGGCTGGACTATTTTGTAAGAGAACTGATTTTTTTGCTAACAAGAAATACCTTACTAGGGAAAGACCTGCACATGAATTTTCTTGAAATGTGTGGAATTTAGAATGTGGAATTACTTCTTCTTTCTTCCATACAATATAGTATGAGATCGTTCTAACTTCACTGAATTAATTCTTTGGTTATGAATGATTTTGCTTTCTACAGAAATGTCTGTGTGAGAAATGAGTAATGAATGGTTTATTATATCAGAGCTTCCTTTGGTATTATTTCCACTGTGAATGTGCATATTATATTGAAACAACTATCTGTGAAATTGGTATGAATAGTTACAGTACATTGCTCTAATGTTAAATCTACTCCCTATGGGGATAGAGTAAACTAGAATATGATAGATTATCTTAGTCTTAGATTTAAAAGATAATTGATAAAGCAGGAATGGTAAGATGAGAGGTAAGAACATGTGCATCATTAGTGAGGTTTATGTTTATCAATTATCTGCATTTAGATTAGGCACTTGCATTTCATCTTTTAATAAAATGAAACAATATAAGTCGTGAATCGGTTCGTAACCGATCAACATTTGTTAAAACACATTAATCTACAGTAGTTGGATCGTTAACCAGACGGGTTCCCCACAACAAACTATGGATGATCTAATTGGGATCTATTACCGGGGAGAATCCTTACTATCGGTGCTTGGTAATTTCCTAGCATCAACATGATGTCAATGAGTGCCAAGATACCTAAGTACATCTTGGGAAGTGCAAATAAATGAGTTGATGTCCAACCACTTGCAAGATCCAACGATCAAGGGACATTATTTTATTCCCATGATTGTTAGCGAGAGAACTTGCCATTAAGGCATGCAAGCCTCAAGGTACTAAAAACAACTCTAGTCTCTATCTCAAATAGTGTGTTGAGGTTGATGGGGAAAGACTTGTTGAAAGGTGGGCCTTAAGGAATCCCACATCAGTCAACGCGAGTTGTACAAAAATTATTGGTAGGACTATAGATGAAATATCTCAATAGCAATAGTGTGTATGAAAAGGATAACAAGGAAAGTTTGGTCATGAAAAGGAAGTTGGATGGTTTTATTCACGAGGAAAATGATGAACTGAAAATGAGGAAAGAACGTATACGACTAAGAAAGGTAGATATGCACAAAGTCATGATATGTAAGGCAATGAAACAATAGACTCCAACATGGATGACTGATGAGCTTTGAAGGAGGAAGGTAGATAAACAGATCAATGCACAAATGCTTTTCTGAAAGGCTCTTTATAGAGGCAAATGGCATGAGAAATGTGAAACGAATCTCAACTCCTTCAAGCTTTCGATGAAACATGTTCTTTTCGAAAAAGTTTTGTGATTCTTGCAAATCACTTATGCATGAACAAGGCTTCTTGATTGTATCGGAACCTGTAAAAGCTTAGTATTTTCTTCCAAACAAAATTTGTGAGAGCATTGAAAAAATAAAGTGCAGAAAATAGGTGCTTCACAAATCAAATTTCAACATGAAATACGCTTTTACCTGTTGGTCACCGCACATCTTTAGACAATTGTTTTTGTTTGAAATTTGTGACTTCAAAAAGTATGTTAGCATGAAAATGTAACATTCCAGGAATTTGAAATGTATTTTTTATGATTTGTATTTGTTTATATAATGTTTTTTATTTATATGTTCTTAATTTATTTTTTATTTTTTTTTATTTTGTGTTGTTGTCATTAATAAAAGCAAGCAAATTTTTTTATTCTTTATTTTATTTAAAAAAAAAACCATAAAACAAAGAAAGCAAGCAAAATGTATTTGTTTTGCTTATTTATTATTTATTATTATTAATATTATTTTATATATAGATATAGATATATATACAAACTAATTAAATTTTATTGTTATTTTTTATGTTTTTTTATTTTATTTAATTTTTAAGTTTTGTTGACAAAGATTTTCAAATGGTTATTGTTTTTTTATTGGGGTTTTGAAAAGGAAAACACTCTAAATAATAGAAATGTGTGTTTTTTTTAAATATTTTGTTTGTATTTTTCTATTGTTATTACATTTCACATCAACTAATAAAAAAGAATCTACATCAAAACTCACACCCTATTCCACTTTGGTACCAAATGCGTTCGTACTGTGACTGAAGGAAGATTATTGCCGGGTCCGGGGATCAAATTTGAAGGAAAGGTCTCATTTTACTTTGAAGGGCCGTGAGAAATTGAACCCAATGTTGACATTTAAAAATCAATCATTCTTTTCATTTGAAAATGTAAGTGTTAAACAAAATTTTATTATTTATTAAAAACATTGTATAGAAAATAAAATGACAATAATAATAAATCCCAAGTGATTCAATACTTACATGGAATTAGTGAGGTAAGCAATGTACATATGATTTATCACTTCGAAATTATTTTTATGGGGGGTTACTCAGGAGTTAGTATAGAGGAGGAGAGACTAAAATAAAGGTTGAGAATGAAGAACATGTAACGGTGATGGAAGATGAGATTGGGAAAAAGCACATTTAGAAAGAGATTGATGCACTTGTTTTGTTAATGTGAACATATCCATAACCATTAGGAGTATTGTTTTTTTGTATTGCGTGTTCTTTGGCCTATTTATTTTTTGAAGGGAAATGTTTGTTTCCTATCATGCTAAAGTGATTAGAGTAGTTGAGAACTACTTGCAACCTTTTCTGAATGCATAATATGAAATTAGGGGTGAAAGTAGGCTCATAGGGTACTAAAGCTTATTTCTGTCTAGAATTGTTTTGAGAAGAGCTCCACTATTAGAAGTGCTAGGTTACAAGGCCAAAAGAGAACATGAATCAGATCCCTAACATTAATAACAAAAACTAAAAAGATGATCTTTTTCCAGTGCCAACATATCCACCTAAAACTAGTGTATTTCTAACTTTGTACATCCCTTGGAGATTTAAAATTGTTCATCCTTGTTGTGACCACTTGATAATTACCATAACAAATGGTTTAAATAAACAACATAAAAGTAAAAATATTAGAAGAATAACTTTTCCATGATATTTTATCTTACCTGTTTTGAAATGAATTTTTCTACATGCTATTAAAATCATTGTATGATTATCTTTCCAACTAAATAATTTTTTTAGGATCCACATTTCCATTAATGGCCAAAAAAAAGTTACAAATACCATCACAAAGCTAACTGATATGTTTGTCCATATGGACACAGTTCATGAGCAACTAGCCATTCAATTTCAAACTCCACCTAATCCCTAAGCATCGTCTTCATGATAATAAACCTAAGTATTAGAAGACTTGAAAATTTATCTTTCAAACTTTAGTCTTGAGTCTACTAACATCTTGATGTCAAAAGAGAGGGATTGATAGGGATTCTCATTTCTCTTTTCAAAACTCAGTGCATATAATTATTATTCAAACACTTTGAAAAAGTATCCTTCAAAGTTCAATGTGGATCTTACTAGTATTTGGATCTCACACGAGAAGAAGTTTGAGAGGGATTTCACACTTATATTTTCAAATTTTCATTTTATATTTATGTGAAAAGGTTAAACAAAAAGCAAGGACTATTATATACTATAATCTCTTTGTAAACCTTACAGATTCAAAAATGTCATTAGTGACAAAAAACATATTTACAATATCTTCTCTTAAATTCTCGGTTGATAGGTTTGAGGAGTGGTATCCAAGGTAATTTTAGACTCCATTTGATATGTCAACATTACGAACCTTTATCAAGGTTCATCATCAAGACAATGCGTCGAGTTGAGTAACGGATAAAGATTTATTAATATATCTTTAACAACACATTTCAAGAGAAAATTAGGAAATTGATAATGTTGACTATATACCTAAGACCAAACTCAAACCCTAAAAATGTTAAGCTAGATAATAAGGAAATCTAATTTGTGATTAAAACAAACACCCTAAATTGCTACAATAATTGTGAACTTATAATAGAATAAAAATCCAAATTGAAATTATTAATATCAGATATTTTTCTTAATGAATAAATTGTGAATTACTTAACCTATTTTTTATAAACTATAGAACTAAATGTAATATGTAATTCTAACCTAGAAATACTACAATTTTTTATATTTAAAAGAATAATTTAAGAGTATTTTTTAATAATTAGTGAGTTATTGGCCATACCCTAGGAAATATTTGATGTAAAAAAGTAACCTAAATTATCATATCTCATTTACTCTAGTATAACCTAAAAGGCATCGTTCTAATCAAATGATTAAAACTTTAAGATTAATCTACAAATTAATCTTGTATTGCTATCTAATATTTTTATAATAAAATTCAACGTGGATTTCATTAAAGAACACCGCAATAATTGAAGAGAGGCACCGTTTTGAACAATGTAAATCATGTCAATTATGGTAAAAATGTGTGTTTTTTTAGCAATTCATCTCTTTGATTATTTTCATATTCAAAGGTAAATTTTTTTTTAATCATTTTTGCGTCTATTATAATTTATAGTTTATGGTCAATTTAATGTACATAAACTTTTTGGAAATTGGAAACGAAAAGAAAATCATTTCAAAGCAATAAGTGTATGCCCCAAAGGAATAGTCATTGAGACTAGTCACAATAGTAAGAGGGAGATATACCCCTATAGGTGAAATGCACCATGAAAGATAGGTCATCTTACTTATGTAATAACAAACTATCATATCCCTATATATTTCTTTTAGTGCATGTAGTTCCTATAATGTAATGAAATTGATTTGGAATGCTCGTAGTGCCTATAATGGTTCTATTTATTAATGAACTATTCATGAACAAATCTATTTATCCATGAAATAGGCAAGAGTAGGTTAGTAGGTGGACTATAGTAAGGGAGGGTTGAAAGCAAGAACCAAAGTCAATACAAATTGAAATGGTTTACATCCAATGCATACATTCCATGTTCTTATCCATGTTGCCTCCCTAATGTAGGGGTTATCCTCATAAAAGTAAATACCTTCTATACCCTTAATTATATAAATCCTAGAAATTGGAGAAAAGAAAGCATTTCCAAGTCTCTCCAATATTGACATCTTATCCTAGCTATTTTACGGAAACACTTCAAATTTTCCAACATATATCAAGTATTTTAAGCCTTTTATGTTAGGATATTTAGACACTTAGGAGTTAGTTAAGATCAACTTGTGTAATATATCCGTTAGGTAAAAGTGTGTTTCTTTAGTATGTATTAGTATGCATTTGTAAATATTCTAATCCGACGGTCACGATATGTTCTAGACATAGAGTGATCCGACGGTTCAACTTCTCTTAGATCATACCTACCATTGATCCGTGGCTTAACACCCGATTGGTCTATGATCTCTATTTAAAGAGCATAGAGGGTCCTTGGCTAGTTGATCGATTATGAGAAGCTCATGTAACTTTCTTTCTTTTGCATAATAAATTGCTCCGAAGTAGCTATTTGGCCGGGGCCGTGGACTGTTTCCCTCTCGAGGGTTTTAACCACGTGACAAACATTGGTGTATTGATCTGTGATCTGTTTATGTGAAGCGGATATTCTTGGTGTTCGGTCCTTTGGGAGTACCCTGTGTACCCTAACATGGTATCAGAGCTTTTATGAAGAGCCGCTTTCGGTTTTGATCAAGATCTGGAACCGGTGTTGCTGAAACTTTTTTAAGGGTTTCTGGTTCTGGATTTTCTGTGCATTTTTGGCCTGTGGGAGTTGTTCCATTGCGTCCGGAGCACCGTTTCCATTTGGAAACAGTTTTCGTTTCACCGAAAACCGTTTTCGTTTGCTCCAGAAACACCCATTTCGGCAAATCTGAAGGTATAATGTTACAGTGACGGTTTTTTTTTTTTTAAATCTCTCATATTTTATCAGTATTATTATTAGATCATTTGTTTTAGTCTCGGACTGTTCCCTTCCCTGGCTGCGTATGCTCTTTGCCGTGCACCTTGCGCGATCGCGGCGAATCAGAAACAGTGAGGGAAAGTTTTTTTTCTTGTCTTCTCGGCTACGTATGCTCTTTGCCGTGCACCTTGTGCGATCACGGCAAATCAGAAACAGCGAGAAAACTTGAAAACGTAGGCTTTCCGGGTAAGCTAACCAAGATCTAACCCCATTGTGTGGAAAAATTTTTTTGTTTTTGTTTTTCGTTTTTTTGTGATTTGCAGGAAAAGAAAGCAAGCACGAAAAACGAGAGAGAAGAGTAAAAAAAAAAAGAAAAAAAAGAAAAAAAGAAAAAAGCCCCCTTCCTCTTTCCATACTTTTACGTACCTTTTAAACTTAGCTCACTTGGTCCAAAGTTGCTTTCCATCTTGATAAGTCTTGAGTTCAAGTCTCA
>LPNX010873984.1:3147-14802 GCA_001517045.1 Pseudotsuga menziesii | reverse complement strand
AGGAACATTTATGAATGTGGGTGACCATATTTTACAATACATAAATAGCACACTCGTAGATGGAAAATTGAATGTTGTAGAAAGAATCGTAGAGCATATAATATGTTTCTTTCATTGAATTATACCATCATAATCTCTGACATAATTTTCCATTTTACATTGTAAATCATTTTTATTGTTGTTTCCAATAAGAAATATACTATTACACTACATTATTTTTATTTGGGTTGTTTTCTTTTATAAGCATTTTTTTTTATCAAATTCGTAATTGTGAAATGTAAATATGTATATGTGTACTTTGGTATGTATGCGTATATGTGAAATTGGATGTATGTACTTATGTAATTGTGAAATGACTAATATATGTTTCCAAATCAAATGAAAAATATATCCTAAAATTATGATTAATATAATTTTTCAAATAAAATGACATTTAGTATTAAATGGTAAGAAATTTAATTCATTTTAAAATTAGATATAAACAATTTTGTCATTAATGAATTTTAACTAATAATTTGTAAATAATAATATATAAATACCAACCTATATGCATGTAACATATAATTCTATTTCCAAATAGGATTTTGATGAAATAAAGCTTATAGCAATAACACTAAACATTTGTATTTTTCAATAATGCTTTGTGTTGCAAAAAGAAAAGGGAAAGCAAATAACAATATTTTATTTTTCTTTGGGTTGCTCTCTATGACCATTTTTTATATTAGATTTATAATCGTAAAATTTATGTATGTGTGTATACTATATGTATGTACAATAAGCTTGGAAGTATTTATGTATGTATCTATGAAATCATGAAATTGTATTTTATTCAAGTTTTTTGTTCCTATGTATTGTTCGTAAGATTTAATGGTAAGTGTAAGATTTAAGAGTAACGGTGATTTTTATGGTTGTAGCCTATAAATATTGAATTATTCCCATGTATTGTTTGTAAAATTAAATGGCTATAAATCATTGTTTTATAATTGGTAATTGCAAAATTTTGTAAAGAGTAATTCTGAATTTTAGCATTGTAGATTGTAAATATTAAATTATAATTGAACATAGTGTCATACCCTAATCCCAATGATGAGTTGTGTGGCCATTCCCACCATTAGTATCATTTGCACTAGACCTCTTGTGCAAGAACTATAGTGACATGTGATGAAAAATATTTTCAATAGATGCAAACTGTAAAAATTAAAATTTCAAACTCTATTTTAGTTAGTTAGATTTTAATACCTGCAATTTACAATATGACATAATGTAAAAAATTTAAATGGATGGATCAACTTACCTGAATTAATTCCATACACAGTTTGTCCAAATCATGTTGTGTGGAATCTACAAGACTTTGCTGAGTCGACGAAACCTTTCCCTGACGATACTGAGTCCTGGCCTCCCACTCATCCGTGAACATGATCGAATTCTCAACACACTGTGTATTTTCACATCATGTATGTAATCGAAACATAAGTGAACTCACAGAAATTAAACACTAACTTGTGTTCTATAAATTCAAATAAAACATAAATTACAACACCTCATCGACATGCCACTAATGGTAAGAACATGACAGATACTGTAATATCCCTCTCCTATGCCCTGGAATATTTTGTAATTTTGCATATTATTGTACTAGTCTCGGTGAGGAGCTCAAGGCCAAGGCCCCACCCAAGACAAACACCGTGTGGTTTATAAAAGTTAACCATCTAAGTAAAAAAAAATACTTAGAAGATAAAAATACAATGACACAACTGAACAAAAGGGCTAACTAAGCCCACCATGGATAAAAACTTATCCCAACTCAAGAAACCTAGTAACCTTGACGAGAGGGTTGGGGGGGTTGAAGAAAGAACCAAGGAGAAAACCATTCAAAGAATTAGAGACGTATATATATGGATAGGATAAACAAAGGTATGATATATAGAAGAGAAGATATATATATGAAATGAATTATATACTGAGAAAATTGGAACATTGCGCTTAGGGAAACGCTATATGATAGTAAGTATGGAAGTGGAACACCATATAGTAAAGAAACATACTTATAATATATAACGGAGGAAAATTGCTTACACATATATGTGCCTTATTACATATGGATAACCGTTGTAAGAATGAATAACCATATTAAAAAGGAACAAATATTTTAGCATCTCTCGAGTAAGAGTTATAAAAAGGTAAGGGTGGTTGGGCGCATGCCTCCAATTGATTACTACACCTCAAAAGGAGGAGTTTGCCGAGAAAAAATGAAGGAAAATTCAATTCCTTAAATAAAGGCATCTCTGCGCACCGTAAGTAAAGAACGGTAACTGATTGTTGGTCTTTAATGGACAACAAAATTAAGGGGAAATCTTCCTGACTATGAGGGATGGCAGATTTAATTCAAATTCATGTACATCGAGGGGAATCTTGGGTTGAGCCTTATTTAATCATGTATCAGGCTCTCTTGAGGCGGGGCGGAATGGCATTGAAGATAAGAGAATGGCACCATTGTTCCAGGGAAGGCTCAGCTTAGGGTTTTCGGCTCTCCTTATCTGGAGTTGCTTAGGATGCGGAAACATAATAGTTCCACTACCAAACCTAAGAATGAGTATGTGTTTTTGGCATTTAGAAGATCAATACGATTTTTCCTGTATGGCCTAGACGTCACTGCGATTTGCCTGTAGAAATATCGCTGCGATTTGCAAGGTACTGCCTAGAGGTCACAGGATATAAGGGAGAGGAGCAACTTGGTACAGCTTTAGAAAATGCAGAGGTCATGTTAATTCGTGCTGGTGTTCCTCGAAAAAAACCTGGCATGACTCGTGATGATTATCATCAACATCAATGCGGGGAATATCAAACCCCTTTTTCTCTGCTATTGGAAAATACTGCCCAGAGGTAAGATGTCACAACTACTCCTCTTATTTTAAGCTTGAGGAAAAACCTATACATAAAACATTTATAAATAACTATCTCGACTGCAATGTGTATTAAGGATTTGAAATAAGATATAAGGATAGCGAGGTGTCATATTAATTTGAAAATAGATATAAATAGTGCAATGTATATTAAATTCTGCACATTAAAATAAGCGTTGAATTTTGATAAAGTTTTCCTTTAGACCTGCGACTTGTCTGGATAGAGTTTGCCGGTTAGATATGCGATATTGTCTTCATGAAGACAACCCATCGAGATATGCTTGTTTTTGTTATAGGCTGCTTTGGGGCGCTTTGATTTTTTTTGAAGTAGATTCATGACCTTTCCCCTACCTCTGTCTATGCGTGGAACGTAATAAATGAGCAACTAGCAGGGACAGGTTTAAACCTTTTTAAAGAACACTCAAAACGGTGAGAGGTTCTTAAGCAGATAAGAAGGCCCAACACCTTTTAAATGATTTAGTTGTGGTTAATCTGAAATCACACCTTGAAATAAGAAAGAAAAATTGAGAATAAATGCAAAATAAGAATAGGTCGCTAACATTTAAATATTCACAGAAAGGATGACTTTAAGGTATCTTAACAAACGTTGGATTGGAGGCCATGACTACTCTGGTAGTTTATTCTTTTTATTCATGTGGGCCTCGGGATGAGGTTTCCTTCTGTTATATAAGGAAATTGATGATACATCATTTATGATGTATCTTGTACACCTTGATAGGTGATTTTATTTTTTATGAATAAAGAGGTGGGCCTAACTTTGGTGGATGTAGCCTCATGGACGAGGTGAACCACGTGAATATGGTTGTCTCATTCTTGTATTCTTTATGTTGTGCATGCTTATTTCTTTTTGATGTTGTTATGGATGCAGTATAAATGCTTTAATTGATGAAAAGATTACTAAATTTTATGTTTGCAGACTTCTTGAATGGTTTGTAGCTTTAAGGTATCAGCGGTATTTTACATATGGTATTAGAGCGAGGTTGAAACGCTCGGGCCTATTGGGCTCAAAACGCTCCAGCATGTTTCATTTTGACTAACAATTGAATTTTTCTCTGTGACCCAGAGAAAGCCAACAAGTTCGCACTGTTCGTCTAATCTAGGTACCTTAAGTTGTACCCAATACACATGTTTATTGAGTTGTGTAGGTGAATTCAGCGGAAGGGAGGAGCTGTGTGTGTCGAGAAGAAACTCTTTACTGTTCGAAGATGAGGGCCAAGTGGAAGAAGAAGCGTATGAGGCGTCTGAAGAGGAAGCGTAGGGAGACGAGGTAGAGATCGAAGTAAAAAGGTTATGCATATTCCAAGTTATATATATCATGACTTGTTTTGAAATATTTTAATTGGGTTTTGGATGAATGTGTTGAAATACCTGTTAATTACTCTTGCATATACAGAAAGGATTTGCAGTAAGGATCTAGGTGTTTTATGGTAATTGTACGAGGAACAATTTATAATATATGTTCCAAGTGCTGTACTATGTCTTGTATACTGTCAATGAAATGTTTTATTTTGGACGACCAATGTAAAGTCTATGATGTACTATGTCTTGTATACTATCTATGAAGTATTTTAGTAATTTTACTTTTCGAATGACTGATGTCAAATTTGTTACATATTCAGATGGGATTTATGGTGTAAATTATTTATGGGATTATAAAGAATCAGGGTAAAACAAAAAAAAAATCAAGACCACGCCGCCCTCGATCCCTACCTGCCATTTAATAATGATGTGTGGATCCGGGTAAACATTAAATACATACCAAATTTTGGATATTTTCCGGCGATTAACGAGGTTCTGACCTATGAATATGTGTTTATATGGTTGTTTGCGTACAATTAATGGTAAGTATGGGTACGGGTATAGAACTCATATTTTAATCTCTCTTTGTGTTAGATTTGAATGAAGCTCGAATACACATCCTTGTCTATTTTAGTATTGAAGAAACAATTTAATTCATTTGTGGGCTGGTAGTTGGTAGGTTGTTTTCCCAACTTATAGATCTACACACATTGTATGTTCAAATTACTTGAGACATGTAGATGCAAACTATCTGTTTTAATAGCTGAATACATGGGATGCATTTATAAATTCATTTTGTCAATGAGATCGCATCAAAGAACATCTAAGGGGCCAAGCTGCTCCTTTTGTTGGTTGTTTGTAGGGGGGTTACCTAATATAATCCATTTTTATTTGAATTTCGGAAGAGAAAATTCTACATCCCTTTTTATGAACACGATTCACTAGTTTTCGATTGTTAACACGATTCACTGGGTTTAACTCGATTGCTTAGCAAGAATATTCTGAACGCAATTACTGGTTGATTAGTTCTAGCGTGCGAAAATTCTTTATTCATTGTCATAATCACCTCTATATGAGTATATCGTCCTAAATTTCATATAGTGATGCAGTGGGTTATATTTTTGCAAGTCTCACATGGAGTATATATATGGTTATGGATATGTTATCTACATGTAAATCTCATATAGAGTAAGTGCATAGCATATATTGTCGTAAGATATAAGATCCTTGAGGTGTATAACATAGTATAAATAAGGGCTTTACTAGAGGCAACCTCGCGAGTCTCTTTGTAGTTGCCTTCGTTCTCTTAAATGAAAGTTTCATAATGGTTAAGAATAATAATGTCATAAATAGTTGTGTGTAGCTTGCCCATAGAATTACGATCCATGATGGGTGACAACCTTTCGGTTTGCTGAAGCTTTGTAAATTCACTGCATATAGGTTTCAGAAATCGACCCACTATTTGAGTGAAATCAATGTGCAATTTTCTGTATAGATTAGGATCTATGTTTGGTGACAGCTTCTCCTTTTGACATAGCTATGTATTTGAATTTCGAGAACCGATCAACATTTTGATAAGGTGGATCTTAATTATGTAAGGATATGCATTTATTTATATATCATAACCTACTGCATGTGTCTTTATTTACCTGAATTTATTAAATAAAATGGGTGTGGTTGCGACTTGGATTGATATTTTCTCTTTGTGCTGAAAAACGCTGTCTAATTTGATGTGCAAATGTGAAACCGTAGTTGGAGTTGTTAATTAAGAAAACACTTCCTATTCTTGATGTGCAAGTGTTAAATGATGGATGAGATGTTAATTGTGAAAACTGTGTGTAGTTTTGATGTTCAAATGCTTCTTAAGACTCTGCAAATAGCTTTGAATACTTGTTAGACTAAATGTTTGTTAGCTAAAAAGTTAAATACTTGTTAGATAATAAATGCTTGTTAAGACTCCGCAAAAAAGTTTTTTGATCTGAAGATCACATATGTTCTACTAGATCTGAAGACCACAATGTTTGATAAGGATCAGAGGGTTCGTCATCTGATGACGTTTCAAATCTGAAAAAAATTACATCCTCTAAATTGTCGGTTGGAGATGATATATAAGATTTGTAATTGTGTTTATCTCAGTGTGTTGAGCTTGGAGGTCATTGTGGTTTATAATATTTTTAATTATGTTATAAGACTGAATGATTTCCTCATGGAAATATTGGAGGAAAGGAAAATGAAGGGCTTGAGGGTGTTCGAATTATGGTATCAGTATGCAAGCTAATGGTAGGAATTAATGTTTGATGGAAGGGGTTATATGTTTGGCAGTAATTAGTATGTGAATATCTATCAATATTGTATGTTTTATCTGAATAATATAGCCTTTTGGTGCAAATTGGTTTGTTGATTTGAGTAGTTCAGGGCTTCAGTATGGCTCCCTGAATTGCTCGTAGTTGAAGGAGGTTGAACAGCTGAGCATGCCAACCATTATGATGGAAATGTCTAATAGTATTTCTAGACACCAGCTTCATAGAGACAACTTTGCTGTTGAGATTTTCTTACAACTCATGATATCCACTTTATCTTAGGTTTTTGTTTGGTTGGTGTTGAATAATTATGAGCAGTTCATTAAGGATACCCATCTCTGTGATTGATTTATTTTGATCATGGATATTGTAGAAGTGACAATTTTACTAGAGTAGTTGTTTAATTGGTCTTTTCGATTGGGATTTTCTGACCTTATTGTGGTGAGGCTTATTGCAGGAAAGTTACATTGTTTAGAATTGCTAACAGGTTTGGATGTTGGTTTTATGGCATTGACAAGCACTTTAAAAGTCCAGTTGTGGTATATATAAAATTGCAACAGTGAGTGAATTTTTCTGTGGTAATAAATTGAAAAGGTTTTGTGGCTTCTTGTAAATGCCTTCTTGTTAATTTTGGTGATAAAAGGAACTTATCGGATGAATGAAAAAATGAAGTAAGGCATGACTTATGAAAAAATTTTGATGTTCTTTGAATTAATAAAATAATAAACTAACACCCATAGAGTGCTTGCAGGCATGGGAAGTTATGGCCATGACAAAAGGATAAATCTCCAGGACTATGATGAGTTAAATCTCATGTGTATAAATTTGTCACCACGAGGGAGTGGTGATGGAGGTAGTGGTTGAAAGCTACCTTGTTTTCCCCCAGGCCAGTGAGGGACCATTATGCATTCTGGGGACGCCTAGATGTAAGAAATTTGGTTAAGACTCGTTCTGCACAAATTAGAGGACTGTCACATGAGTGGGGGACTCTGTGAAGAGAATAACCTCTAGGTGTTGTGGAGGTGTGTGAGAACGGAGTGCCTCAGCTTGGTGAAGCACCGTGAAGAGCACAAAAAGGAGATACGCCTACAGAGGGTTATAGGGTATCATCCTTGTGTTGGGTGGCTAGAGTTGGTATTGGAAGTACTTTTAGCACTTGGAGTGTTGGTTAATGACAAAGCACCCTGAATAGCACAAAAGGTTGGTATCGTCCTTGTGTTGGGTGGCTTGAATTGGTACTTGATGTACTGTTGGCACTTGGTGTGCTGGGATGGAGGACATCCAAAGATAAACAATGCGGTAAAAGGTATGTGCATTATAGGTAAATTTGTACCTATGAGGTAATATGTTGAATGATTGACAGATAGAACTGACAGGTATATATATTGGAGCCACTGTGGATTATAAAAAAAAAAATTGTATAATGAGATTTCTACATTGTCCCAATGTCAATGCTAGTAGTCATGTTTTATTGAAGTATTGATTGCAATAATTGGGTATTATGGCACCAATGAACACTAGAAAATTGCATATTGTTACAATGCAAAAGAATCTATGACTTTCGTTTAAGTTGAATTGTGATTTGGACATGAATTACTAAAAAGATTAAATTGTAGTTATGATGTTACAAAAGACTGCTAATCATGCTTCATGATGAATTAACTCTTATCTATGTGAAATTTGGGTAGACCCAATTTTGTAGGTCCTACGAACCTACAAAGATCAGAAAAGAAAAACCGAAAGAGAGATCCGAACAAGGCGAAGCAAGAAGAGATGACTCCATAAAATAATAAAAGTTTTGTCGAAGAAACAAGAAACACCAAGGACAGTGTTCTTTATTTTAGGGGGGAAGGATGTAATATCCCTCTCCTATGCCCTGGAATATTTTGTAATTTTGCATATTATTGTACTAGTCTCGGTGAGGAGCTCAAGGCCAAGGCCCCACCCAAGACAAACGCCCCGTGGTTTATAAAAGTTAACCATCTAAGTAAAAAAAAATACTTAGAAGATGAAAATACAATGACACAACTGAACAAAATGACTAACTAAGTCCACCATGGATAAAAACTTATCCCAACTCAAGAAACCTAGTAACCTTGACGAGAGGGTTGGGGGGGTTGAAGAAAGAACCAAGGAGAAAACAATTCAAAGAATTAGAGACGTATATATATGGATAGGATAAACAAAGGTATGATATATAGAAGAGAATATATATATATATATATATATATGAAATGAATTATATAGTGAGAAAATTGGAACATTGCGCTTAGGGCAACGCTATATGATAGTAAGTATGGAAGTGGAAAACCATATAGTAAAGAAACATACTTATAATATATAACGGAGGAAAATTGCTTACACATATATGTGCCTTATTACATATGGATAACCGTTGTAAGAATGAATAACCATATTAAAAAGGAATAAAGATTTTAGCATCTCTCCAGTAAGAGTTATAAAAAGGTAAGAGTGGTTGGGCACATGCCTCCAATTGATTACTACACCTCAAAAGGAGGAGTTTGCCCAGCAAAAATGAAGGAAAATTCAATACCTTCAATGAAGGCATCTCTGCGCACCATAAGTAAAGAACGGTAACTGATTTTTGGTCTTTAATGGACAACAAAATTAAGGGGAAATATTCCTGACTATGAGGGATGGCATATTTAATTCAAATTCATGTACATCGAGGGGAATATTGGTTTGAGCCTTATTTAATCATGTATCAGGCTCTCTTGAGGCGGGGCGGAATGGCATTGAAGATAAGAGAATGGCACCAGTGTTCCAGGGAAGGCTCGGCTTAGGGTTTTCGGCTCTCCTTATCTGGAGTTGCTTAGGATGCGGCAACATAATAGTTCCACTCCCAAATCTAAGAATGAGTATGCGTTTTTAGCATTTATAAGATCGCTGCGATATGCAAAGTACTGCCCAGAGGTCACAGGATATAAGGGAGAGGAGCAACTTGGTACAGCTTTAGAAAATGCAGAGGTCATGTTAATTCATGCTGGTGTTCCTCGAAAAAAACCTGGCATGACTCGTGATGATTTTGATCAACATCAATGCGGGGAATATCAAACCCCTTTTTCTCTGCGATTGGAAAATACTGCCCAGAGGTAAGATGTCACAGCTACTCCTCTTATTTTAAGCTTGAGGAAAAATCTATACATAAAACATTTATAATAACTATCTCGACTGCAATGTCTATTAAGGATTTGAAATAAGATATAAGGATAGCGAGGTGTCATATTAATTTGAAAATAGATATAAATAATGCAATGTATATTAAATTCTGCACATTAAAATAAGCGTTGAATTTTGATAAAGTTTTCCTTTAGACCTGCGACTTGTCTGGATAGAGTTTGCCGGTTAGATATGCGATATTGTCTTCATGAAGATAGCCCATCAAGATATGCCTGTTTTTGTTATAGGCTGCTTTGGGGCCCTTTGATTTTTTTTGAAGTAGATTCATGACCTTTCCCCTACCTTTGTCTATGCGTGGAACTTGATAAATGAGCGACTAGCAGGGACAGGTTTAAACCTTTTTAAAGAACACTCAAAACGGTGAGAGGTTCTTAAGCAGATAAGAAGGCCCAACACCTTTTAAATGATTTAGTTGTGGTTAATCTGAAATCACACCTTGAAATAAGAAAGAAAAATCCAGAATAAATGCAAAATAAGAATAGGTCGCTAACATTTAAATATTCATAGAAAGGTTGACTTTAAGGTATCTTAACAAACGTTGGATTGGAGGCCGTGACTACTCTGGTAGTTTATTCTTTTTATTCATGTGGGCCTCGGGATGAGGTTTCCTTCTGTTATATAAGGAAATTGATGATACATCATTTATGATGTAGCTTGTACACCTTGATAGGTGATTTTATTTTTTATGAATAAAGAGGTAGGCCTAACTTTGGTGGATGTAGCCTCGTGGACGAGGTGAACCACGTGAATATGGTTGTCTCATTCTTGTATTATTTATGTTGTGCATGCTTATTTCTTTTTGATGCTGTTATGGATGCAGTATAAATGCGTTAATTGATGAAAATATTACTAACTTTTATTTTTGCAGACTTCTTGAATGGTTTGTAGCTTTAAGGTATTAGGGGTATTTTATAGATACTGTGAATGTTTCTCCTCTACATTCACTTTATAGTTTTATTGTACAATTTGACTAAGTGACATAATAAAAGTCACGATAAAATAATTGCAATTATATGCATCTATGTAATTTATGAAGTTAGCATGAAGGAACTAGTGTATTTACAACATGGTCATCATCACGGGAAATGAAGGATGGTGCTATGTTTGCAAATTAGAATTGAGTACATCGATAAATACACTCCTCTAAATAGAGAAACAAAAAATGAATTAGTATTCTTTTATATGTTTGTCTATATGAAAGATGCAAATTTTAACGATGTATAATGAAAAAACTAAAATATATAAATATACCTGCACTCTCGATGGTGGTCAACATCTCTCATATAGTTGATAGTAGAAGTATTAGTCACTAATAGCATACAAGATGAAATCATCATGCTCAAGATTACTCACGATTGACTCATCAATCCTTTATAACTCACGAACTATGGGTCAGGACGTAGTGTGGTCCTCTCCTCATAGATGGAAACTAAGACACTACCCAATGCAATTCACTTAGATCCTTCCAATAGATTGCATGTATCCACTATGAGTTACGATGGCTTTGTGAAATCTACATATCAGACAACTCTTCATCAAATGGATGAAATCAATTGAGTAGAGGGTGACATGGTAATAATATCTCTACAAGCCCTTAGAAAGTTATAATTTTTTCCATGTCTGACACCATAGAAATATATCATCATACTTGTGTATTTAGGATTCATATCTAGGACACAATCATTATATATGTTTATAAAATTAAAGGGATGCTTGGTCAAGGTGGAGGAATTGGCCCCAAAATACAATAAACCTATCATATATGTGAGGTTCAACAACCTCAAGTCTAATATCCCAAAGTCTAAGCAATTGTTCACGAGTGCAACCAAGAGGGATGTCAAACAAAATTACCTTAGCATCCACTTCCTTTGTATTATATTTAACATCCTCCCATTCGTTAGGAACTAACACCCAGTCTGTCCTCCTTTTGC
>LPNX010873983.1:35520-48940 GCA_001517045.1 Pseudotsuga menziesii | reverse complement strand
ACTCGGTCGACCTCTGCCCAGTACAGAAATGCCCCTGATTTATGTAAACCCTAGTCTCACATTTGAAATTTGGGCTATAGATTTCATAGGACCATTCCCTATCCTAGCCCGACGATCAGGTGCAAGATATATCATCACTGCAGTGGAATATGTCACGAAATGGGCGGAAGCAGAACCTGTCGAGACCTGTTCAAGTGAAGTAGCTGCTAAATTCATCTATGAAAACATCATCACGATATTTGGATGTCCACTCACCTTGATCAGCGACCAAGGATCACACTTCGTTAACAAAACTATCAAAAATCTAACCGACAAGTTTCACATCGACCACCGACGTAGTACAGCATACCACCCTCAGTCGAATGGTGCAATTGAAGCTTTCAATAAAACGATGACAAAAGGACTGACTAAAATATGCAGTGCTGACAAAGATGACTGGGATGAGAAGATTCCTGCAGTTTTATGGGCATACAGGACAGCTTACAAACGGTCGACCGATCAAACACCCTTTCGACTGGTATATGGACAGGAAGCAGTCGTCCCTCTACACTTCAGACAACAGACACCTATAGTTGCACAACTACTACATGTCGATATCGAGCATGCAAGAAAGGATCGACTATTCCAACTCAGTAAGCTGGAAGAACATAGAGTTATGGCTATTCAACACCAGGAAATTCACAAACAACAGCAAAAAGCATGGCACGACCGTAACATCAGGAACAAGAACTTATCGGTCGGTGACCGTGCTTTGCTCTATAACAGTCGAGTAAAAGGAAAGCCGAAGAAATTACACACAGAATGGATGGGACCCTATGTTGTCGAAGAAATAAACCCCAATGGTTCAGTCCGACTAAAAACATTGCAGGGTCAAGTATTTCGGAAGCTTGTCAATGGAGCCCGACTTAAACGGTACAGGGCCTAAAAAAAATAAATAAATAAAAAAATCATATAACGGTCTTAACTGACACCAAAAACTGCATAAAAAGTTAGATATAGTCCACAAATCAACACAATACACTCATAAAACAACCATCATGACAGCCACTCAACCCTTCGACAAACAAATTCATTTCCATCGACCATCTTCATCGACCGACCATGTCGACCGTTCTCACCACCGACACCGACCGTCGACCTGGAGCATCCCATCCCGCATTAATGGCCTCGAGCCCCGCCCCAGATTCACGAAATCGCACTCGAGTGTTGCAGTTGGACTGTCAAGTCCGCCATTAATTCACCCAGTTCGACAATCTGCCCCACCCGCGCCTATAAATAATGGACATTCCACAGTTCATTCACCACACCACATACCTACAGAGCATTCGAACTCCCAGTCGGCTGAAATTTGCGAACCTTGTAAGAATTCCGACCAGTCTGTTCAGTCAGAAACCATGGCACCCAAACGCACCAGAGCTGCGGCTAAGGCCCAAGAACTTCAGGCAGCAGACTCACCCTTACTCCAGCGACTAAAACGAATCCAAAACGCGAAAGTCCAGGAGGGTCCGTTTCAAAAGTTGTGGACGGATATTCAAGAATGGGCATTTGAAGACCGACGCATCACCCAGGAGGCTGAGAAAGTTAAGCATAGCACCATATATGCTTATGCAAACGCACCTCTCATGGCCAGCTTCACTGGTACGAAGAAAGCCGCGATCAAATTCATTATCAGTCGTTACCACAACAGCCGATTTTACTTTGACCGACCGGTCGACATCACTGGAGATGTTATCTCCTGACTTATTGGTTTATCAAACTAGGGTGACCCGGTCCCCATTGGGATCAAGGAAGGGCTAGTCGAACGCCTTACAGGTTTGGCGTCGGGTAAAAACTCCAAGGGTTTGATGATCAGTCAGATCGACGAACGAACACCACAGATCGTGGCGAAAATCATCGCCATTACTCTCACCTTGGCTGGTCGCAGCAGTGACCTCAAATTGGAAATGCTGGACGCCGTCGAAAAAATTGCAACCGACGGACGAATCTTCAGATGGGTAGACTACCTCGCAGACTTGGTCAAAACCATATGCGAGCGCTGTCAGGAAACAGGAGGTATTATCAAATTCCCCTCCTTAATCATTTGGATTGTTATGTACTATATATGCCCGGAAGGCAGTCCCGTCTTCCGAGAGCTGACTAGATTCGAGATGCACAGGTTCAAACCCTTTTCCCAAAAAGGAACTGTGCATGAACTAAACCAAGGCAAGGTATTTCTGGAAAACTGGTTCCAGCAGCTTAAGCTGCGAACGACAAGGTGGAGGGTGCCCCAGAACATCCGACGAAACCTTCCAGCCGACTCACACATCCAGCTGGAGCTCGACCATACATCAGTATGGTCCTCAAACACTCAGGATTCAAATGCCAGGGATCTAGACTACTATCCCACAGTCGACCAGATATTTCGGGAGCTGTCTAGACAAGCAAAAACCAAAATTCAAGTCCCGGAGGCTGCAAAACAGGTCGACTTCTCTATAGTCAAACCTCTGACCGACCAGGAGAAGGAGGAAGATTACGAGCTGCACTTGTATATTAGCACCTTTGTGACGCAGGATACTCCGACCGGAACTCCTGGTCGGGTGCACTTAACAGTGAAGCACCCGACTGCACCAGTAGTTGACCTCCCGTTGACTGAACAACAACAACAAACACCAGTACAAACACTCCCAGCAGTGCAACAGACAGTTCCCCTGACCCCAACAGTACAACAGTCAGCAGCTGCCGACCCTCTGCAGACCCCGACAGGGGAAGTCGTGGAAGACAACCCTGAATATGCTGTGTCTCGGAGCATTATCAAGAAACTGGTGAAGGAGATAGCCATTGCTAGAAGGAACATCAAACTCTAGAAACGTCAGCAAGGCAAAGGTAAGCGTAAGCTTGTCCTTGCTGATTCCACCGACGACGAAGAGGAACTAGCAGCATCAGCACTCGACATTGTCGAAGACGCCCGGGCTAATAAGGTAACTGTTGAAACTCAGTTTCAACGTTTTGTTGAAGCAGGAGCACCGGAAGGTCGACCAAAGAAGGCCAAAACAACACCACTGTCTGAAGATGTGGTCGACCTGGTGACGACTCCTCCCCCTCCATCTCCGACTAAAATAGTCGAGGAGCAAGCACCAATGTAGCAGCCCGACATTTCCCCCGAAGTCTTTGAAAGAGTTATCCCTAAGGCACTCAGAGCCAGGGCAAGCTCGGACTATGAGCTTAAAGCCTTCTTTGCAACACTGCCTGCACTGTTCAAATCGGCAAAGACAATCAGGACAACAACTCCCCTAAAAGCAAGCAAAAAGACATATGCCCACCAAACAAACGTATTTACAAGGGTTCGAGAAGGTGGCGATGTATCAGGCATTGAACAGACCTTCACTGACTACCGACCGCAAGAAGACATTATGTCTTCCGACCATAGTTCTTCCCCTTCACCACCAGGATCAGGAAACCCACCATCCCCACCTTCACCACCATCATCCCCACCGCCTGATTCACAACCAAACCCACCATCATCATCACAGCCGGAGGTGGACATACCACCTCCCCAAACACAAAAACCCCCGACCACTGAACCAACCCCTCCGACACAAACCCCTTCGACCTCTGATCCCCCTTCCACTTCTGCAGGTCCTCACGACAAACGAACAGAGCAAGCAAAGGAGACAACAGAACCTATTCCTAGACCTGCTCGGCTAAGGATTAGCTTACGGGATGCAAGCTCGTTGACCGACTCAGAGGTCGGCCAATTACTCAACACCCTAGCAAAAGAGTCGAAGAGGAGGACGACCAGACTAAGGAAACAACTCAAGGATAAGGAGACAGAAGAAGTCGAGTTCCTCAACAAATGCAGGTCTCTTGCTCAATCCATTGTTCCAGGCCCTGTCGAAGTAGCCACAGATCGAACTTAGGAGAGGGCATATCAGATATTTGAAGGGATGGTATCGACCATCCAGACACACCTCCAAGAGACTAAAGCAGAACAGAAGGAAGAAACTGCCCGACTGTTGTTGGCCCAACACACTGCATTTTTAGAGGCATACAAGGTCTTACAGGACCATATGGAGGAATCTATTGTCACTGAGGAAGTACTCAGAGATTGGCCGACACACTATGGACAGGTATACCAGCAGACAAGACAAACCAGACAAGGCGCAGACAAGACAAACCAGTGTTTCATGTCTTGTGATTGGATGAATGTTTATATTTCAGTATGATATATGTTTTATCTAACCTGCTTATATGTACATGAATCATCTTGTATCTGGAAGAGTGTTTCTTGACAGCTGAAAGAGGAGCAATCCTGAAGATTCTGGAAGTGGAACAGAGAGGAAGAGAATAGCAAGGATCGAACTTCGTGTAACAAGTAAGTCCTTCTAACTCTCCTATTTCCTATTCTGTACTTTAAGAGTCAATTGTCTGCAAGAAATTGAGTATGTTGGTAACCCCGACCTTCGGTTATTAGGTGTATTATTCCGTACAATAGAACTGGCGACTCCGCTGGGGAAGCCCTAGACTGCTGTAGGTTTTTCTGTCCCTGACCAATCTTTGCTTGGAAGTCTGTGTGTGATTTTATATCCTGGTTTTCACTTGACTCAGCCTTTGAAAGACCTTTGATTTTTTCTTTGTTTTTGAGAAAAATTTCACATGCATTCGCGGGTTGTCTTTATAGACAGTCGCGAATACTACTGTGCATTCGCGGGTTTTCTTTCTATACAGTCGTGAATCATTCGCGAGTTGCGCCAAGTGACAGTCACGAATACTCCTGGAAGTTGAGATTTTTAAGTAAAGTTTGCTTGTTCTTTTCTTGTTATGATCTCTGTTTCCTTAGTGGATTTTCCTTATGAGTGTTGGGCAGTTTGTTTGAATACCCTGGGTGATCATACTTATAGATTTTTTGAAAGCCCTTGAGTCTCCTTTACTTGGTTTATTTACTGTTTGCTTTCTGAATTTTTTGGCCTGTTTGGGTACTAGGTTAAAGTGTTGTGGTCTATATCAGTGATCAGGGTCTTGGACTCTGTTTTCCAGTCTGTCATTTGATAGTGGCTGGTTGTCACTTGCCCTTTTTAAAAAGTCTGCAGTGATTTTTCGTCATTGTTTGCACCCAAGCTAGGTTTCCTAGCCTTCCTTTATTGGTTGTTTGCTGCTTCAGTTTGCCTGTTTGCCTCAGTTTGTTGCTTCTTTACAGTTTATAAGTTCCAAGTTTACTCAAGTAGAGTGCATTGTAGATGCATAGTATTTTTTGAGAATTTTTAAACGCGAAAAGAAAACATAGTTAATCTTTTGCATTGTGATTTTTGCATAAGTAGTGTTTGTTTCATTTTAAAAATATTATCTCAAAAAATACAAAATATAGGCTTAGTTTCTCTTATCATTGCTTTCAGTTCATCAATACATATTCAAAAAATGAAAAGAAGTTTATTTTATAGTAGTAGTTTTCTTTGAATGCACCTTTACTTTCATTTATTTCTTGTTGAGTCAAAACACCATACAATATATCACTTCCATTTCCTCTTGAGTAAGAAACAACCCTCTAAAATAAACGCATAAATTAAAATTTACTAGTAAGTTTTATTTTTAGGGGCCTTTCACCTACTAGCTTAGGCTAGACTTGTGGGCTAGGAAGTTTAAACTTCCCACAAGTTATAAACTCAGACGTAGTGGACTTTTCGTTAGGTAAATCCTTGATTCTATCACTGTATCTGGGAGGCTCCTCTCAAACGGGAGTTAAGCACTAGGCCTCGTCGAGGCTTGGACAGAGGAGATAGCCCTCCGAATCCTTGTCAAAACGTAACCCAGGACTTTTACGCATCTGGGGATTCTGTCCTAGATAGAGTTTCTGGCTCAGCTACCCTGCCCATGCGTACTAGTTTGGCTGACGACTATCCCTCTAGACTGTTGGTATTGTTAAGGTAGCCTTTAGTCTCTTGTCTTTTAGGGTTCATAAATAGGTAAACCGGAAGGTTATTTCTGGTTCACCTTGAACGGGCTTGGAAGGTAACCCTTGTGGAAAGTGTAGGAGGGCGGTGGGTGATTCCTCCGCTTGTGCCTAAGAACCACCTCAAGGACGCCAAGTAATCGTTCATCAGCTTTCTTCGGGAAAGCATATCTTTTACCCTGGTTTGATTGCTTGAGACTCTAGGAAATTTTTAGTGTATGCTCTGTGGTTTTGCCTGTGTTTAGTTGGCCTTAGGGTGTGATTAGTCAAATTTTTAATTATGGAGGACCAACCTGTTAGAAGGTCAAGAAGGTTGAGAAACCTTCCTCCTATCACTGCATTGAAGCCTCCACCTTTACCTCAAAGGCGGAGATTAGACACAGAGGCTTCATTTGAACCTATAGGAATAAGTGAGGTTCTTGGTGAACCAGAACTCATTGCTAACCGCTTTAATCTAGATACAGTCGAGATAGAAGAATTGCAGACTGACGAGTTTGCAAGAAATTTTAACTCCCCCTTGACTGATTTTAATGATCCAGTGATCGTGCAGGTTAGACCATTTGATTCACTAGTGCTAGGTGTCCCTGTGAGTAGAGTCATGTCTTCTGTGGAAGAAAGTTCTTTTGTGTTTACCTCAACCCTTCCGGTTGAAGGGGTACTACCTCCCCCGGTTAGTGCCCCTAGATCTAGTTTGCCTTCTACACCTTTAACTCCAGCGAGCTGGGTGGTTCAACCACCGGTTCACTCCAACATAGGAGGTACTTCTGGTAACACGGTTGCTGGGATCCCCAGTATACCTACCATTCCTTCTTCCTTTCCTTACACTACTCAGAGCGGTCTGGTAGGATCCTCGGCTTATGTCCAAGGATTTCCTTGGAATGGGGGGCACATTCCCCCATCTAGTCCATAAGTAGGTCCATCTCCTTCATATGTAGGAGTGCAGTTTGGGAGCAACACCTCTTACGGGCAGAGCTTCCAAACCCCTATTTCGGTCCCATACACGAGCTCTCCCTTTTCGTTGTTTAGCAGAGGGATACCTGCTCCAGTCTTTCAGACCCCTACTTCTATGGGGACGGCCCGAACTACTTACACTGCACCTACCACCCAAAATACTGTGGCCTACGGATGGAATCCATTTTGAAAACAACCTTCCCACTTCACAACCGGTGTCTCGGGGCAACCCCACCTTTACCCATGGGCATTCGGGGGCAGGACCCTCTAATCCCCAAGTTGGCACATCTAGTGCACCGGTTAGGCCCAAACTTCCTTTCTTGGCAACTTTAAACTTGCCAGACTTATCAAATTTGATGAATCCTGGTGAGGCATGAACCCTTGTGGCCACCTGTTCCCACCAAATTGCCCTCGGATATCCCTAAATTCGAAGGTAAAACTGGTGAAGATCCTGGGGCACATGCCACCACTTTTCACTTATGGTGTTCTTCCAATTCGTTGAATGAGGACTCAATTAGATTGAGGCTATTCCAGAGGACCTTGACAGGTATGGCGGCCAAGTGGTATATTGAATTGCCTTCAGCTGCCTTTAGTAGTTTCTGGGATTTGGCTAGTGCTTTCCTTAGCCACTTTCAGCTTCCGGTTCGATACGATTTTGGAACGGACTTGTTGTCTACTTTTAGACAAAACAGGGCTACCCACATCTCAGATCATATCCAAGAGTGGAGGAGGCAAAAGAGCCTTATCAAAGCCACCATTCCTCCTGATTTTCTATTAGAATGGTTCCTTAAATCATTGTTGCCATACATATCTAAGGATGTGTCCACATCAGGAGTAACGAGTGAAGAAGAAGCCATACTCAGGGCCTAGCAGTTAGATTTGATTTACTCACAGTCTGGGATCTTATATGAGATCATCCCTGAGGCACCGAGGCCTTCGCATGAGGCAGAGAAGCCTAAGCCTGGACCCCATGCCGATGGTGTGGTTGGGTCTGTCAACTCTCCCACCGTAGAGTCTTTAACTAAACAACTTCACCAGTTGTCTATTCAACAATATACGGCGGAGGCAGCAAAGGCTGCCCCCTCTCCCCAAAATGCAAATTCTTTTGCTCAAACCTCTCAGAAGGGCAATCAGTAGCCCGGCGGGAAGAAAAAGAAGGGTAAAAAGGGAGAGGGAAAACAAAACAAGCCAAAGCCCGTAAACAATGCTAATGGGGGAAAAAAAAAAAAGAAGAAGGTCAAGTTCCCTTGTAAGTTGTGCCAAGAGGACCACCTTACTCACCTTTGTCCCCTCATGGATCAAGCCCAAAAGCTGCTCAAAGCTCAACAACCGGCTGTCCTGAAGGATCCTTTTCCCCAAGGACAGAATTCCGCTTCAGCTTCTACCGTAGCAGGGGGCACTCAAACTGCCCCTGACCCTAACTATATCAACATGGTTCGATCCTCGACTTTGTTGCAAACCAGGAACAAAAACTATGAAAAAGAGACCGATGAGAAGGGTAAAGTTGTAGTTGAACCTTCCAACCCTCTCACTATAGAGAAACCTGCCGAGATTATGCCAAAGATACCCAAAGGTGTCTTTAAGAAGACTTTGCATAACCCAAATGCTAGGGATGCTTCTAACTAATCCGTGGTTGAAGACTTAGCTCAAACCCCTTATGCAATGTCAGCTTTAGAGGTGCTTCAGAGTTGTCCTACCCAGTGGGATGCACTCTTAGTAGCTTTAGGTAGCATGGATTCTTCGAGTCTCATGGCAAAATTCAATTTGTCTGATGTCAAAATTCGCCTGCCTTGCCATGTAGCCCTATCAATAGATGTCGTCCATGGTGGTAAGACCATTGGAAGGGCAGTTGTTGATGAGGGAGCCTCTACATGTGCTATGTCCTTGGCCTGCTGGAAAGCTCTTGGATCCCTAGAACTGGTCCCATCAAACACTTTACTTACTGCTTTCGATGGAAGATCCTTCCATCCGCATGGTATCCTGCCTGCTTTTGAGCTTAAGTTGGTAGGGAAAGCAGTGTCTATTGAAGTTGAAGTGATTGATGCTCCCTTGGACTACAATTTACTTCTGGGAAGGACTTGGACTTATGTAATGACTGCTGTTGCATCGGCTGTTCTTCGTGTCGTGGTTTTTCCACATGAGGGCAAGTTGGTTACTGTTGACCAACTTGATTTTACCCGAAAAGGTCGTTTAGAGTCTAAGGCTTCCACTGTGCCATTGGTTGATCAGGTAAAACCTGCTGCACAGAGCTTGGGGGTTGGAATGTATACATCATTGATGGGCACATTCGATTTTCCAGCCCCGGTTAACTACATTGGTTCTACTACTGTGGGGATGTCCATCGCTTCGGTTGTCGATAGGACTGATCCTTGGGTCCTCCCAACTCCCCATGAACCTAAAGTGCCCTTATCGGTAGTGAAGGTGGCCTATCAAGCCATCACTCAAGCCACTGTTGATCCCGTTCCAGATCCTTTATTAGTCTCAGATGATCTGGAAGAGGTCTATTTTCCCGCATGGGCAGAAAACTCTTCACATTCCATAGATTGCTTAGATACAGTTTTACCTTCGGATGAAGCTATTCTGGAAGCCATGAGTGGACGGGATAAGATTTGTGAGGATCTTCATCATCGATCCTATTTTCTTCCAGATCTAAGCAAGATAGAAAACCAAGAGTTTAAAGTGAGACTGTCAGATGATATTGAGGTACCTATCAACCCTTTGCCTAGGGAAGGGGTGTTTGCTAAGGGGAATATGGCAAACATTTCCGCCACTATACCGATCAATAGCTCTGTAAATCCAGATGTCGTGGAAAACATCTATATAGGTGCAAACTGCTCTCTGGAGGAGATTGCTATCTACACTGCCCTTTTCAAGGAATTCTGCGATATCTTTGCCTAGTCATACGAGGAGATGCTAGGCATTGATCCATCTATTGTTCAACATGAAATCCGAACCTATCCTGATGCTAAACCGGTTCGACAGAAATTGAGACCCGTGAACCTGCGTAAAGCGGCGGCTGTGAAGGCTAAAGTTGAAAAGCTCTTGAAAGCTGGTTTTATATATCCCGTAGCTTTGACTGAATGGGTGTCCAACCCTGTTCCTGTTGATAAAAAGCAAGGGACTATTCGCATTTGTACGAACTTTAGAGATCTAAATAAAGCCTGTCTTAAGGACAACTACCCTACACCATTTATTGACCAGATCATAGATGCATGTGCAGGGAGTGAGGTTTTTTCGTTTATGGATGGTTTCTCCAGCTATAATCAAATCCAAATCAAACCAAAAGACCAACATAAAACTGCTTTTATTTTCCCTTGGGGTACATTCACGTATAGGAAAATTCCCTTTGGATTGAAAAATGTTGGGGCTACCTTTCAACGAGCCATGAACTTTGCTTTTCACGACATAAAAGCCATTGTCGAACCCTACCTTGATGATTTTCCTGCACATTCTTGCAAGAGAGTTCAGCATCCAGATCATTTACGGTTAATTTTTGAACGATGCAGATATTATAAAATTCGCTTGAATCCCCACAAGTGTGTATTCTGCGTCGAGTCAGGGAGATTACTCGGATTCATTGTCTCTAGTAGAGGCATCCAGGTGGATCCCTTAAAAGTTGAGGCCATTGTAAATCTACCTCCTCCTCGTTCTCTTAGGCAACTTCAAAGCCTGCAAGGAAAGTCTAACTTCCTTCGACGTTTTATCATTAATTATGCCAAGATCACTAAAGGTTTCATGTGCTTGCTTAAGCAGGACACCCCATTTGTATGGGATGAAACCGCACAACTTGCGTTCGAGGCATTGAAAAAAGCTTTGCTGTCGGCTCCTTTGTTACATCCACCAGATTATTCTAGGGATTTCATATTATATCTGGCCGCGTCGGAGTCAACCATTGGGGTAGTTCTGGTTCAGGAGGACGATAAGCTCATTGAGCATGTCGTTTATTATCTTAGCCGTGCTTTGGCTGGACCTGAGCTTAGATACTCCCATGTCGAGAAGTTAGCCTTAGCAGTTGTTTATGCTATTCAGAGGTTACAGCACTACATTTTACTGAGGACCACTACAGTAGTGGCGGATGTAAATCCTTTCCAATATGTTTTATCTCGACGGATTGTTGGGGGGAAATTTAATAAATGGATAGTCATTCTTCAGGAGTTCGACCTGGATTTTCAATCCGCCAAGTCTAAAAAGTCCTTAGTTTTTGCTGAGCTTATAGCAGAATTTCCCACCGAAGAAGATGTAGTGGTTGAAGATGACTCATTCCCAGATGAGCACATCTTCCTGATATCATCCTCTGATCCTTGGTACGAGGATATTCTTATATATCTCCAGACTTTGAAGTATCCTGCCGCTTACTCTAGGGAGGAACGACGTAAGTTACGCCTTCATGCCAAAAACTACCTCATTATAGGAGATACATTATATCGACGGGGGGTAGATTTTTTCTTGCGTCGCTGCCTTACTCATGAAGAAGCGGAGATTGTCCTAAATGATTCTCATAGTGGAGTGTGTGGGGGTCATTTATCTGGGTTAGCAACGGCCCAGAAGATATTACGTGCCGGTTATTTCTGGCCCACGATCTTTAAAGATTGTGTGGAAGCCGTGAAGCGCTGTCATCCTTGTCAGCTTTACACCAGAAAGATGCGGTCGCATCCTGCTCCCTTATTTCCTGTTGTCTCGGTAGGCCCCTTCATGAAATGGGGGATTGATTATATGACCTGCAACCCAGTCTCGGCTAGGGGGCACAAATACATCATTGTCGCTGTTGACTATTTTACGAAATGGGCAGAGGCAATGCCTACTTTTAAAGACAACGAGGAAACAGCAGCTTTCTTTGTTTTCAATCAGATTATTGCAAGGTTCGGTATTCCCAAAGTGATTGTCACTGACCATGGCAATCATTTTCAAAATAACATGATGACGGAACTGACCACCATGCTCGGATTTAGACAAGAACATTCTTCTCCATACTATCCGCAAGCAAATGGTCAGGTTGAGGCTGTAAACAAGACTCTAAAAACTATCCTTAAACGGACGATTGATGCAGCCCGTTCTAATTGGCATATCATGTTATATCATGCTCTTTGGGCTTATCAAACTAACGTTAATACTGCCACAGGTTTTTCACCTTTCCAACTCGTTCACGGGGTGGAAGCAGTCACTCCGATTGAATGTGAAATCCCATCTTTAAAGATAGCCATTCACGTGCTACCTGATACGACTGAGCTTGAAGAACGTCTATTACATTTAGAACACTTTGATGAGCAACGTAGAGATGCGTTGACTGCAAACCAAGCTCATAAAAATAGGGTTAAAACTCAATATGACAAAACGGTCAAACCTAGGGTTTTTTCTGAAGGGGATCTTGTCTTGCTTTGGGACCAAGATAAAGAACCTCTGGGGGCAGGAAAATTCAAGGCTATGTGGTTCGGACCCTATGTCGTATCGAAGGTTTTAAGTAAAGGCGCATATGAATTGATTGATTATGATGGGAATAAGCTACCTGAGCCTAGAAATGGGCTCTACCTGAAGAAGTACTATGCTTAGGCTTAGCACTTTTTCTTGTAATTTTCTTGTATGTATTTTATGTACATTAGGTTGTTAGCTTTGTTTTTTATTATCTGTTGGTTGTTGCAGATGTCTTCCAAAATGTATGTAGGTTTCCCTGATGGCGCCAGTTGTCACACTTGTAACCTAGCTTCAGCAGCATGGGTTATCTATTCTCCCACAGGACAGCTTGTTGCCGCGGGTGGCGCTTGTCTTGGTCCTGCTTCTAATAATGTTGCTGAGTATAGGGCTGTTATTGCGCTCCTATGGGATGCTTTGTCATGTGGCATTACCCAGCTTGAAGTCCGTTTGGATTCTCAGTTGGTAGTTTCCCAGCTCAATAGAGCTTATCAGGTACGAAATCCTATCTTGTTACGTCAGTTTATGCAAATTCGTTTACTGGAAAGACATTTTGAAGTTATTACTTTCAATCATATTCCACGAAACCAAAATTCATTGACTGATGCATATGCTAATTATATTTTGGATTGGCATCTCACACACATTCCATAAAATTTACAGCAAACACATAAAAAACACTTGTAAATAAGCCGACAACCAACATCATATATATATGTATGTACAAATAATCTGTTTGTAGATAGATCGAGTCTGATCCGTAGATCCCAAAATATACAAAAATATGGATCATCATCCATCAAAATGCCCTAGAACTAAGCCTGGCCGCCCTGGCCACTAGGACCACCTTGGTCCCCATGATCTCTGTGCACCCTGGCTTCCTCAGCCTCCTCGGCTTCGGCAGCCTCGACCGCATCTCTGTATACAAGTACTGCTCTAGCTACTCGTCTGAAAAGACATAGCCAAACTGGTGGAACCCCAACTACAAATTCCTGCATGGTCGTAGGGATATGCTCGATCCGTATAGTGGGAACTCGTTGGGTTAGCCTAGCCAGCTTCCCCTCGAGTACCCTGACCAATCCCGGGTCTCCTCCTACAACTGGACGCACGAACATGCGGGGGTGCCCTTCAGGGTGGACT
>LPNX010873983.1:0-35169 GCA_001517045.1 Pseudotsuga menziesii | reverse complement strand
TCTTAGGTGTCACCGCACCAAGGTTACTTTGACTTAGGCGTTCACGGGTCCACTTGCCGAAGCCTCTAGAGTGCCGCGCGCACACTTTGGGGGTGTGCCACGCGCCCCTTTACTTTGACCGAAGCGCCCATCTCTTTGACCGCCGTTTGCCGTTAACCGTGCCGTCGCGCGCGCGCGCCCGTCGCCCAACTGCCGTCGTCCGCACGCCCGTGGCTTTGCTTACCAAAACGCTCTTTTGCCGAAGCACCCAACTGTCCGCACGTCTGTCCGCACATCCGTCCGCACATAGGGGTCATCCGCACATGTCCGTCCGCACCTCCGTCCGCACATAGGGGTCGTCCGCACACTTTGACCGCACGCCCACACTTAGGATCGCGCGCCAGTGTTATCGAACGCCTTCACAAGTTTGCATGCCCATCCGCACGCTCAAGGGTCGCACGCCTCAAAGGTGTCGCGCGCCCATCATCAATGTCATCTTTGCCAAGGGGCGCCCGTGCCATCACGTGGGTGCTGACCTTGGGGCGCGCCACATTCCCGACCTCCGTGCCGGTGGTGAATGTGGGCGCTTGCTAACTTAGCCAAGTGAGAGCGCAACTCCATGCCGAACCATCATAACCGCGCCACCTTGCCCAGGTGTGCCACCACTTAGGTGCGCTGAAAAACGTGGCTGTGACAGACTGGTCCAACATCTGCATTTTGACACATAAATCGGATTAAGACTTGTACATATGTATATCACCATCATTTGAAAAATTTCATAAAAATTTGATAATGATAAAAAATTAAAAAATTACTTACCCATATCGCCCCATATTGCTCCTGGAGGGAGAATGAGATCGGGATCACCTCGGAAATCCATCCCGGCATATGGAAACTGCTCCAATGCCGGCAGCTGTCGTTCCCACCATGTGTAAAAGTCATCTTCATAGACACTCTGTACTACATCTCCTCCTCCGTGACGGAGGAAGATGTCTCCCCACCGACTCAGCCTCGGCTGACGTGGATGTCTGACCTGTAGTGGTATAGCAGGGCTCATAGTTGGCACTCTCTCTCGAAGAACGCTACTAGTATACTCGCATAGCCGAAGTTCTTGCGTCTTCCCCTCTTACAATCAGATAATTGCCTCTTCATGATGGGGGAAATTCCTGAGCACCAGTCATAGAGAGCGCCTCTAAAGCAATCAACTGCCACCCTCATTTGATTCCTGGTGGCCATGTGTAACCCTGATGACCCTGCAAGTCTCACAATAGTACTGGCCAATACCTGCAGAGTGAAATCCTGTATGTCTGCAATGAGAACACTGCTCCCTTTCTTTTGAGTACCTGGTATGCAGAACATGTCAACATAGTTTTGGACACTTAAGGGGTCCCCACCCCTGCCAGTGCCCTCCAAGGTTCTCCCCGTTGTGATAACCCGGTAATGAAGTAGATATCTTCCACGGTAAGCTCTAAAGTCTCACCCTGAAGATTGAACATGCCCAACTCATGGTCCTAGTAATTGACCAAGAATTCCAATATGTGGACATTGGCCCGCATGGGCGAGGTACAAAAGAACTTCAGTAAACCACAAGTCCTCAATGCTTGTATGGTGGGAAAGCTTTGGAGCGCCGCATGATCCATTGCTTCATGCTTTCTCTCTCTCGCCACTCCAGAACCATGTTTTCCTGGCAAAAACAAAGAATTTGGATTCAGTATTTTACAATTAAAATTGAAAAATTTTGTTCATTTTTAAAGCTTTTCCCCTTTGCGCAGCATTCGCAACCGTCCCTTTAGACAGGTCGCGAATCATTCGCGACTGTCTAGTTGGACAACCCGTGAATGAAACGCGCATTCGCGACTCTCCTATGCAGCAACCCACGATTGTGCAATGTGGTATTTTTGGGCTGCTCATAAATAATGAATTCACCATTAATTTTAAAATTTGCTTGGATCAAATTAAAGTGCTTAGGGTGTAGAGTTACATGAAGGTGACGGTTCCTGATTCTGACCGTCCAATTGTCCTCGGCGATCGATCAAAGGTAGAGGGTATTCTTGCTCTTTATGGTTCAAAAAGTTCAAATGGTATGAAATGTTTTAATTTTCATTCTATTTGTAGAAATAATATTTCAAAAAGTGGGTTTTTATCCTATAGTTTGAAATGCTAATTAACTAATGCCATACTTTTGTCCCCTGGAACAGGTTTATCAACTTTTACAAAATGTTGTTGCTCTAATAGGGTGGTTTCGCTATTTCCAACACATGTTGGCATCTTATCACTCCACATTAACCTTAGTATTTAACATTTTGCCACGAACTATGGTATTCTAAGCCATTAGTGCCTTGTCTCTACCATTGTTCTTCCGTGGCTAGGGCCCTTATTCCATGAGTATCATCTTTATATGCCTTTGTCATCCTTTGCTGCTCATGCCGCCACTGTTTCAGGTCCGGGGGTGTCCTCTTAGCTATTTTTCACGCCAAATAGAGCTTCTTCGGAACCTCTTTTTACAAGCTATCCCTTTGTAGGACTCCCCGTCCTTATAGAGTTTCTTTAGGCCCAGGTCTGACTCTTTCAAAACAGACTTGACTGCCGAGTTATCTTGTCCGTTCAAGCTCATTAAGAATATGTGAACGGGCATCCGCATTGGTGGTAGGTTATCTCTTTCTCGGACCATGCGGAATAATATGAGAAATGATCACTCTCTTTTCTTTTTGAATTGAGAAGAGTATTCTCAGGTATAGGTTTATCACTTTTCCGGACCTGAGGGACTAAATTTACGGAAAAGGAACACCCGGTTTGAACTTAGTTTTCTCTTTTTCGTGCTCTGGACCCAAACATGAAAAAGATTTCGAGTGTACTTTGTGTCTTTGTTATGCTCGTTAAACACTAAAGAACAAAGCAACGAGTTTATTGTTGTAAGCCCCATTTCTCGTAACCAAATGGATCTTTCCGAGTGATCTTGCTTTCCTTCACACTCGTAAAACTCAAGCTATTTATGTTGTTCTGGAAGGAGTGTTGGGTAGGTGGTAATTTAACCTTTTTCGGACCTCCCTGACTAAGTACGAAAAAGGTTCACCTTTTCTTCTTCGGAAGTTAAGAGAGTTCTTCTGTGGTTTGTTTTATACTTTTTCGGCCTTAGGAGACTAAATTGGACGAAAAAGGACCCCCCTGGAGTCTTCTTTGGCATTTTCAGACTCTCTAAATGTGAAAATACCGGATGAGCATGTACTAGTTCGGGCTCATTAAATCCACGAATCAGTGTATCAAGCATTATTTTCCCATCTCTTCACGCTTGTTAAAAAATGAAGAGGGAACCAAGTTTACTTTCCTGGACTCGTTAAAATTTAACAGGGAAGGCAAGGAAGAAGTTTTCTCTTGTTTTCAGTAATGGCAGCATGTCGTCCTTGAACATAGTACTTTTTGCTTTCCGATATCCATGTTTCCATATACACTTGTGTTCAGCTATCACTTTGAGTTTCTTACTCCTCCTCTTGTCCATTATACCTGGGGAATCTGATCATGTCTCCTACATGACAGATAAGTCTAGTTGTTCTATCTATCCATTGTATGCTGCCTTGGGTCATCCCTGTGTTGTGCTCACTGTTCAAGGACTATACCCAATGTCTGATCTATCACCTGATCCCATCATTGTTATATCTGTATATATTTGTGTCTCCCTTCTTTTGCCCAGTTCCTAGTCACTCTTGTGATCCGTTGGAGGATCTGTTGCCTTCCCTATCACAGCAAGGTTCCATTTTCAGTACTTCCTGATGGCGAAGACCTAGAGTTTTGACGATCGTACCTCAGGATTCACTTTCATCATTGGTGAATTCCTTTGCTTCAGTTGTCAATTATCACCTATTGGTTGATAAACTATTGAATCCTCTCCATGTTCGACTTCAGCTTACCCTTATTCACATGGCTTGGATTGTACTGGTTCTTTGGGATCCTTTATGAAGACCTTAGTTCACACTTATGGACTAAGTTGCGCAAGATTATGTTCTATCAATCTACACAGCTTCCAGATCTTTGAAGACTCATCATTATTGTATATTGTGGCTTCGATCCACCTTTGTAATATACGTGGTTTATACCCGTATCATATGATGTACTCAAATATTGTAAAGGAGCTAGTGTTCCAGTAAATTGAACATAGCATCCTCAGATATAACTTTGTATATGACATTATTATGTATTTGTTTCAGGTACTTCCTCTGCTCCATTGGATTTCTGAGTTCTTCAACGCTAACTATTATAATGTATTTCGGCCATCGCTTCCCTCTGACCTCACACATTAGGGGGCATCTGTTATACACCTGAGTGGCACCTCTCTGTCCGAGTGCCGACATCCCTCATGTTGGCACACAAAAGGACACCTATGGATAGAGGTTTGCCCAAAACACTATATCTTGGTTTATCATGAAATACATTCCCTCACCATCCACCTAGTTACTTTGTCATTTAACCATGTTGAGATGTATTCGCGACTTTCATATTATACAACTCGCGCATCATTCGCGAGTCTCGGTTGTTACAAGTCGCACATCCTTGTATTCACGGGTTGCTCTTATACTAAGCCGCAAATCACTCGCGGGTTGCTCTACTGCATACCCACGTATATGTCTCAAACATTAAAACATAAAAACTTTCATTGATTGGAGATTAGTTAAGTCATTTAACTTAATTTCCTCAACATTCCACAACTTCCCCAACCTTCGAGAACTGCCTTATTTCACCCATATAAATACAGGCCTTGGGGAGGGTGTGGGTTACTTACACTTGTAGAGCAAAGTTATGCTGGTGGAGTTTATACAGAAGTCTTTGGAGCAGTTGAACTCAGAATCCTTTGGTTGCAGAGGAGTCCTTGTCTCAGACACTGGGTTGTAACCTTAACTCTTTCCATTATTGATAATAAAGAGATTACTTCTTCCATATGTGTTTCATGTCTTGTGATTGGATGAATGTTTATATTTCAGTATGATATATGTTTTATCTAACCTGCTTATATGTACATGAATCATCTTGTATCTGGAAGAGTGTTTCTTGACAGCTGAAAGAGGAGCAATCCTGAAGATTTTGGAAGTGGAACAGAGAGGAAGAGAATAGCAAGGATCGAACTTCGTGTAACAAGTAAGTCCTTCTAACTCTCCTATTTCCTATTCTGTACTTTAAGAGTCAATTGTCTGCAAGTAATTGAGTATGTTGGTAACCCCGACCTTCGGTTATTAGGTGTATTATTCCGTACAACATGGTCTCTATCCTACTGTCGTCGGCCTTTCTTAGCTTCTGGATTCTAGAGCTGCTCCTATTCTGAATGACCGAGTTGTGGAAGAACTTGGTGTTTCTCTCACCCTCCTGTAGCTAGTTTACTCTTGCTTTTTGTTTCCAGTAGATTCCTTCCTGCCTCTCTCTTGCTTCAAGTTGACCCCATAGTTCCTTTTCATTGGCATTCATGTTCTCACTCCAGCCATTCTCCATTCCCTCTTTGTTTATCAGGTCCAGTTCACTGGTTAGTCTCTTTTTGTCTTTAAAAATATTTCCAAACTCTTCCTTGTTCCACGTGCAAATTTTGGCTTTTAGGGATTTTAGCTTATGCTGGAAACGGTACATGATGGTCCCTGGAGGGGGGACCAACTCCTGCCACCACTGCATGACTCGTTCCTTGAATTCCTTGTGTTCCAGCCAAAATTGCTTGAACCTGAATGGTTTGCCCAATTTTGAGCTGGACCAGTCCCAGTTGAGGCATATTAGCCAATGATCCGAGCCGACCCCCGGGAGTACATCTGCCATTATTTCTCCCGTACTATGAACAATAGTTTCAGAAACCAGGAATCTGTCCAGCTGTGATGCTACTAGATGTTCCCCTCCTCTCTTATTTCTCTAAGTAAACCATCCATTACCTGTCTCCATATCCACAAGAGGGCTTCGAGCCAAGAAGTCACAAAAAATTTCTTAGTACTTGTCCAAAAACCGTCTCCCCCCCTTCTTTTCCCCTAGGTTGGCAATGAGGTTTAAGTCCCCTCCTAGAATCCAATTTCCAATCTCAGCCTGCTCTTTAATCCTACCAAGGAAATCTATGAAGGCATGTTTCTCCGGGAAGTAGCTTAGGCCATAGATATTCCCCAACGTTCCTTTCACACCTGAGTTCAAAAGATAGAATTTAGCCATTAGTGAGTGTTTGTTAGCCCGCCATCCTGAGAGTTCTACCTCTTCGGGTTTCCATAATATTGATATACCCCCAGCTTGTCCCACAGCATCTACAACCATTAACTCACAGCCTTTCTATATCTTGTTTTTTATTTTCTCAAGTCCCTCCAAGCTGCATTTAATTTCTTAAAGGAATAATATGTCTAGTTTTTCCTTCATAATCTTTCTATTTAGAGTCTTCCATTTCCTGGGGTTACTACACCCTCTAATATTCCATGATATGAGCTTCATTAGCACACCTTACCGACTTCAGAGAAGGCCGCCCTTATTGTGGGATACTGGTCGGATTCAATAAGTTTAACCCCAATTGCTGCTATACATTGCTTGTTAGTTTCCCTTCCTCTCCTAAGCTCTTCTTCTGGGGATTTCCACTTGCTTCCCTTTTGCAGGTCTGGGTCTATACCCAGCTCTTGATGAGCCCCCGATCTGATGATGGCTTCCTGGAGAAGCTAGATCTGGCACCGTGGGACATATCCCTTTCCTTTTTTCTGCATTCTTCCTCTATTGCATCCAGATCTAACTCCCCTAGTTCCATTTCTTTGTCCTCTTCCTCCTCCATAACTTCCATCTGCCTCACCTCATTGTCGTCTGAGTCTTTTACTTCCTTCTCTTGTGGCTTCCCAGGTTCCTTCCCCTTGCTATTACTTGGGTCTGGCGTTTCCTTCCCTAAAACCTCGAAGGGGTTGGTGGATCTCAAGATCTTTGGAGCCGGTTCCCTCTTGGATTTGGAAGATCCGCCTCCCTTGTTCCTTCGCCTGGGCTTGACCTGTGTGGAACCGTCTTTCTCCCCTTTGCCCCCCTGCTTATAACCAGGGTTTCCTACTTTCACTTTCATTTATGGGCAGTCCCTTCCAAGGTGGTTGTATTCGTGGCAGTGCCTGCATCGGAATGGTAGCTGTTCATAATTGATAGGCTGAATCCATTCCTCATCTTCTCGGTTCAGGCATATGGCTTCTGGGAGTTCTTTGGATAGATCCAGGTAAACAAAAATCCAAGCAAAAGAAGTGTATCGTTGAACCCTAGTTTGCTCCAACACCTTTATAAATTCCCCCAAAGTGTTCCCAATGTTCTTCAGGGTCTCCAGATCCCAGTATTCTCTCGGGAGTGAGAATAAGCGGATCCAAACAGGGGCGACCGTCATGTCTTCCATTTCTGGGTTAAGCGTTCTTTCCATGGCCTCAAGTATAGGCCCGCCGAGAAGAAAAAATATGGCCCTCCTTCCAGGATTCGGTCCCTATCTTCCTGATTGAAGAAGATTATGGTGAAAAAACCTTTGGATCCCAATTGTAGGTCATAATGACATCTCGGGTTCCACATGCTACTTATCCACCTAACCAGGTCTCTTTCTTTGGGCCACACTCCCACAAATTTTCCTATTGGGGCTTTCTCCTTCCACTGCTCAATCTTTCCTCTCACTTGATCAGATTTGATCTAGATCACCGGGATCGCTGAGGCCTTCGGGAGGCATCCCCCCATGCCAAATCTTTTTCCTTTCTGCTCCTTTTCCTTCTTGTTTCCCATCCCCACTCCTCCCTTCCCAGAGGCAGAGTCCAGGGGGTCTGGTTCTACCATGATCAGCCACAGAGGGCTTGCAGGCGTCCTCGCCTTGCGCCTCCTTCATCAATCTATGCTGTCGCAACAGTCTCAAGCAGCTTCACCTAAAACCCTAATCCGTTTGTAGCACCAGATTCACCGCCATAGCTGATATCTTCACAGGAAAAGAAGTTCCATCCTTTGGATATATGTTGAATAGTGCATTGTCTGTAATGTTACATAACATTATGTAACGTTATTTTTATTAATTAAAAAATAATAATTTTAATTATAGGCCAAAATAAATGTCGGCGAGAAAAAAAACCTAATATGGGGGAGATGTTGTAATCTTCCTACCTAACAAAAACAATAAAAAAGTAAAAATTTAATTATCTGCAAAAAAAAAAGTGGGTCAGAGAAAAAACACAATATGGGGGAGATGTTGTAATGTTCGTACCTAACAAAATAATAAAAAATAAAAAATAGAATTATGCGCAAAAAAATGTTGGCCTTGCACATGGTTTTAAAACCAAACAACCCATGGTTTTATTGTACATGGTTTAGGAGGGTCTTACACGTGGTCTTAAAACCATGTGCAAGGCCTCCTAAACAACTCATGGTTTTATTGTACATGGTTTAGGAGGGCCTTGCAAATGGTTTTAAGACCATGTGCAAGGCCTCCTAAACAACCCATGGTTTTAGGAGGGCCTTGCATATGGCTTTAAAACCATATATGGGGAGATGTTGTAATGTTCGTTACTAACAAAATAAAAAATAATAAAAAATATTATATGTTGGCCATATATAATATTAAATAATAATAATAATATTATATGTGGACCTTAAATAAATAGATTTGTGTTTTAGTTTGAATCAAATCAATGGCTATATATAGGACACACCAAAGTTGATAGCTCATTGAGTGCAATACCTAAGAAGAGGTTTGCACCTCGAGAGATTTGATCCCTCTCTGAGCTTGATAGAGGCTAGGATTTGGATCTAGGGTGGTTCTACAACCTAGTAAGGGGGAGATATTGTAAGGTTATGTAACTTTATATAACTTTCCTTATGTAATGTTCCTCATGTAACGTTTCTCTTGTAAATGTCGGCCATAAAAAATATTTTTTTTACTTATCCTCCAAAATAAATGTCAGCCACAAAAACAACCTAATATGGGGAAGATGTCGTAATGTTCCTACCTAACAAAACAATAAAAATAAAATAAAATTAATTATTGGAAAAAAAATGTCGGTAAGAAAAACAACACAATATGGGGGAGATGTTGTAATGTTTCTACTTAACAAAATATTAAAAAATAAAAAACTTGAATTATTCTAAAAAAAAATATCAATGCCATTTGTGGCAATGGATAATCTCTCTATCAAGTAAATAAAATACACATCATAAACATTGTTCTATTTGGTTTTATTTTTCATAGTTCAAAGTTGATAAATAATAATACATTTTTCTAGTTTGTTGATTACAAAACAACTAAATACATGTCATCCCTTTGTGAATGTTCTTGACTTGTCATAAGTGATTTTTATGATTGATTTGAGAATTTTGAATTCTTTTCAATGTGATGTTTTTAGATAGATTGGTAGTATGATGTAGTGAGATATGTTGAATGTGGATGTCCTACAGTTATAATCTCTGTAGTAATGTTGACCCAACCTAGTGTAGTTGCACTCTATACAAGTGACAACTAGTAGTTTTCATGAGGCGGAGGGGTTGAGTAGAAGGAATTTTGAGGATTTTGGAAAGGATTTTTTCAAATAAATTTTGCTTTTTTTTATCAAATAAAATTCAATTGATTTAATTGCGAGGACACCAAAAGTTGTCATATGATTATGTGAGAGGAAGTTGGAAAACTATGGACCATAAGCGTGACAAATGAGTTATGTAAAACTTGGTGGAGAGTTATAAATGTCTATGCGGAAAGTAAATGTGCTTATATTATTTATTTATTCATGACTAAGAAGCATGGAGAGGAGAATGAAAAACTGGAGCATCTTATAAAAATAAATGTTGATCAATAAATAATTTGAAATGAATGTCGATTAATAAAATAATTTATTTTATCAAGCATTATAGAGAAGTAAATGTTGACTGATAAAATAAAATAAAATCTAGATAAATGAATGTTGAAGTGATCGGTTGAAAATCCTCACTACTACAAAATTGTTAGTTTACTGTCAAATTAACCTGCAATGGAATATGGCAATGTTAGGGACATTGCCACCACTTAGCGCTTGTTAATATAACACATCAATGATACCCTCTAAAAAAATCTATTATAACATGACATTTAACACAAATTACAAACATATTAAAAAGAGGTATTATGTGTTAAATAATCACTTTTTATTCAAGTTAAATAAAAATGATTTATTCTTATTATGATCAAACTTAATTATCAACAAATTCAAATAATGAATAAAATACATAATTTTAATATTAATTATGCAATTAATCATTAAAATTATATATATATATGCCCATGGGGAGTAGCTCGGGTGGTTGGGAGATTTGGTTGTTGCACTCCCCACCCAGGTTCGAATCTCGCCGGGTGCATTTGCTCCTTGGGAGCCCTTGCATGTAATGAAATATTAGCCTGGTGAGCCATTGATCATGAACCCTCTTGGGGGTGTTAACACCTCTATGTTGAACAGTTGAGGAAGAAGTGTGGTCGAGAAATGATAAAAGGATACATAAAATTGGCAAAGCTTGATAGTCTTGAGTCCCTTATTAAAATGTGTATTTTGGTTAATTTGTTGCACAATCTACAAGTGTAAATTTATGAATGTGAAAATCTATAGTTGAAAATAGATCCATTGGGAAAAGTTGCGCAGGAGATAAATTTTGATGGAGAAGCGGAAGTGGTTAACAAGATAGCAAGATCAACAGCTAAGGAATAAAGTAAATAAATTAATCTACGATCGTGAGGTAGTCCACGAGGTGAAGATGCACGCTGGGAAAAATGAGAAATGTTGGCGGAATATGTAAAAGCAGATTTTAATCCAACAGTTCGAACAAAAAGTGAAATCTCATCAACGGTCCCATTCTATTCTAGAGTGCGAAATTGTGAGATAATTAAAAGGGAAGAGTGGTAGCGGAATTTAAACCGCTTGCCATGTGGTGAATTTTGGTGAGTTTTGCTGAGGAAAGCGGTAAAGGAAAAACCACTTGGTAAGGGCCCCAAAATAGTCCGTTGTATAAAAAGTGAAGTTGACCTAGGTAAAAGTCATTTCAATTGCACAGTGCAAGTGAAAGAGAAGTGGACAGTGCGCCATCTTTTCCAAAGTCAACTTCTACATATCCAGAGTTACAGGTAAGCCTTGAAACACTGAAACTTTGTTTGAAGGATTGCCTGCCGGGTCTTATGAAGCTTATGTGGATTTGGAGGTATCAATTAGAGAGATGACAGAATGCGACACCCCAAATGCGGAACAATGGAAGATCGTGGAGAAATTCGGAAAGACCAAGTACATACTTCATTCGTGAAGACAGGTGTTGCAGTTCGTGAAGCTATTTGTTCGAGATACCTTACAGTCACTAAGTTTGCTATAATCAAGCAATCTGTTATTTGAATCGAACCATGTAGTTTTTATTCCTGATTATTAGGGATATGGTTACAAAAACTTTGATTAACAGATTAATTGGTTATTGATCTTCTTGGGAAGAAACTATTTTTGTATATATTTGAATTTATTTGATGTATTGGGGGTTGGAACCCATATGTTTGGACCGATGTTTTTTGAGAACTTATGATTTTTGAATGAAATAACAGAGCCGAATGCTGGTTGATCTTCAAAGATTCATGTGTCGTTTATGTTACAGTCTATGCCTTCTTTCCATGTGATTGTTTTCTAAGTGTTTACCTTCCATTTTGTTTTCTTTCATATCTGAACGTAGTGTTTAATAGTTTCATAATTCATATATGTTATGCTCTGGCTATTGTTTCAGATATTTCACAAATATTTCTTCTAAAGTTGATATGGAATTCATCTTGTGATGCTCTATATTGATGGACTGTTCATGTTTCTCTCCTATCGCCTGAAAATCAATGAATGACTGTGACTAGATGATTATCTTGCCTTTGTTGGGATTCTGTGTATGAAGCTTTGCATTATCTTTATCTGTTTTGACTCCATTTCCCAATGGTTATATGTGTTGTTTCAACCATCTGCATAACTTTAAATTATTGGTTTCAATATCTGGCCTTGTTAAAATTTATATATGAGAGATCCCTCTCTGAAAAGAAAAGTCAGTTTCTTGTCAAAGTGGTTTTTGCTGTTACCTTAAGATTACCTTTACAACCTTGGGTATATTTTGAGTGCTAACAGGGGGTAGTTGCCTAAGTTCATGTATACTTTCCAAGCGAGTATAAGAGATATTTTCCAAGGTGGATGTAGCCACGGTAAACAGGACTTCCGTGGTGAACCACCCTGAAAAAAAAATGAAATATATATATATTAAAACTATAATGTATTTATATTTGATATTGTAGTATCATAATAACTATCATATTTTATTATTTATCGTCAAAATAAAATAAAATTACTAATTCGTTGTCCTCCTCCTCTAGTATCTAATTTCTTTCTTTTACTAATATAGCACATTAATGATATCAATTCTGCCAAGTACTTTAAAGTTTCTTTATAAGCTCTAAGACATGGCGACCAATACTCGGCCTACTGCAGAGCATTCAATGCGACTGCAGCAGGCATGCTAACCCTTGGATTAAAACTGTTTAAGATCCAACCGTTAAGATGCCTACTGCAATCGCATTGAATGCTCTGCAACAAGCTGAGTATTAAACGCCCTAAGACATGCCACACATAGTACATAACTTATTTGTTTGTACTCTAACATGTGTAGCATCAATGATATCGATTCTTCCAACTACTTTAAAATTATGGGATTTAAGCATGTCACACTTAGTACGTAACTTATTTTTAAAGTAAAAGATGATGAAAATAATATTGGGAAAATGGTGGTTGTGTTCCTTGAAAAAGGGTTTTTTTTAGCGGGTAGTTATAGGTTCAAATTTTAATGAATTGATACGTTCTAGGTTTTATTTTGAGTATGGTTATGTGGTAGTTTTGTGTTAAAAACTAAGGATTAAGAGTAAAAAAGTGGAAAAATATCGGTCTTCCTTAGTTTTTTTGTTTTTTAGTTATCATATAAATGTTTTTCCTTAGTTTATTGTTCTTTAGTGATCATATAAATGTTTAACAACTCCAAAGATAAACTAGTAATTGAAAACTTCATAGAAATAAATCTTATCAATATAAATCATTTTGGGTTAAATGAGAATTTCTAGTGTTTATTGTGAAGGATTATTATTATTATAAAAACCTAGATAAAAGATATGAACCAAGGGTGGTGGAGGACATATAAGGGGTTAAATGTATATGAAATGACCCAAAGAGTGGGGGTGGGGAGGCATATATGGGATGAAATGCATATAATATGAATCCAAGGGGGATTCATATGGGGCTAAATGTGTATGTAACAAGGTTGGCCTAATGAAGGGGCCTCATGTGAAATGAGTGAATATATATATATATATAGAGAGAGAGAGAGAGAGAGAGAGAGAGAGAGAGGGAGGTAATGTAGATATTGTTGAAGAACATGAGAAATGATTAACTAAATTTCTTGGGGTAATTGGAGAAGGATCTCATATTCTTTAAGGAGTTATTGTGTAACTCATCTCTCTTATCTATATTGGAGTGGTGCTCCACTTTTACAGTTATGTACATGGTGATATCGATTCTTCCAGTACTTTAAAATTATGAACTTTAAGACATGTTACACTTAGTATATAACTTATTTGTACTGTGTAATGTTTATTGAAAACAAACACTTACTTACCATAGTACAACACTAACATATTTAAATATGTACAATGTGTTTAAAAGGTGTTATTGAATTTATTAGGAAATAGAAGTGCCTTATCAAGTTTTATGATGTAATGATTTAATATAAATTGATAATTTTTTACTCCATTGCCAGTTCACATTCTCTGGCGTGGTGGTGCATCCGGCGCCCTTCGGATTTCGTTGTCATCACCATGCCAGTTTCGTGGGGTCTCAATGGTGGCTTGACAGTGGGGTTCATCTGTCTCGGGCGAAGACTTTGATTAATCTTGCTTGTTGCAGTCATTGTGTCTGACGAGCTCAATGCCTTGGAAGCTCTTGGCCAATTATAGGTTCGGGATGGTCGTCGCGAAGGAGTTAAGTTCAACCATGCCCTTAAGCTTTTACCTGCAATATTCAGTTTTATCCTTTTCTTCTTTCATTGACCCGTGTGTTGTATGGACACTTATACTCTATCCTGGTGTAAGGTGGCGTTGGAGGTGTTGGTTGTTGGGTGGGAGGTGTGAACAATAGTTTTGGCATGGCAGCAGGGGAAAACTCCTTTTCCGGTAGGATTCGCTTCCTATCAGCTTCTCCAATAATGTTTGCTTAAGACCTCAAACATCCTTGTGGAAATTTTGTCAAGTGTTGGTTTTGTTGAATGCATTTTTATGTTGGTTTGGTCCGATTTCTGGTGATAAATTTTATGTTGACCACCCCATGGCTCGAATCTGTAATGGGTTTTCCCTATATGCCATATAATCTATGTTAATGGTTGTTAAAATTTCGGCCATCCACCCCATGGCTCAAACTTATATTGGGTTTGCTCTGTAAGGTGTTGAATTGCTATTAATGCAGATATAGTTTTGATCGGGTACCTTGTGTCTCAAATCTGTAATGGATTTGATATTAATGGCGTATAATTGGTGTTTATGTTGATAGAATTTTGGTTAACCACCTTGTGGCTTGAACCTGTAATGGGTTTGTTCTTAATGATGTATTGTTATTGTTTATGTTGATACAATTTTGGTTGGCCACCTCGTGGCTCGAACTTGTAATGGGTTTGCTCCGTTTGCCGTGTGATTGGTTTCTGTGGAAAAATGTATTGTTGTCCAACCCATGCATCGAAGCTGTAATGGGTTATCTTAGTTGGTGTATATTTGGTTTATGTTGATATATTATTTGTTGACCCTATGGCTCAAACTTGCTATAGGTTTGCTCGCTTTGGCGTATAATTGGTTTATGTGGATATATTTTTTATTGGACCACCCCATGGCTCGACGTAATGGGTTTTCTCTGTTTGGCATATAACTGGTTTATATTTATAGGATTTTTTCCAGCCACCCTGTGGCTCGAACCTTAAACAGGTTTTATATGTTTGGTGTATAATTGGTTTATGCAGACAATGCTTTTGTTGGCCACCCTGTGGCTAGATCCTATAATGGGTTTGATATGTTGGTGTATAAGTGGTTTATATTGATGAAATATTTATTAGATTTGTGGCTTGAACCTATAATGGGATTGATCCCATTGACGTATAATTGGTATATGTTGATAATATTTTTGTTGGCCCTGTGGCTCGAACTTGTAAGTGGTTTTCTCCCTTTGACGTATTATTGGGTTATGTTAATAATATTTTTGTTATCCATGTGGCTCGAACCTGTAAGTGGTTTACTCCATTTGGCATAATTTGGTTACGTTGATAATATTTTTTTTCCCTATGTCTCAAACCTATAATTGGTTTGCTCCCCCTGGCGTATAATTGGTTTATGTTGATAAAAAATTTGTAGGTTATCCCATGGATTGATCCCATAATGGGTTTGCTCTCTTTGGTGTGTAACTGGATTATGTTGATAAAATTATTGTTGGCCATCCCGTGGCTCGAACATGTACCCTTCGACATCTCATTTGTTATGTGTTGTTGTGATGGTGTTCTTCATGGACTTGGTATTTGTTGCAATGTAGACATTACTAACTTGTGTTTCATTCTATATATCATTAGATGAGTTAATTATTTTGTTGTTGTCATATGTTATTTAAGATATGGTTTTTGTTATTTATGTAGCAAATTAGTAAGCAATTACTTGTAATCGTATATCCAAGACATTGTGCACTCAATGTGGATGCTACATTAACTTCATTTTAAGCTTATGATGTGATTTTATTGCTAGTCTCATACACATAAGTGCATGCTTACTATTGTCTTCCATTTTCAGTTTCAAATACTTTCCTACAATCATAGAAGTGCAATCCATTAGTCTACTTTTGTAATTGATTTTCATGATAGTGTAATTGATATCCAATGTGTAATTGATTTTCCATGTAAGATTTTAAGTTTGAAAATCCATTTCATTTTATTAACAATTGTTTGATGTTTGAGATTAAAATTAATAATGGGATTGGCATGTTTGATGTTTGATGGTATTTTATTTACATGTTGATGTTTGTTGTTACAATCATGTTGTTGTTAAAATTATCCTTAGATTACACCTGCTAGTTATGCTTTAATTGAAATTCAACCGTAGATACAAATTATAATTCTAGGTATTCAAGGAATTAACCTGCCATGAATTGGAACAGACCATATTTGGCATGGATTGCATACTACAGAGGCATTTTATAATTGGATATTTGGTGGCTGTAAACTGAGGACTCTACCATTTCACGTTTGTAGATATATCTGGTTGGCAAGGAACTCCATCATTTTCCGGGATAAATATACCACTCCTCTACAGATTGTAAATAAGGTTCAGAACATTTGGTATGAGGGTCCCAAGAAGAACAGACTTCATAAGACTCGTATTATTCAGCCACCATCTTTTATACATGACATGGCCATTGGATTCTTTGATGGGGCATCACAGGATGGAGGAACCAAGTGTGGCGTTGGGGCTATTCTTATATCGCCTCTACTGGGTAGGTATAATATCATGTGGAACTGTGGTTTTGGTACCAATATGAGGTCTGAGTTACTTGCTTTATGGAGTATTCTACACTTTGCACGTTCATTAGGTATTGATGCTATCCAAATTGCGGGAGACTCCATGGTTATTGTTGAATGGTTCAAAGGTACTATCAATTTGGAATTGATACACCTTACCTATTGGATGGATCGTATAATACAGCTGAAGGGAGAATTTCAGGAGATCAACATCCAGCATGTATATAGGGAGATAAATTTTGATGCAGATTATTTATCTAAGAAGGCTTTAGCAGGGCCGGTTGGTCAGTTTTTGGTGGCCCGTGGGGATGGTCGCGATCCATCTTCTTTTGTGTTTTTTGGTTCTTACTAGTTTTTTTTGGCATTTATATATGAATGCATAAGATTGTTATATCTTATGGTTCATATCGGGGTGTTTATATCTATTGATGTTTTGTAATGGAAATTACATAATCAATTTGGTAGATACTTGGTGGGTGATGACAAAATATATGGAACTGGGGGAAATGGGTTGAAGTTAGAAACTTTGCTGATATGTAGATGTGAATAGTGATCTGGACAGGTGTTGAATAGTCTCCATATTGTAATTAACAGGTGATATCTTTTTTATATATATAATATATAAGATCTTTTTTATGAAAAAAAAAAAAAAACCTGCCATGATGTCATGGTCGTTGACACACCTTGGACCATGATATTGATATTTTCATGGGTTTTCTATCCATGCATTGTGCACTTCACCAACCTTCAAACGATATTTGATCTCATCTCTTTAAAATACTCAATTTCACATTACATTACATTGGTAGAATGCATTTCACTGTTTCACTATAAAATATCATATTATAATTATTAATTGTTTATTGTGATAGAACAGTTGAATGCTCATACAAGGGAGCCGAACAAGAATGCACATGGTGACGTAGTAGGTCACGAAAAAAGTGCAGTAAAACCCTCAAAAAGTGTGTCAAAACCAGAGCATTTAACATCGACACCTACCTATAGATAATGGAAATGTAATGCAACTGTATATCTAAAGATAATGGAAATCAAATGTGACTATTTATATACATATATATTCCAAGGGTTACCTCAATTGGTCATAGCATATGCTATATCGTCATAAGATATCCCTATCTTACATTCTACAAAAGTTATCCCTTAAATAAGTCATAAGACTTTCTTTAGATAAAACAATCTATCATTTAAGTGAAATGATATATAAGTGAAATAGTTAACATGGATGTAAAATGACAACTATGGTGTTAAATGGTTAAGATATATAAGAATATCATCCCTGCAATGTTGTATTGGAATGAAAGAGAAATAATAATGGTGTTACTTGTTACATATAGAGTCAGTTGTAGGTTGATTGTTGCATTACAATTGTACGTGTTACTGTTAATAGCTTCACCTTGATAGTGGGAAAACTTTAAAAAGTGTGTTGATAGAGTGCTGAAAAATAGAGTCCTAAAAAGTAGGGTTCTTACGGTTATAGTAAATAGTAACTGAATATAATGCATGGGATACAAAAAATCCTTCTCAACATCCAAAAATTGTTGACAAACACAATCCACTTTGCATGTGGTTAGTCATAAATGATCGATATCTCTATGCTTGATTCGATTAACTATCTTCATTGCCTAAGCTTGTCAAGGTGCTTGCTTGAGCCAAAACAGTTGGAGTACCTAAGTATGCTTGATTAGGATGAGCAGAGTTGAATGCATTTGTTTGAGGCCAATTTGTTACTTGTAGCCATGGAGGAATATAAAATCCACATATCTAAGATGTGCTCAACACCCCCTAGTTAACTGGATGAGTTGGATAAGCAAACATTGAATTAGAATTAACTGTGCTTGTGGGAATAAAGGGGGGTTGTACCCTCCTAATGATAGTGTAGTAATTGAATGTTGATAAGGCCTATAAAGAACCATGTACTATATGCAATATGTTCCAATGAATTGGCCATCTTATTCCTTTCCTCAGTTGGGTTTGCAATATGTGCCATGGTATGTCCATCATTTTGAATATTTTGTTGGGTATTTCTTACTTCCTTTTCTTGCCTTACTAATTCCTTTTGACGCTCCTTCTCTTCCTATGTTTTTTCTCTTTCAATTCTTTCCAACACTCATTGTTCAGCTGCTATCACCCTCATTTCCTTCCTTTCCTTTGTGAGATCTTTCTTCCATTGTTTTATTTATTCCATGTCATGTTTCTTTTGTCCATATTCCATCAAAAGGTTGATGCAGTCTTTTGATGTTAGAAGTTGAGAACTTCGGCCCAAATGGAGAACGTCTATTGTTCCTTTCCTACCTTATGTTGGAACCATCTCCATTAGCAAATTTAGGAACTGGCCAAGTGCTTGTGTGTTCATTGGCTTTCATTGAGGACCATATAGAATAGATGCTTCAACTGCATTGTCCTCTTTGGATGCTTCCTCTTCCTCTAGGTTCTTCTAGTGACCCGGGATCTACATAAAAATGGACAATTTCATTCTGCATTGATGCTACTTGCGAAGGCATGCTAGTGCTTTCATCATTGGTGTTGGTGATAACCTACTTTTTCAAGTTCATAATTTCTTGTTCCATCCATGATGCCTATGATACCACTGTTAGCAATGTCAAGGGTTCATTGTGGTTGTCTAGACCATGACCATCATTGACCTCATCAAAATCATCATTGACATATGGAGTATGTGCTTTGTAATCCTTTTTTTGCATGGTATGCCCCTTGCATGTTATCTTTTTTGGTTCTTGTTCATACTATGTAGCATTGACCTCTTTGTCATCATCACCATCATCCATAACCTGGTAGTTTCCTTGAGATAGGGACAACATATTTTTTGTAGCATCTACATGTGTGTGGCCATCCATGTGCTCTTGGGCATCCACATCCTCTTGGTCATACACATGAAATGCTTGGCTACAACCAATATCATGGATAAGAGTATCGTAATGAAGTGGACATATACCTGTTCTCCTAAAATTGGCCTGGATGTTCGAGGGTGTGAGCACTTTTAAAATCTTTGCTTGCAAGTTTAGATAACTTGACCCTTTTTACCTCTACCCCTAGGTTCTTTGACATCCACAATGCTCTCTCTAACCTAAAATAATACTTGAATGGCCCAAAAAAACTTACATCACGGGGTATTGTTGATTGAATTGTCATTGATGCCAACATGGGACTTGTAGTGGCCCCACAGGTAGTCATTGATGCCACCAAGTCCCTCTTGCAGTGCACAAGTATGGATGATCCCAACTCCCTCACATCTAGTGCCTTGGGGCCCTTACAGAGATGGGTTGTTCCTTGGAGCACCTTGGGGAGTCCTTCAAGGTCCTTGAACCCACAAGGTTGGATCTTGGTGCCACCACCTTGTTGATGATGTTGAAGACCCTGTTGACGTTGATGAAGATCTTGGAAATGATGTTGAATCCCTTGTGGATGATGGAGAAGCCCCTGATGGGTTGAAGAAACATTAATAACCCATTATGTGTTCGTTTATGTTTTCGTTGGAGTCATGGAACCCTTGTATATGATCCATGCTACCATTATGATGATGATGACCTTGACTCCCTTTGTGTAATTCTTGTATGGTCTTTGACATGTTGTGGAACCCATGAACATGCCCTCGATATGATGAAGAAGCTCTTGAAGCACTTATGAAACATTGAAGAAGTGATTGGATCCATAGGTTAGTCATGAAGCCCACACACACTTAGTATGTGTCATTTGATGTTCTTGAATCCCCCTTCTTGCACTTGATGAAGACCTTGATGAACTTGTTGTACTCTTGAAGGAGATGATGTGGTCATGTGTGGGTTGATGGGGTCTTGGAACCCTTGGAAATTGTCCTAGGGTATGAGAAATACTTGGCACCCCCACAAATGGTGGTTTGATAATCCTTGTATCCTTGAAGGAGGGGTGAAGATGATGTGTGTGTCCATGGGGTATTGAAACCCTTGAAGATGGTTTGCACCCTTCATTTTGGGTTTTGGGGACATGACACTTAGTGGCTTGATGCACCCTTGGTTCTTGATGATGTGGAGGACACCCTTTCTTATGGTGAACTTGATAGCATACAAAAAACCCTAAAGCTATTGTCAAATGGTAAGGTTGATCCTTAAGAAGGTTGTGTGACAAAACACAACAAAATAATAATAAATAATAAATACATTTTACACTTTCCTTGGCCTTGAAGTCGACCTTATTTCTATCCCTAACTTCAACGACAAAGAGTATAAAAACTCAAGCATTATCCAACGAAGATTGAAGTGAGCTCGGTGGTGCTATTGGACTGAGAAAAAATTCGTGGAGATTGAAGAAATTCATATAGCATTAGTCAAGGAAGAAACAATACTGGATTTTTTTTTTGGTTTATGACAGTTCAATCTTGTGACTTGTCTAGGGGTCTTCTCAAATACAAAAAAAAGTCTGAATTGTGTAACAACTCTGAGCTGATTTCGGTGGAGACTGGGGAAACTCAAATAGGAGTAGTCCAAGCCTTTTCACAGTCACGAATTTGAAGTCTTCCTCAGCAACCCATTTTGGACTTGGTCTAAAGTCTTCCTCATCACATACATAGATTGAGTTTTTGGGTGCGTAAACAGTCTAATTTTTTATGCTTGGCAGTGTTATGGTTGATGGCTACAGTTGCCCTTTTATCACAAAACATTTGATCATAAAACCGGGCCTCTTACAATGATTTATATTGGGGTTAAATCAACACAAAACAACCTAAATTTGAGTTTTCTCTAGCATACAAATAGTCTCGAATTTTGCAGCAGATATGAAGAGTGACTTAAGGTCTAAACTTATTACACAGTAAATACTCCATGCATGAAATGTGTTGATAATCAGATGATGAATATAATGCACAATCAAGGTTAATGAGGGATGAATAGCCTGAATCCTTGGGGTTAACTGTTCCTTCTTGTTGCTCCAAGATTGATTTATTGTGTAAGTCCAAACCCTAATACATAAACAGTCCAAGATTGAAGGTTTAGGGTTTTTCAAAGTGCACACAGTTGACTGTGTTAGGTTATCCACAGTGCAAGCTTGATATCTTTGAAATGTGAGCTTGAATGTTCATCCCTAATGCACAACCCAAGTTTTTTGCATACACAAAATTAAGTTTTGACATGTTCTTGAGGAGGTGTTACCATGTGTACACAGTTGGAAGTTTTCTGAGCCATATCAACATTCTGAGTTCTCTTCACAATTAGAGTTGCACAACAGCTCAAGGTTGCATACACAGTAATGGTTTTGGCATGATAAAGGGTTCATCCTCATCATATACTCAGTCTAGTTTTGGCAAGCATCATACACAACCTGAGTTAGTGATATCTTTTGGGTTCTTCCACAAGATATACATAGTCCATACAAAGTGATGACATGATTGTGAATAGACTGTGTTGGCATGACAAATATGAGCAAACTATGTTGATATGACAAACATGACACTCATGAGCAAACATTCGAAGATATGAAAAGTAGTGGAGCTTAGTGTAACTCGTTGATGACTTGTTTATGTGTGACATCTACAAGAGCATGACATGATGAAGTCGGATGATATGAAGAGTGAATTTAAGAGGATGTGAGCAGACATCTTGATGACAAGAAGATATGACAATTTTGATATGGCAGTGATACACCTACAACAAAAGACATGATGATGAGATGGCAAGTGGCATGGCAGCAACAGACTTGACATGTTGATTGATGAGGCTTCTTAAGCAGAGGTTGATGAGCAGTAAATACATTAGATGATTGATTGATCATGAAAGTACTTCCAAGCTGAGTCTTGCACTTGGGGATTGGATTCCTCAACCATTATTAGTTAGAGCTAAGAAAACCAGTTCAGGTCATGTTATAAGAGTTGGTGCTCTTTTCATCAATTGGTGTTGATTGTAATCGCAAATATTGAAGCCTTCCATTACCATAAATAAAGCTTACATTACATATATTACAGTGTCTCTCTCTTAATGTGTTTATTGTGCTTATTATTCATGATGAATATGATTATGTAATTCTTGATATACTCTAATTGATTGATAAAAGTTGAAAAATGTTTAAATTTCTCACACATTGGTTCACCCCCCCCCCTCTCAGTGTGGCCATTGTGTCCAACAGTTTCATCCTATGATTCGTATGGGTAGGTGGTGTTAACAAGTTAATGACAAACCTATTTTCCTCAGTGTACAACAAACATCAGATGTTGAATCAGAACTTGAAGTACAAAATCATCTCCCAACTTGGGACCGACAGACACTCTCCTCCGCAGTTGATAACATTGGAAATTTGGGTGATCCAAGGAGAACCCGATCTGATTTCCAAAGAGCAGGTATTGCGCTCTCTTGTCCTAGTTATTTGATGTCTGAATCTTGTTATTTGATGATAAGTTCAGACCCTAAGTCTTACTACCATGCTCGCAAGGATCCGAGATGGCAAGTTTCCATGGATGAAGAGATGAATTCTCTTCAGAAAAACACTACTTGGGAGCTAGTTTCTCTTCCTCCGAGGAGGAAATTGGTTTAATGCAAGTGGGTATTTCAGACTAAGGTTGTTGTAGATGGAAGCACTTGCAAATATAAGGCAAGGCTGGTAGCAAAATGTTTCTTCTAGGTCCAAGGTGTGGACTACCATGAGATTTTTGCATCGGTTGCAAAAATGGATTCCATCTGCTTAGTTTTGGCAATTTCAGCATCTAAGCACTGGGAAGTGCATCATATGGATGTTAAGTCTGCCTTTATGCATGGAGATCTTCATGATGAGATATACATGAAGCATCCTAAGGGATACATTTCTGATTCATCTTTGCTTTGCAAGCTAAAGAAGTCACTATACGGGTTAAAACAGGCCCCAAGAGAGTGGTATTCCAAGATGGATGCCTTCCTTCTCTCACAAAACTTTCAAAGGTGTAAATCAAATCCGAATGTGTATATACAATAGTTTGATGGTCATTTGATTATTATTGTTTTATATGTTGATGAATTACTGATTACAAGTATCACAGTTACTTCTATTTCAGTCTTCAAAACTGCTTTCCACAATGCCTTTGAAATGAGCGATTTGGGGCTCTTGAAGCAATTTCTGGGGCTCGAAATTGAGCAAAATTTTGATGGGATAATGGTCACTCAGTCCAAATACATATCAGGCCTGTTAGTCAAGTTTAACATGGCTAAATGTAAGGCTGCTCCATTCCCTTTCCTTTCAGGGATCATCCTTGAAGAAGGAAAAAGCACACCTCCCATGGACTGCACTATTTATCGACAACTGATAGGTATCTTGCTCTACTTGACTCATTCTAGGGCCTGATATATGTTATGCTGTGAATGTTGTGTCAAGATACATGCATCAGCCTCATTATCTTCATTGGAAGGCAGCCAAGAGGATCCTCCAGTATATTCAGGGAACCAGGACCTGCGGCACTCACTATGCTGCAGACTCTGAGCTAGAGCTGGTTGGTTACACAGATTTCGATTGGGCAGGTGATTCTATTGATCAGAAGTATACTTTCGAATATGTATTCATGTTTGGTGGTGGCCCCATTTGCTGGTCCAACAAAAAGCAGGCCTCCATAGCATTGTCTTCAGCAGAGGCCGAGTACCGAGGACCGGTGAATGCTTGCATCCAAGCTGTTTGGCTGCAAGGAATTCTTTCAAAGTTTGATCTTGGTAGTAATTTGTCCACTGTCCTATTTTGTGACAATCAAAGTTCTATTAAGATATCCATAGATCCAGTTATCATGCAGAGGACCAAGCATGTAGAGATACACATGCACTAGATCAGAGAGTTAGTGCATGATAGGACCATCATTCTGCAATACTGCCCTACTGATGAGTAGATTGTAGACATCTTCACCAGGAGCTTTTCAGAAAAGAATTTCACTTACCTCCCTTCACTGTTGGGGGTGAGTTCATCAAGGTGAGCAGACTACTTTCGGTGTTCAGCTTGAGGGGAGGTTTTTCCCACTGGGTTTTCCCTCTTTTCCTCACTTAGATTTATTTTTGGGCATTTTTTTGAGTTACATTATTGTACAGGGTGACCTATGGCCTTTGTTGTCAGGGCCCTAGCATTTCATGCACTTAANGTTGGAGACATTTACCCACCATGCACACTTAATTTGGTCAATTTGACCTTGTTAAACCACTATCCTAAGTTTTATTGACTTAATCAGCATCAGATGAGCATACTATGACATCAACATGAGCACACCCATGCCTACCTTCAGTCAAGGAGGCCAACTAAGCCTTCTCCTTCATTCGGGGAGGCTAACTGGAGGACTCCAAGGGTGATCTGAGTGTCATAAATGCACCTAATTGCTAACTGATGGTTACGATCAGTTAAGTTGAGTAGTGAAGGTCCCTCCATTCATTATATTGATTATTTTTATTAATATTTAATGAACTGGAATCAACAAGGGCACCTCCAACCACCTTTGATGGCCAGTTTGACTTCAATTAACCTCATCGAGGTTCACTGGAGTTAATGATGCGCTACCACTTGTTGGTTGGCATGCAGTGACATGTGTCTGAGCTACTTTCAGTTAGACTCAGTCATCCATTGCACTCTGACTTCATTTAGGACTCAATTGAGTCAACCAGGACTTGATCAGTTGGTTAACTAGTGTGTTTACTGTGGCTTACAATCAGTTAAGCTACACCCATTCATTCAATTCGAATGACCTCCCTAGGAATTCGAATTGTCTTGGCATTCATTCATCTTGCATGATCATTGTATTATATTATTCATTATTCATTGATTATACAGAGCTGCTACTTCCATTGCAGCACCATTTTGCCAATTTTATGCTTAATTGTCTGAATTCTTTGTGAGACGGTGTTTTCAGTCCCTAGACCACTGTGACAAATTAATACTCCATTGTTTGGCATGATAAGGTGGAACCTCCCCTCTTATGCTTTGTAATTTGATTGAAGTATTTTTGTTGAATTAAATAAAATGCTTTGGAGGCAATCGTGGTGTGTCTTTTCATGTGTGTGGATGTGGATGTTACTGAGCTTATGAGGTAATATGTGCTTATTATATGGTTGTATCTTGTTTGTTAGTTGATTATTGGACTTTGAAGGGAACTTAGATCCCAGTAGGGTAAGATACATAGATTGAATTGTCTATTTTCTTACTATTTAGTTGCATTAGATCTCTTATATGGATATGTTAATTTTTGCTTAAATGCATGTTCTCTAAGTTTCGTTTGTAGTTAACATAAATGCTTTTAACCCCTCTTGTGCAAGTGTGTGTGTAAGTTGCAAGTCATCGAAGAGGTTGAGTGAGGAAGCATCCTCCTCATCTTCAAGTAATTTTGAAAAAAAATCAATCCCTCCAAGTTCCACTACAAAGGGGCTTGCTCTTCTTCACCCTTCTCATCCTTTAAATCTAAACCTTTATGGTTATTAGTTATTTACTCAAATACAAGTTTAGATTTTATTTTAAAAGGATAAATTCAAATAGATCTTATTGTAGCATGCTTAGATCTGAATTGTTGTTAAAGATCTAATTTGTTTAACTAGATCAAGCATCCAAGCTACCTCTTTTACAAGTTATTCTTGAATAGATCTTAAGACTTGAAAAGGAAGTTTTCTTTCTATATTTTAAAGTTATCATTGGCAATATTAGTTCCTTCTCATTGGATTCCCGCAAAAGGAAAGAAAATACCCTAAGGAAGCTTGCTTTTAGCTTGTTGTCCTGAGTTACATTGTGTTTTCTAGTATAGTTTAACTCAACATTTTTTTTATAGATTTTTTAACACTTGTCCAATAACACTTTTAAAGTGTTTTTGGGCATATTTCGTCATAAGAATCTTGTCGTTTTTTGTATTTCCATGAATAGGTAGAAGGATATGATGGCAGGTTTTTGAAGATCTAAACCATCCAGAAGACCCCAAGCACCCTTTCTACTTCGAAATAATTTATCTTTAAAAATTGTAAGCCTATTGGATCCGAATCTACAAGGACCAAACGAATTCCCAAAAAGTGTAAAGAAAAACATAATAAAATAAAAGCAAGTGGACTACCCAGCTCCCACACCCCATCCACCCTGGGGGGATCTATTTCACCTCATTTTCGTGGTTTTCTTTTCCTATATTCATTTTCTTGTTTTCATTTTAGATACTACTCATTAGATTAAAGTTATGAAAGTAGATTAAAACACATTATCACGCATTGCACTCAAAGTAGTTTACTTACAATTTCTTTCTTTTGTTGGTTGAGTAACAAACTTTGATTTGGTCCCTCGTATGCTCTTGTCCATCGCAGGATATTGCCCCATCGTTGGAACTATTATAAATAGGATTCAAGTGGCTATATTAATTGGGAAATCCAATCAATTTTTATTCCCAAAAGTAAGAGGTTCACATTCAACATACCATAGAGTCAGGGGGTTGCTTTAAGCGGATTATGTCTCACCATGTTAGACACTTGGTAATGTTGCTCTACACTTACTAGTAAGAATAAAAGATTAAGACAAACCAAGAATAAACCCACTCCAAGCAACTCACCGGCTAATAATAAAACACACCAAGATCACATTCAAAGGATTTACTTTTCAACGTTGTATTTACTTTCGACACTAGTCTTATTTTCTTTATCTCATTTTGCTTTGAAGTATTTACTTTCATAATGGTGACGATGTATCTTATATGTTGTTAACTGTAATTTTGTATTTCTCTTGTGTTTAAGTCAATACACTCCTAGATCAATTTTCATTTTGTAGCATAATCAACCTTAGATTGTTTTATTAGGAACCACCCCCTGGATTCCTAGGAGTTGGCCTAGACAGAGGAGTCAAGTTTCAAGTGATAGTTCTTAACTCGTGACTTGCCCCTAAGGACACACCTAATGGCTTAGAGATTCCTGCCATGTTACCTAAGGTGTGTATTAGGCGACATCATATATAAACTTTGGGGCATTCTTATTCCCTCTCTTGGTAATTACTTTCATGCCACAGTTCTTTCTTGCATCTAACCATGTTTCGTCATAGTTCCATATATGGTTTGAGAGTACTGGTGTTTTGTTTATTCACTAGAAAGTGTGTTGTAGAACTTGGACTCAACTATAGGGTGAAATTTTAGCGCCATGTCTGTATCAAGGCCCTCAATCGTTCACAAGACAAGTTCTAGTTGCCTTTTTTAACCTAGTTGACCATGATTTACCAAGAAACCCATTTTTGAATGGGTTTGTCTTCCCCTATTATATTTGAGCAATAGTGGATTTTAGTTGCATCAAATCTATCCCATGTCCCAATTTAGCCATCTCCTTACACCATAGAACCACCTCATCCTCCTCTTATTCAACCAGAACTATAAGAGGCCCCCTCTACTCGGTATGTCACTTAGGCCATTTAACTAGTAATGGATTGATGTGGGTGCAAACCCATGTGTTTTTGGAAGATACTCTAATCGAATATCTATGAAATTCAACATCGTCATTTATGGCCAACATGTCATGTTTTGTCCACCCTCTAGAGCACTGATTTTCAATTTATGAACTTGCTCTTTGAACGGTTGTTGATGGTGGCATCGTGGGTGATGGTGGCATTGTGGTGTACCCATCTTCCTCTACCACATGATCTTCTTTGGAATTTATAGGAGCACCATTATTGTTCACAGCTTGGGCAATGTCCTCATCTAATGAGGTGTAGCGTAGTTGGGAACCCTTGGAAACTCGCCTCCTTGTTATCCTAGTATGAGCAACATTATTGAATCTTGGCATGGTAGAGGAAACCCGTACAATTATTACACAAGAATGCATTGAATACACATGTTGCACTAAAACATAAAGTGGTTAGACAAATTGCTTTTTTAAACAGGGCTCGTGATCTTCTTTGTTGGTAATTATTTGACAATTAAAACAAGAAGGGTTGTTTGACACTTAAGAACAATAGCATGATTATTGTGACTAGCATTCAATTTCATCTCCTTCTGCCACTAAATAAACATTAATGAATTCAAATGCATGTAGGAAATGTAGCATTCTATATATACACATTTATGAATTTCACTACATGTATATTAATGTAGTAGGGAATGCAGTCTTGTATATATGTAAACACTTATGAGTTGAAAGCATGGAACCTATAAACATAGATAATACTCTTAACATAAAAGGAATAAATCTTGAATGCCAATTTATGAACCACTGAGGTACGTTGATCCTCCGTTGATAGTGTTGATGCACTAATTGAATGTTTGCATGTTGATAGTGTTAATGCATTATTTGAACTTTTGAAAGGAAATTTGAGTGGATTGTAGGAAAATTATTGATAGTGTTGATGCATTGATGCATTGGTTGAATGTATGTTTGTTGATGCATTGATGCATTGGTTGAATGTATGTTTGTTGATAGCGTTGATGCATTGTTGTAATGTACGAAAGGAAAGTCGAGTGGATTGTAGGCAAACTGTTGATAGTGTTGATGCACTGTTTGAATCCCCATAATGCAAATAGAGTCAATTGTAGGTAGATTGAGGTTGCTTTATAGTTATTTTTTGTTCACTTGGATTGTTATCTAGAATTGACATGGATTGAAAATTAAAATTTAAAAATGAACGTGTAGGATGGCTTTGGCTTTGATCCAATCGCTAGAGATTTGGCATTGTTGATCCTTGTGCTTTGAATGTGTTTAATGGCTGATTTGATGGGTTTATTTGGGCGGCCTTATGTTTTCGAAGTTTTTAATTGTTGATTTGATAAGTTTATTTGGGTAGGTGGATTGCTTTTGCTTTGATCCAATGGCTGGAAATATGGAATTATTGATCCTTGTGCTTTGAACATGTTTAAGGGATGATTTGATGATTTTATGTTGATAGGTGTCATTTATTGAAGTGGGTGGCTTGGATTATTGAACAAACTAGTTTGAGACACTGACACATTTCACCCTTGCTCTATCCAGGTGTTTATGTGCGATGGGATACAATGGTTTGTTGGTTGAATGAGGATGCCACAAAGGTCATTCATGGGTGTTTGTGATTTGATTAGGATGACAAGGCGACTAATGTCCTATCTAACCCCATAGGATAGAGCCAATGAAGACAAGGGGGTCACCATTATTTCCACTTACCTTAGAAATTATGTTTTATTTCTAAAAAGTGACTAATAGTTGCTAGATGGTATTTGGTGATACATGGTATTTCCCTTGGTATGGGGTTTCATAAGAATATTAAAGAGGAGGAAACACCTCAGATGAGGGCATGACGATTTGACTTGATATTTTGTATGTATGGTGAGCTAGAGTTTTCATTTGGGTTTGGAAAAACCCATCCAGATTTTGTTTGGTTTCAGTGGTGAAATATCCACCCTAGCTAGACATAAGGTAAATCCACTCAAGGTTTCCACTCAAGCTTTATTGGCAATTGATCTTCAATTGTGGTAAGGTTATTGGTTTGGGACGACTCCCTTGTAAGGTTGAAATTCCTTTTACTTGGGGTGATTTTCCTTGAGAAACCAAATCACCAAGGCATAGGCATTTGGAGGGATCGAATCCACTCTCACTTGGGCTAGATCTCTTTGTGTGGGTCGAACTTCTTTCTCAAGAGAGGTCGAATCAATTTCTAGCAGGTTCGTGGGTGTTAAGTAAGAAGTATAAGATTGGAGAGGAGTCGATTTCCCTTCATTATGACCCAAGATTTTAGGAAAGGGGTCGATTTCACTGTGGAGGGGAGTTGAGTTCTTTGTGGACTCATGGATAAGTTGGAAGGTCTCTCATAGAGGCGAATCATCTCAGTGGAGATCGAATTTGGTGTGAAGGTTGAGCTTACTTGTGGGGGAAACTTTGTGAGGTTTAAATCTTCTTATGAGGTCATGTTTTCATTGAGGTCCGAACTCTTCTTTTAGAGGTTGAATCTTATTGAGGGAGGCTGTAAGATTGAAGGGAGGGTGAAGAACCATAGCGTGAACATATCTTCCGATAGGGGTTGAACTCATCAATCAAAATCAAAGTCATTTGAAGAGAAACGTTGTTGCTGCAGATATTGACATAAACTCCAAGTTGTGTTGTTGTTTTGTGTTCTTGATACATGGTAGTTGTTATAAGCAACCATTGGTTACTTGTGTTGTCACCACTTATTGTTCATAATAAAAATGTCAATATTGTTCCTCCTATCTTGTGTGTACTTAGAATGATCACAATGTGTTTGATGAAATGTCTATGAGTTTGCAAATCGCTTAACAAAGTTATAAATCAATGTAAATCAAACAATTTGACGAAATCGCACAACCAATTTTGCCTATAGTTGCATTGAGGATATTATAATGTTGGAGTGATGAGCAAGGCCATTTTAATGGTCATTCGTGGGGCTTGAAGTACAATTGGAATTAAGTACATATAGTCTGGGCAACATAGGATGTGTTACAGTCTTGTTGGATATTTATGTCAGAACATACATGGATGTTAGCGGGACAAGATGGTTTGTACTTTTGTCTGTAAAAAGAGTAACTGGTGACAACTATTGGCTTAGTCGGTTAATGGGAATTTTTTGTACTTAATTTAAGTATTATATATCTATTAATATAGATCCTTGGTGCAGTTTAATGGCATGTTGTATGTTCATGAATTGGGTGGTTAAGGTGACGGGTATTATGACCACTAATGGTTCCCACATGACTATTAGCATATCTCCCCTAAATATTAAGAAATAAAAGCATCTTATTTCATTTTATGTGGAACTATTTAATATAACTTGATAACCATGATATCTCATTTAAAGATGATTAAATAATAACTCAATTTTATAGTCAATTAATTTCAATTTTGTATTAAATTCAATAATTTTGACTCGATAACTATGATAGCTAATTTAAAGATAAATAAATTTTATATCAATTTTATACCAAATTCAATTTATTTTTTTTCAAGAATTTTTTTTTGAAAAATTCAAGGAATGCTTTTACACATTCATGAATGGCATTTATATTAAATCCTTCAAGTATGAACTCATTAAAAGTTTGTGATGTATATGCATTATCTCTTATAACGATTATTTAACATTGCATATGCACAAATACACCATAGGTGTGTTAGTTTTCCAGCTTCGTTATTCATAAGGTTGTTACATGAAGTAAAAATAGAGCAAACAATCTTAAAAATAACAATATTATATAGACAACTTCAACTAATAAGAGGAGATCAAAACACAAAATTATTTGAAGCTTGATGTCCCATAAAATGAAAAGCAAGTAATAGCACAACTAAACATTGACTCACAATAGTTGAGATGTGAAATAGGAAGATGGGAACAACCCAAAGACCTATGAAAGGTAAAACTTGGGAAGCAAAAAACTATATGATTGAAAAATAAACTCTCAAATAAAATAAAAGTACAATGATGTTGAATGAGAAAATGATATAAACAAAACTTATACACTTCATAAAAAAAGTCAATGAAACAACCCAAAAAATAAAGTCAATAAAACAACCCCTTATAAGAAAAAATCTAAAAATAAACCAAGTCAAGTCTATGATTTAAATGGTGCCATTACACCCATGATCATAATTTGTTGCTTTATGAGTTAACAATGACTTACAAACCATCATAGATCCATCTTAAAAGGGGATCCACCAAGCGCCGAGAAGGATAGGATCTCTCAAGATGTAAACCCCTTTTTAGAGTGCAACGTTGAGGAAGCGTTTTAATTTATCTAATGTGTGTAGTTTTATATTTTTTTCCCTGGAAAAAATTCATAATTTTATTTAATAGAAGAACAAAATTACATCTGTACATGTAATAGAATCCCTAAGGATCCCTACAGTGTCATGTTTTATCAGTCGCTTATTAACCAAAAATTACATAGCTGTCCCAGAATCAGCTAGAAACAACCCAGCAATTATGAATATCCAATTCATATATTTGCTTTCTCATATTAAACTAATAAAAAAAACCAGCCTGTCATATGTATTCGGTTCAAAAACCTTTCATTTGCTGTCACAGATCAAAACTGTGATATCCATAAACCTTTCATTTGCTGTCAACAGATCAAAACTGTGATATTTCAAAAATTCTATCGATTGAACCAGCCTGTCATAGAAGCTCTGTTCATTGCCAGTTCACAATAGCTGTAAAAAAAATAAACATATTAGCTCGTTTCTAAAATTCATGCCCAAATCAACGAGATAGTATACAACATATATACTCTATCTCAAATAAACATATTAGCTCGTTACTCATGCCCAAATCAACGATATAGTATACAATCTGCTTCAAGTCGTATATACTCTGTCACATATCATAACAAGTTATAAAAAAAACAAGCCCATCCCACGCGATACTTAGATGACAGGTCACAGTATCTGTACAGAATCTCCCTGCTGTTCCAACAACTCTTCATGAAAAGGCCTATGATAGTAGCTGAATGAACCCACACTATAGTGAACAAAGATCCTCCATACGCCATAGTCTATATGCCACTGTATCGCTTCCTTGGATAACTGATCAGCCACCCCATTCCGTTCTCGATAGACATGAGTAAAAGAAAGATGATGAAACTTTTGCTTTATGCGATACACCTCCTCCAGAATAGGTAAAAGGATCATCACATGGCACTGAACAGTCCCTTTTGCCCATTCAATAACTAACATAGAGTCACCAAAAACCTGTAAAGACAAACAACCCTGTTCCAATGCAAATAAAAGCAAAAGCCTGAGTGTCATAAATTCAGCATAGTTGTTTGTTCCCCTCCCTAATCCAGCCGAGAAATGAAAATAATGAGACTCAGATTTGTACAATACACCACCCCCACCACAGCTCAATTGCCGTTCTTGAGATGCTCCATCAAAGAATCCCCAGGGAATAGCTTTGTCAATCAGTTCCTCCCGCACAGGCCTATTCCTAAGGAGCTTCTCCGGTTCCCTAAAATGGTGAAAAATTGTAACAATATGTGCCACAACAGACTCCATCGAAATTCTACAGTCCTGAAAAATCATCTTGTTGCGTGTTAACCAAATCCCCCAAGCAAAGATACAGGGAACAGCTCGGAAAGTTTTATGGCCCGACCACCAGCTTTGAAAAGCATTGAGAGCAGAATCTCCCTGCCACCCCCCGATGTAGCCCAACTGTTTACCCACTTCAGTCCATATAGTTTGAGAAAAACTACATGGAACAAAGAGATGATGAATTGTTTCCTCATCCTTCCTACACAGCGCACAATATCCTGGACCTTCAATAAATCTCTTTTGTAAAATGTCCCATGTTGGAGCTTTATTTTCCAAAATAGCCCAGAAGAGTAACTTTGCCTTACCCTGGAATTTTAGCTTCCACAGCTGTTTCCACCACCAAACCAAGTCTCGATCATGGGCCAGTACATTTAGCTGAATATAACCATGTTTAGGAGTATAACACCCTGAAGGATGATAATCCCAAACCAATTTATCATCCCTGTTAGACAATCTGACATTTGAAACCCTTAACTGCCTTATAAATCCCTCCCAGGCCTCCAGCAGATCATCCTGAATATCAAGTCTCTATGCACTGATCCATCCTTGATGCCATAACGAAGAATTTTCTTGATCCTCAATATCAGCAATATAAAGACACCCTCTTGTTTCCAAGTGAAATCGCAGCTCCTCAGGAAGAACACTAACCCTCCCACTGCCTACCCAAGGATCAATCCCAATACGAACCATTCTCCCATTCCCTATTCTCCACACCAAACCAGAGCCAACCAGATCAAAATGCTTTACCACCGCTTTCCATACCACAGAGCAATTTGACCGAGATTTGTCAGCCAACCGAATCCACTCAATGAGAGTCAATGGAGCAATATATTTATGATACACTACTCTAGTCCAGAGACTCTGTGTATGAATCAGTCTCCATGAGACTTTTGCTCCTAATGCCTTTGCAAAAAGGAAAATATTTTTTAACCCCCACCCTCCCAAAGCTTTGGGAACAGCAATTTTCTCCCACCTCACCCACACCATAGCTCTATGATCATGCTTACCTCTCCAAAGGAAAGAAAAACACAGCCTGCGAACCTGTTCCAGAATCCCCTTAGGCAGCCATGCAAGGGACATCCAGTAGACGAGAATTGCTTCCAACACAGATTTTACTAGCACCAGTCTCCCAGCCCGAGAGAGCCATTTATGACTCCAACTTTTTAGTCTTTTCTCCAATTTGGTCAATAACCAATGCCAATCTGCCTTCAGGTAAGAATTCGGTTTTAAGAAAAACCCCAAATACTTTATCCCAGCATCCAAATCCATAATTTTAAAAGGCAAACGATGGGAAATACTGAATGTCTCCTGTTCAGATAAGTTCGAGCATGATATAGTGGATTTTCCAATATTTACCACCATACCCGTAGCAGCTTGTAACAGAGTTAGTCCTTCAGACACCTTATCGATATCCTGTCTCGAACCATTGGTGAAAATCATAATATCGTCAACAAAAAGAAGGTGTGTAATATACAATACCTGAGAGATGGCAATTCCATGAAAAGCCCCTTCCGCTTTTGAAGACAAAATAAAGCGGCTGAGACCTTCAGCAACAAGAAGAAACAAAAGGGGAGAAAGCGGACACCTTTGACGAAGACCCCTTCCCGCATGAAAGAAAGGGCTAGCAGCTCCATTAATGATAACTGCAAAACTCACCGTACTGATACAAGCCATAATCCATCTTACAAAATCATAACAGAATCCCAGGTGT
>LPNX010873982.1:812498-892549 GCA_001517045.1 Pseudotsuga menziesii | reverse complement strand
CAATGCCCTGTGGGCTGATAGAGTTACCCCTAAGTCTGCCATAGGAGTGTCACCCTTTACCCTTGTGTACAGAAAGGAAGCCATCCTTCCCCCCAACATCTTGCTCCCGTCTTCCATACTAGCTCAAGAGTCTAGGGGGTCGGATGATGAAGTTCTCCAAGTAAGAATATACGATCTTCTGAGAGCAGAGGAGGCCAGATCCAAAGCTAGAGAACGTTTCCAACAGCAGCAGGAGGTAGTGAAAAGATGGTTTGACAAGCACAAAGCCGGGAAGAAGGACTTGGAAGTAGGAGACCTTGTCCTAAAATGGGATCATCCCCATGATGAGAAAGGGAAGCACACTAATTTCCAACAGTTATGGGTAGGTCCGTTTCGAATTACCGCTAAACATGGCCCTGCTACTTATATGTTACAAGATTTACAGGGATGGGAGGAGAACTTGCCAGTTAATGGTTTGGTTCTCAAACCTTATTTTTCTTAAATCATTTTGAGCTTTCTGATGTGTACATAAATAAGCTGTGTAGTGGTTTCGAATCACGTTTTCTTTCATTTTAATTTTAGTCTTGATTTTCAATAAGGGAACAAACTTATGGTTGCCTGGAGGATATTAAGGTCTTTTGGAGAATAGCAAATGTATTGAGTGTCAGCCTGTGTATTGCTTAATGAATTCTTCCAGCCTAACAGTTCTCTCGAATGAAAATATGGTGTGCATTGAAGTCCTGCTTAAACCCTGTGAATTAAACCAGATTCAGAAAGTCTAGAGTACTATGTCGGGGCTCCATCCACGTCACATTTAAAATGTTCTAAGGAGCGATAGTAAAGGACCCATGGGAGGAAGCAAGGTGAACAGCGTATTAAATATAAATAATCCCATGCCAAGAAACAAATGCCTAAAGGCAGTTAAAGAGTCAAACTTCTTGAAAAGTACCATGAATTAAAGCAAGTACTAAAGCATAAATGCTAAATCGCCAAAAGATCCTCTCCGTCCGTGAGCTGAGACATAAAGTACACCACTCACACAAAAGGACACTATGGGATAGAGGATCCTGAATTAAAATTCAGTAAGAAGAGGCGCATAGAAAGACTCAAATGAAAAGGACAAAAGTCCAAAAGCACCAAAATGCTAAAGTGGCATGGGAATGAGGAACAAACGGTTACTACTGTTTACTATATGCTGCAATCCTGTGGTGTCCACACTGTTAGCTACCCGAAAATAGAGGTAATAATGAAAATCATACTCTGGCCTCGGCATAGTTATTTGGACTTGAGGGTCTCGGTTTTCCTTTTCCCCAAAGGACTGGCATCAATGGTTAAGGTACGCACTTGGGTGATATGAGAAATCTGTATAGCTGAAAGAATTCGATGGATGCATTCACTGCAGAATAGTCTGCTACTCAAATACATAGTCACCCAGAGATCTAGGTTCCCCAGGTAATCGCCAGTTGTTGCTACTGCAACGTTTCTCCCCGAATTTATTTTACTCAAATTCTGGGACCCCTCCTCTTCATTGTTTGCTTGGATTGATTGTAAAAGGCTTGGCGCCCTCGAAGCATATCTGTTCATTTTATTTTGAAGATTGGATGCATGCTAATTTGTTTGCTGCGTACAGTTTAGTTCGAGTCGTGTCTGGTTGTTTACTACCCTTAGAACATTGATTTTTTCCTTAACGAAAAAAATGATTTTTTGGCTGCAAATTAATCCTAGCGCTGTTGGTTTTCTCTTTGGATCGGGTCTCTTTCGGAAGATGCTGAGCCCCATCTCACCCACCGTCGCGGCTCCCAGATCAGACTTTCCGCCCGATGGTAGTTTCATCCGACGCCCGTTTCGGTGGTTTAAATCGCTTGCTCTAGAGTTTCTGCTCGCCCACCGTTGCGATCGGGAGGAGGGAGTTGGCCTCCGATCCAAGTATCATCCGACGTCTGACCTTCCGTTCCCCAGCTGAACTTTTCTTCTCCCTCGTCGCTTGTCTCTGACCTGCATTCCGTCCGCTGTTGCGGGTGGCAGAGCATTCTATCCTCCGATCCACTCCTCTCCGCCGTCCGATTGCTTGTGTCGCTCATGTTGTCACTTACCTAGTTCTTGTGCCCATCCGCTGTGGTGGCTCCTGAATCCTTGTCCCATCCATAGCAGAATTCTTTCCTGTGCGACCCAAGTATCACCCGACCGCCGATTTATTGTGCCGCGAATTTTCGCCCGAACCAGGCTAGCTCTTTGTAGATTTATCATTATAATTTGAAATTTTAACGCTTAATGTTTCAGTTTAGTGGGTAATGCACCAAAGTTTTCTGCAGGAAGAACCCCGTAGATCGCTAAAGCAGCTTAGAACAAGGAAAAGAACAAAACAAACGAACGGCAGAGGCACCAAGGAGGCAGTTTCAGCCGTTCCGGTCAGAAGGTAAGCGCCTACGGAAAATGATTGGGAAAACGCAACAACCGAAGAAGAAACTGAATCGGCAAGGAGACTGAAAGGTCACACGCCGAGGGTAACCCAGGAGACAGGAGTTGTAGTTTAAATAGCAAGGAGTAGGACTGGAAAAGGGCTTTTTCCCGGAGAAAATTTTGTAATTGTTGGCTCGTAAGAGGAACTATTTCGTTTTGCTAAGTGAACTGCAAATTTTGTCTGCTAGAAAGAGTAAAGAAGTGAAATGTACCAATGCAATTTGATGAATAATGTTGAAGAGGAACTATTTCGTTTTCAGCTATAATTCATCTGCCATAAGAATATTTGATGTTTCGAACCTACGTTCTTGTTAAATGTTCTTCAGTAGTTTTCTGGGACATATTTTCACTAAGAGCAATAAATGTTGTTATAGAATGATCGGCTATATGGTTATTTGAATATTTGTAAACATTCATGTGCTTTAGGAGAAGTATCAGCTATCTGTGATTCTTCTTACTGTATGTGATAATGTATTGCTCAGCCAAAATGACAACCATGCTCCCTAGGGATAGTGTAGATAGTTAGTTTTTTTTTTTTTCTGTATCCGTTTGAATGCTTGTGAGTAAGACGAGAGGTAAGAACCTGCGCATCACTTTGTGAGCACTCCCTGCATTTTGACCACCCTGCATTTAGTTAGGCACTTGCATATCATTCCTATAAGTCAAAATACAAAAACTCGGTGGGCCGGGCCGCAACCGGTAACCCCTTTAATTTTTGTTTCTTGACCTACGGTAGCCGGACCACAAACCGGACGGATTCCCTATTCCAAACAGTCAACGGGATAGTTGGGAACGTTGATTGGGGAGAATCCCTTACTGTTGCCGCCTGCGAATTTCCAGGCCTCAACAGAACCTCTTAAGCATGTCTGATGAATACATGGACTGTGAGATCATGATTCCTGAAGTCTTTTGACTTAATCTGAGACCAATGAACTATATTAACAGTCCTAAGTCAGTCATAGTAAATGATTTATTAAGAGCAGACTTGATGCTGCTCAATCCAGCAGCAGAGCTGCTAATAATGAGCAAGTCATCCACATACAATACAACTAGAAGAAAGAACCCCTCATTCTTCTTCATGTATACATTGTAATTATATTTGCACCTTTAAAACTTCTAAGAGATGAGGAAAGCATCCATCTTGGAGTGCCATGCCCTTGTTGCTTGTTTGAGTCCATATAGTGATTTCCTCAGTTTATAGACTAAGGAAGGATCATCAATAAACCACTCAGGTTGTTTCATATAGATCTCCTCCTCCAAATCTCCATGGAGCAAGGCACTCTTCACATCCATGTGGTGTACTTCCCATCTTTTGGAAGCAGCAATGGCCAATACCAGCCTGATGGAGTCCATTCTAGCTACAGGAGTGAATGTCTCATTGTAGTCCAAGCCTTGGACCTAAGAAAACCCTTTTGCCACCAACCGAGCCTTGTACTTGGTTGTGGTACCATCAACAACTATTTTGGTTTTGCAGATCCATTTTCAATATACCAGCTTCCTTCCTGGAGGTAAGGAGACCAGTTCCTAGGTCTAGTTGTCATGTAGCAAATCAAACTCCTCATCCATGGTTGTCTACCATCTAGGGTCATGGAAATCCTCCCTGGAGGATTGAGGATCTGAACCAAGTATCATAAAACAACTCTAAGCAAGAAGAGGGTCTGTGTGAGACAATGTTACACTCTCCTTCTGATATTGGGATCTCGTTCTTCTTTTGTCATCTGGATCCCCAGAACCATCTCCAGCTGCTTCTATGAACTGCTTGGACCATTTAGGCTGCTGGAATGAGGTAGATGATGGATCTAGATCTAGATCCCTTTGAGTTGTAAGCTCAGTGTTTGGATCAAACTGGGATGACTCCTCTTTTGAATCTGAATTAGAAATGTCAAGATTTAAAACTGAAACTGCAATAGGAAGTGAAGGAATATTTATACCTTCATCAGCTTCGAATGGAAGCTGTGATGATGTTGGAACTAAGAATGGCATGATGTGAGAGAAATAGTATGCCTTGGAGGCATGATCAACAATCCATTTAGCTGCAATCTCCCTAGTTGATATATTGGTGATCTCTACTGAATCAAGTCCAAACAATACTTTCTTTGGTGAGCTAGTATGGGTCATTTGATAAACATATAACAGATTAATTGCAAGTGAGGGAACATATAGGACATCTATGAACACACCATGCTTCACTCTGATGGTGCCCTTCCCTGCTATTGGGATTTGGGATTCATCTCCCATGTGAATAGTGGGCCCTTCTTTGACACTGAGAGAGGAGAAGAGATCCTTCAAGGCAACCATGTGGTTGGAGGCTCCAGAATCAATCAAATAGGTTGTAGATCAAGGTAGTATTGCTTTCAAAGCATGACATCCTTCATGTCGATTGTTAGACTATTTTTCTCTTTGAATGTTATGCTACTTGAGAAGAGCATACATTTCATCAAGTTCCTTTCTCATACAATGATCTTTAAGGTGATACCCTTTTTCACAGTAGGGACATAATGTTTTCCCAATTTTTTTCTTCTTAGAGTCGGAGGTCCTTTCGAAATCTTGCTGATTTTGTTTAGGCTTTGAATCAGTTGTCTTTGGATCTTCATCTTTGATTTCCCCTTTTCTTGTGCTTTGGAAGAGTCAGTAACCAAGAGAGTTTGATCTTTGGAGGTATGGATGACTCCCATTCGAATCAATTTGGTTTTATCTTTGATTAAGGATTTGGAGAATGAATCTAAAGAAGGAAGTTTCCAATCAGGAAAGCTTTCCCGCTTGGAATGAAACATAGAGATATAGACAGAGTACTCAGGACCTATTTTTCTAAGTATGGAAAGGACATTGTGCTCATCCTTTTAATCTATCCCGCACTGTCTGCATTGTAGCACTAGAGACTTGAATTTGGAGAAAATTGTTCAATAGTCTCGAAACTGTAGGGATGTAATGATACCAAATCATTCTCCAAAATGTGTCCCCGAATCTCATCTTGTTGTTTAAACAAGCTATCAAGCTTCTCCCAGGCTTCTCTAGGAGTCCTCAATCCTTCTAGATGAAAGAGGATATCTCTGGAAATATAAGTACATAGGTACCCGAATGCTTCATCACAACAGTTTAGGAACTTGTTTCGCTCTACCGACTGATGAGGCTCAGCCTCCCATCCATGTATGATACTGTGGCAGCCATGCTTGTGCAGGGCCAACTACATATCCATCCTCCAATCAAGGTAATTAGAAGTTGTGAGGATCCGTGGCTCAGGAGTTTGAGAACTCATAATTGCTCCGGCAGGGAGACTGCAAATACTTCTTTCAAGCTACGTAGCACCTGTCAATTTCACTACAAATAACACTAAAACATATGAACTATTAGAATCATGCTTTTTCTCCCATCATGATCATATTTTCAGGGTCCATCACGCCCTCTCCACTGCTCTAAATGAATCCAAAGCTAGAAAATTTCCATAGGGGACTTTTGTGGAAACCCAGCTGCTTCTGATGTTTAATGGGGAGAAACAAGCATGAAACCTTCCTGAGAAGGCTCTGATACCATATTAGAATTTGAATTCCATTAATATATTCAAGCAGAGAGTTCTGATAATGTTACAATAATTGAATGGAGAATGAACATACAAACTAAGCAAAATAAACCACACAGGAAACATAGAAGTATTGCTCAGGAATTTACAGTATATTCATCATAATAATATCCGATGTTACAATGTAGTTTACATAGGTAGAATTCGAATCCTCCAAGTGGATAAGACTGTATCTAAATGAATCTCTAACTCAAGGTCTCCCAATCAATATCGGAGTCCAAATGGACAAATCCCCGATGACCAATAATTCCAACAAGAAGTAACAACTAGTTAACTCAGTGAAATTGAGTGTGGTAGGTAGGTAAAGTGCTCCTCCCCATGCAACCATGCATTATCCACGCATTATCCATGCATTAGTAGTGCTATTCTAACTGACTTTGAAGTATCTAATTGTAACTGGGGGATAATTAAGACTAACTAGTGTTAACACCATTTGACTGAAGTGGCTCCTAAAATGTAGGGATTGGTCTAGGAGGCGCCCTAACTGATGCATGCACATGCATTGAGTGGAAGTTAACCTATAGTAGTGTTCCCCACACTTGAATGACTGGTACATGTGGCCCCATTGGGCCAAGTGGACCCAATTTCACTAGTGGAACCATTTAATTAATTTAGGTTCCTAAGTTAGGCCAATTAATCTAATAGAAAGTATGAACAAGGGAGGATTAATAATCCTAACACTTTTAGGGGTTGAGGATGTGGAGGAGGATTTGTTCATGGAAGGGACCAAGCTATTTGTTATAATTGTGGACAATCAGAACATTTTTTTCAAAATGACATGTTCATATTGTAGAGCATTTGATCACATTATTGAGGAGTGTTCATGACTGATTGCTAAATGGAAGGTCTGAAACCCAAGAAAACAAAACCAACCTCAGAACACAAATAAGAATATTCAGAACATTTATGTCAAACCTCAAGAACCTAATATTGTTTTCGTAAGAAGAGGAGGTGTTGTGACTAGAGGAGATCAAGATGCAACATGTGTAAGTCTGAGGGTTTTCCCAATGACAAAAAAGAAAGTTTAGTTTGACTTCCACAAAGAAAATAGAGTCTTATTTTATGTGTGATATGAGTTCATTGATAGAAATCAGGACTTGATATCTCTTGTTTTCCCAATATTGGATGGTGTACCAATCCTGGAGATGCCTCAAAGATTTGAACAAGTATTCGAAAGAAAGTCGACAAAGAAGGTAAGCAAGTTGAAATATTTCTTTGAAATTTGTTTAACACTTATAGAAGATAAGGATGTTGTGGAAAAACTATCAAATTTAGTCGAAGAGCCTCAACCAAGTGTGTATCTAGAAAGAAAAGTTAAATATGTTGGTAAAAGACCGAAAATTGGTCACAAGTTAAGAATGAATGCCCAGATAGGTGATTATGACATGGGTTTTATCATACTGGCTTTGGGGTCATATGTTAATATTATAACAAGGAAAACTTGGGAAAGCATGGGAAAAACGACACTAGTATTATCTTCAATTCAGTTTTGTTTATCCAATTAGTCGAAGGTCTTTCCTATTGGTCGACTGAGATAGGTTCTCGTCGAAGTGGAGGGACTCCAAATCTTTGTAGATTTTTAAGTCATATACATTGTTGATGATATGAATCTGTATCCCGCACTTCTAGGTACTGGGCTATTTCCAATCACACAATTATTAATTTCAAAAAGAGAATATTGTCATTTCAAGATACAAATATATGGGTGGTTTCCCCAATTGATCCTCTAGAACGCCATAGGTATGTTGAGGAAGTGAACAGTGAAGGACACGAAGGATATATGGATAATATATACATTATTTCCTCTATAATGGATGATTATTTCAAATCGATGACCAATGGTAATATGAGTTGGAAAAGTATTAGATCTTGTATGTCATATTCACGAGAATCTCTAGAGAATTGGAAGAATCGACTACATGAAGTATTGATGCGAAAGTGTGCAAGAATCACGAAATATGTACGACGAGTAGGTAGCGACGTATGTGATCTACCTACATATGAAGGATTTCCTATCTTGGGCACATTTCTTACATATTTTGAATAAAAAGTGTTGTAACCTCAATGCTTGTTATCACTAGATGCATTAAAGGTTGCACCCGCCAGGTGGTGGGTTAATCATAAGCAATATATTTCAGAATGACCTCGATGCCAACGATTGTTAGAAATCAGATTTGGTGAGAATATGTCTTATACTAGCTAGAAATATATAGGATTAACAAATATTGTTGAGCATATTGAAAATTATTGTGCGACATGGAAGACGTCGCCACGACATGAATGGGTTCATCAGTTTATACATACTTTGGATATGATATAGAGAAATTGGTACACATCAGTTGAGCTGTGACGAGATAATGTAGAATGGGAAGATTTAGCAACCACTTTCACACATACTTTCATCCTTATTGATGACATTCAGACGATTGATGTTTCTCTGCAAGTTATAAGAACCAATATTTTTGAGGACATACTGGTTCCGATGTTGAGTTTCCCTCATAGGAGCACAACAGTTCAGGATTAGATGGAATGTTATAATGTAGTCAATAGAACTAATGATGATGATCCACCTAAAATACATATTCTTAAATATCAGGGTAGTCGAGCAGTGGAAGGATCATGCTTATCAAATGACAAATTTATGAATCCCCTCATAACAAAGAAGGTGAATATTGGTTCGCCAAAAAACCTAAAATTTTCTAATATTGGAGACTATTGGGATGATGAGACACTAGGGAAAATTACAAACTTATTGCATGAATTCCAAGATCTATTCTCGACTAAGTTTTCAGAGATGAAGGGAATTATTGGTGATCTAGGAGAAATGAAGATTCATTTGAAGCATGATGCAAAACATGCCAAGCAACAACCATATAAAATTAATCCAAGATATAAAGAGAAGGTCAAGACATAGTTAGAAAGGATGCTAGATGCAAGAATTATAGAATATGTCGAGGAATATGAATGGATTAGTCCTATGGTGGTTCAGGACAAGAAAAATGGTGAAGTTTGCATCTATGTCAACCTACATAAATTAAACGATGCCTACCTACATGATTCATTCTTGGCCTCGTTCACAGTTGAAGTATTGGAGAGTGTTGGATGGAAAGAAGTGTACTCATTTATTGATGGATTTTCTAGCTACCATCATATAACAATTGAAAAATAAGATCAGTACAAGATGCCCTTTGCGGCAGACTGGGGATGCTTCCAATACATGGTAATGCCTTTTGGACTCAAGAATTCCCCTACTATTTTTTTCTAGAATAGTAGTAGCTACTTTTAAAGATTTCATTCATAAATTTATTGAAGTATACTTTGTTGATTGGATAGTCTACAGGATGGTGAAAAATCATATTGATAATCTTAGAATGATGCTTCATATATGTAGACAGTTTCATATTTCTTTGAACTTGTAAAATTGTATTTTTTGCGCTCCTTTTGGTATCTTGATGGGTTACATGGTATGTCAAGATAGAATATTGATGGACCCTACCAAGATTGTGATTTTTATCGATCTACCCCCACCCACGATAGTTAAACAATTCAAAACTACCCTAGGGAATATGACATATTACAAAAAAATTATCTAGGGGTATGCTGAGGTTACAACTCCAATGGAAAAGTTGTTGAAGAAAGATGTTAAATTCCAATGGAATGAGCAATTCCAAGAGAGTCTGGATGCTCTTAAATATAAGATGGTTACAACTCCTATATTTGTATTCCCAGAGTGGAAAAAAGAATTTCATGTACATGTCAACCCATCGTCTATCGCACTCGGCGTCGTACTGGCACATCTAGGTGAGGGTGCTCTTGATCATCCCATTGCATTTTCTAGTATAAAATTGTCAATGATAGAAAGAACTATACCACTATTGAAAGGGAATGACTTGCTCTGGTATATGCTCTCTAGAAATTTAAACATTACTTGCTGGGAGGACATTTCAAGATGTATATAGACCATTCTGCATTGAAATATTTGGTCAATAAGCCAGCATTGGGGGCGAGATATGTTTATGGCTTCTCCTATTCCAAGAATTAGATTTCAAGATTATTGTTAATATAGGTCAATTGAATTCCGGACTCGACCATTTGTTGAGGTTAGAAAGAGGAGAAGATGTTATTAGGTCATCCAAGTTGTGTGCAAACGATCATTAAATATTGAGGAGTTCGAGAGATCATGCAGACTCTTGATGCATGACAAGTGATCAGTAGTTGTAAATACCTTATAAGATCAATAGAGAGGTAGACATAAGAGAAGGAACAAAGCATGACAGTATGAGAAAGATAGAGAAAAAGTATTCATTGTAAAGAATATTTTGAGAATTAAGTCTGCAAGATGTGTGCACAGGCCAAAAGCGTTCCAAATATTATTCATGCCAGATGAAGAGCGCTTTTGTGTTTTTCCCTGTATGGGTTTACATGTTAAATATCTATGTATTTGATGTATGTATGATTTTTGTTTGAATCTGTATGAGCTTGCCGCACTTATACTGTGGAATGACGACAATAACTATGGTTTAGACGTGTATGTTTTATATACCATGCATGCATCGAAGGTTTTTTATATTATTACATGTTGTGAATGTGTCGAAAGATCAACCTTCTTTCTTGTTGTGTATGTGTTGATGATAATCCCTCCCTCCCTTTTGGTGAAGTTGTTTCTTGATTTTGGATTGAAAAAATCCCCTTCCATAACTATAGAAACCTGGTTCTGGCTTTCCCCTTAGATATCTTGGGTGATATTGCACCTTTGCGTGTGTTACCAATGGGGTTGCGCTTTGTTGGGCTGATATCTTGGGAATTTGTTGGATAAATAGGGAAATGTGAACCTAGGTCAGTGGAAAATACACCAACAACCATTGGGGGGTGATATCCCATGGTTTGTGTTTAACGTGTGGATCTTGAAAGAATTTCTACACTGCATCACGTGTGTTGTTCTGGATTGGCGTGTTGTAGCACATGTAAATCGAATTTAACCCACACTTGTGATTTTTGACTATTTTTGGGCCATTTTGGACTCAATATGATCTTTGGACCTTGTGAAGATACCTTTGGCTAGATGCATGATGTATGTTGATGACGCTTTACCGTTTGAATCACAAAACTGTGGCAGGTGTGTGAGTTTTTTGTGATAATATATTCCCCCTTATGTATGCATCATCATTTATCTTGTGTTCTCTCTGTTGGTTCTTCAAACTATGTGGATAAGAGTGACCTTCAAAAGGGGAAAGTTTGCTAATGTTTTATTTTTATACAAACAAGGTGGGAATCCCCATGCTCACTAAAGTGGCTAAAAATGAAGAGACTGAGGGATATATGATAAACTATTTTGGGAATGGATGAGGGTGGCCTCAAACCATGAAAGAGTACATGAACCTGTAATTGGTGTAACTGGTGCTGAAGAAATGGAACTATTGAGAATCTGAAGAAGCCCATAGGAGTGGGTGTACAGAATGGTGGTGGAGCCACTAAATATTGCACTTGGACCATATCGACAACTACTATCATTTTCAAATGAACACTACTACCTTTGATATGCATGAATCCTCCTAATACAAGTAAAGGTGTTTTTGTGGAGCATATGGGAGAGGACTAAGTTAAGGAGCACTAATGAATCTCCATACTAAGTCTGAAGCTATTCTTTATATTTATTGAAAAGAATTCCAATATACCACTATCACTACCTCAACTCTCAGAATATAAGGTGTTGATATCGATGAGAGTTGAAGAATCGTCATAAGAGGATGGTCTTATCTGATGAACCAGGATCATGTAGTAACCAAATGTGTGACTGACTGACCTGACACAATACTAGATAATAAGCATGGGACTCATACTTCCTTTAATTGATGATAAAATGGGGGAAGAGTTTACAGTATCATACTTCAAGTGAGAATTTAGTGAAGGGACACAAACTATAGATGAAGGGATTTGTTAGGGACACAATATTTGAGAGAGTGGGAACTCAAAAATATATGTTTGCAAGGTACCAGGAGACTCAACATCATCGATCAAAGGAAAATAGGGGGTTGCTTCAAAAATAATTGATTAGTTCCCATGTGTAAGTGGAACTGTGAACTGTTTGTACATAAATAATAAGTGGTGGGGTCCCCATGGTTTTGGGCATGTTGGGGGACTGATGTGATGATGGGTGGGACTCCCAAAGGTTTTGGTGGGTTGGGGAGTCAATATGGGAAAGGTTCCCACATTTTTGAGTGAATTGGGGGAATAATTTCAAAAATGAAGTGAGGGGTAATTTGAAAATGCAAAGACAGGTGCCCCATGAATCAATGTTATGTAGAGTTTTCCTGCAGGAATAACTGAGTAGAATTGGTTGTCTCTAGGGGAGGGGGGGCCATTTTTGTCTCGAGAAAGGTAATGGTACGCGAGATATTTGAAAATGGATTGAATTCTCATGGAGGTATGATATGACCATGATGAATATTCTTTGTATCATGGGCCAAGGAATTTTCTTATGTGGCATTTATTGAGGTAGGGGAGTAAATTCACAACTATAGAATAATTGGATTCATGAAATTTGCTCTCTGGGGGTGACAAATTCCTTGGACTTGTTGGGGGATCGATATCATGGTTGTCAGTGTATGATGTAGGTCTACTAAGGGAAAAAACCCATGGGAGGAAAATGAGAGGTCCTTAGTTTTGACATGGATGGAATAACAAAACTAGGATATTGATACATGTAGAATGATATCAGGGTGATGCTTCCTAGAGGGAAATGTTGGTTACGGGAGGCAAGTTTTGTGATAATACCCAAAGAAAAACATTTGTTTATTGTCGATGGAGGATGATAAGGGTATGCTCTTAGAATAACCTTGCACACATTATGTATATACCCAAGTGTATTAAAGTACATGACAATGGTAAGGACAATACATAAGTAAACACTCAAATCATGGCACACCTGAGGAGTTATTGTCTCATGGATAAAAATTCTTTAGGTACAACCCATTGACAGGGTTTTTGAGTGTTATGCCTTCATAATATTGCAAAACACATCCCCCATTATGGAAACATCATTGAATGATGTAGGGGGAATTCCACTTAGGAACAAACTTTCCTGGCCCAAGTTTGGAGTCTTTTCTTGCATTAAATACCAGAACAAAATCATCCTCATTAAAGGTAAGTGGGTGAACATGGCGATCATATTAGGATTTGGATCAAATTTTCATGGCTTCATTTTGATGTTACGATTCACTTCTCTCCTCGTCAAGATGTTCCAAGGTGAACAACCATTTCTCTAATGAAGGGGTATCGAGTAGTAATTCAAAAGTTGATTGGAGGGTAAGAATTTGACATTCAATGGGGAGGACTACTTCTACCCTTTGGACCAGGTGGAATGGTCTGAATTCAGTGGCAGTTTCAATGGATGTTATATAATACCAAAGAGATGGGAAGAGTATGTGGTGTCAAGTGTCAATATGGTGTTCAACAATTTTAAGATCAAGGTCGGGTATTTCAACATATGACCATGCAAGGATGTGTCATAATTATTTGAAGAGGGCAAAAATGTCGCTGATCTATTGTGGGGAACAAGATGTGCCAATGGAAATATTCTCGACCATCCCAGGGGTGGTAGAGATGTCAATTTGGATGATTGGAAAATTTTTTTAAGGTCTTGATCTAAACTTCTATTGGAAGGAGGACATGCTTACCATATACTAGTTTATATGGGAAAAAACCAATAGTGTTCCTCCATGTTGTCCTATATTCCCATAAGGAATCTAGAATCTTTTCTTACTAATCTTTCTTATGGAGTTGGATCATCTTAGTCATATTTTCTTCTAAAACCTTTTTTGTTGATTCCATCTTCCCATTATCTTGTGGACGATAAGAGGAAGACGTGCTTAATTTGATATTTATGGGTAATTGCTTGGACCAATTTTGATGCAAAATTTGCTCCCTAATTGCAGTGAGAGTAGTGATGTTCTGTACAACCTAGTAGGGGGATATACTATCAAGTAGAATTATGTAACGTGAAATTACCAAAAAAGTAAAAGAAATAATTAAAAAATCCATGTCGGCTCATAAGTTACCAAAAATAAAAATATATATATATATATAATTTAAAATTTTCATATTGGATAATAAGTTACCAAAAATAAAAAGTAATTAAAAAAATCATTTTAACTCTTAAAATAAAAACTTAAAATCAGCATAGATCCATCTTAAAAATATATTTATCAAGCACAAAGGACGATTCAATTTCTTCACAAAGGAGGATTCAATTTCTTGAGGTGTGATTTTTTTACTTACGAGTAAAAAATTCAAGATAAAAAAATTTACATCTCAAGAAATTAGATCCCTCTTGGTTCTTGATAGATTCGATTTTAAAATGGATCTATCTTGGTTAGTAATAATTTCCCTAGGTACCCCAAAAGGAACAAAAATATCCTCAAACAAAAAATCCACTATTGAATTTTACGTTACTATTATAGGTAAATCCTTTGCTTCCACCCACTTAGTAACATAATAAATATATACCAAAATATACCTAGACTTACCTTTTGATAAGGGATTGATCTGTCTGACAAAGTCTAGATCCCATTTTTCAAGTGGTCCTATTAGAACTTATGGTTGGAGGATAAATTTGTCTATTTCAATTGGATGACCCATCCTCTAAAAAATGTCCTCTGCATGGTTCATTATGGAATGCCTTTAGGATGTCAAGCATCTCATCTTCTCATACACATTTACGAATGATAAAATTAGGTCTTGTGTAAAAGAGATCTCATTGAGTCAAGGCTTATGGAGCACTCAATTTGACAACCCTTTTTTTTATTTGGGTAAAAAATGTGATGTAAAATTTCCTATAGTAAAATAATTAGCTATATCTATGAACCATGGAGAGTTAGTAGATATGGAAAAAAAATTCACCAAGAAAATTGTCATCTATAGGAACAACCTCACCTTTTTTATTAAATCTAGGAAGAAAATATGCTTCATTTCCCTTCCAAGTGTGTCCAAAATAGTGATGTTTAATTCCTATAGTAGCAACAACCCCCTAGTAATTATGTCATTTGTTGTTGGCTTGTTTATAATGTGCCTAATGGAATAAGGGACAACATGAAAAAAACTTGATAACCTATGATGTAATGCAAATGTTATTAATGGAATAAACTACTGTACTAAACTCTTTCTCAAACACAATTTAATTTAATTTACTGGGAAACAATCTTTCACTAATAAAATAAATAGAATAAGTTATGATATTTTCCTTTTGACCCAACATTTCTCCTATGGTTGAATGTAATGCATTAATATAGATGTGAAAGGTAAGAGTCCAATTTGGTCCTCTTAATACAAGGGTTGAGGAAATCTTTTCCTTGAGTATGTAAAATTCATTTTGGCATTCATCATTCTAATGAAAAGCAATCCTTATCAAGTAACTTGAATAGTGGCAAGGATATTTAGGTGACATTATATATAAATCACCAGTAGTAACTTGCATGACCCAAGAAAATTTTGAATCCTTTTTATTGGTTGGAGGTTCTAGTTTGATAATCACTTCAATCTTGGATGGATCTACCTTTATTCAAGCAAAATCCACATGATAAATGAACACAATTCATTTAGTTAATATCATGAAACATTTCTCATTACTTGATGCAAGATTTGTCTCCCTGCATCTCTTTAAATCTTTCTCATGATTATTCAAATATCATTCAAAATAATCACCAAATACTCAAAAATCATCCATGTATACCTCCACATAGTCATGTATCGTGCTAGAGAAAATATCAAGTACCTCTCTTTGAAATGTGGTGGGCACATTGCATCAACCAAAGGGAAATAACTTGTAGGAATATGTTATCCACAGACATGTAAAAGTGGTCTTGTCCTGGTCTTCCAATGAAATACGAATCTAATTGTATCTGCCAAATCTATCAAGTAAGGAAAACCACCTCTTCCCTACTAATGTGTCTAGATCCTGATCAATAAAAGGTAAGGGAAACTGATATTTAAAGGTGGCCTTGTTTAAAATCCATACAATCTATGCATATTCTCCATTTTCCATTCTTTTTAGGAACAATTACCAAGGATGACACCCACTAATTATTTTATATGGGATAAATGTAGTCTACGTTAGTCATTTATGTAACTCCTCCTTCATTGTTTTCCACAAGGATGGATTCATTCTTCTCTTGGGTTGTCTAACAAGTTTGGCATTTTCCTAAATATAAATGTGATGGAAACATGTATCTGGGTGGATTCCTTTCATATCAGTACATTCCCATGTAAAGGCATCATAAAATTTCAGATAGTTTGAATTAGTTTTTCCTCTAGTGATCTATCTAAGGTAAAAATAATATTTAGACTTTTTAAGGAAATATTACAATAGTGTTGTTGCAAAAATCATAAATTGAATGTATAGGGAACACTGATAAAAATACTGATTGTAGTTTTTATATAATACAGGTTTCATGAAAATTTTGTTGTAAGTTGAGATGGTCCACATAATATGCTATGTAGGATGATTATCCCCCAAAATACTAAGGAAAAATTGGATTATTAATATGATTATTAAATAGATTTCCATTAGTATTTTGGTTTCAAACTCATGGCTTGTGCTACTCTTAGAATGGTATTAATGACTTCCTCACCGTGTTATCCTCATCAATCCATTGGACATATTCTAATTCAGGTTCAAGTTTAGACGGGGGTAAAGATTAATTTTTTTGGTCTCAGTTCCATGATAAATTTTCATATTTTCATCCCTATAGCCGATGAATCCATCTTTTGTAGCCAAACAAGGTATTCCTAAAATAAAAGGGTGTGCTCCCAAGTTAGACTTAGATTGGAGAAACATAAATTCTAATGGGTATAACCACAAGTATAAGGATATGATAATATCCTCTGGTACACCCTTAGACTTAATTTTGGATTGGTTTGTTGGTTCTAACACCGTGGATGTTGGTAGAAGATTGCAAAGTTTTAATCGAGTAAAATGTTATGGAGTCATTACATTTATAGTTTCACCCAAGTCATTGAAATTATTTGAAATGGATAGTTATTGATAAACATTGTAATAATTGGATTCCCAAGGTCAACATATTTTACCATGGTGACTTGGGTAGACATAAGATTTGCTATTTTATTGATAAGTTGGATAGTTTGTGGGTCATTTTTATTTTTCTAGGACTCTTAAGGAAAAACTCCCTAATTAATTTTCATAGATACGTATGCCTCTTATAGCATGTAGTAGGGGAATTTTATGCATACATTTGTGATCTTTGCCAAGAGATTGAATTCTAAAAGGGTGATCATTCTTTATGAGGGGTGTCATCACTCAAAATATACATAAGGTTGTGAAAGGAAATCTCAAGGTAACAACAAAACCAATTTTAGAAAGAAATTGGCTTTTCTTTCCAAAGAGGGATCTCTCGAATACAGATTTAACAAGGCCAAATATATGAATCAACAGTTTTAAGTTATGTAGATGGTTGAAACAAAACATATAACCATTGGGATATGGAGTCAAAACAGATGAAGATAATACAAAGCTGTCTGCTAAGAACCTCAACAAAGGCAAGACAATTATTCAGTTACAGTCATTCATTGATTATCAGGCGATAGGAAAGAAACATGAACAATCCATTAATATAGAACATCACAAGATGAATTCCATATCAACTTTAGAAGAAATATTTGTGGATATATGAAACAATAGCCAGAGCATAACATGTATGAATTCTGAAACTATTACACAGTTCGGACATGAAAGAAAACAGAATGGAAGGTAAACACTTAGAAAACATTCATAGGGAAAGAAAGCATAGACTCTAACATAAACAACACATGAATCTTTGAGGATAAACCAGCATTTGGATCTATAATTTATTCAAAAAGGTTCTCACAAAACATAAGTCCAATCTTATGGGTTCCAACGCCTGATACATCAATAAAATTCAAATATATACACAATAGTTTCTTCCAAGTACGTCGAAAACCAACTAACTACTAATCATAAGTTCTTGTAACTATTTTTATAATAACTAGGAATAATAATTACATTCTTTTGTTTGAAATAACAATTTGCTTGATTATAGAAAATCCACAACTACAAGGTACCACGAACAAACAAATTCCTGAGAGTGCAACACCTGCCCTTATCAATGTAATATGTATTTGGTTTTCCCAATTTTCTCCACAGTTTTCCACTGTTCTACATTTGGAATGTCGTATTTCGTCATTTCTCTTATCGACACCTCTAAATCCACATGAGATTCATAAGACACAGCTGGTAATCCTTTTTTAGTAATTAAAAAATGGTCCAACAATTCAAAATCTTCTGTCAACTTTTCAACAATGACTTTTCCAGTTAATCCTTTGACTAAATCCTCAAACTTAGAATGATCCATGCGATTATGTACCAACAAGATATGATACTGTTCTTGAGAAAATAGTCGTCCTTCGTCATCCCAAAAAGAAGGGAGGCCATCGTCAAATAAAATTTGAAAAGCTGCCTTGAAATCTTTGACTTGAGAAGACATATGGTTTGCTTTATTATGCACAACTTTCATAAGTTGATGTTTACCAATACAATTCTTTACCCAGAATATAATATCTACCTTGTCTTTGATCCCAATATCCTGCAGATATTGATACGTTAGAGAATTTAAAAAATTAATAGCATTATGAGTAGTGTTCAAAGATTTCTTTTCCATGGTTTCATTTGCTAATTTTAATCTCTAAGCAGCCAAATTTACTAATGCACTTTCATCACTGATAAAATTTAAATAATGTCTGAATTTGGTAATTTCTACAGACAAAGTGTCCCAGATCAAATGTTTAGTTCCTTGCAAAGGAACTTTTCCTGTGTTTCTCTCTTTTAGTTCATTGAATTTTTTCTGTAATTGGTTCTTCTCATTCCAAGCTTTATTCTTTTCTTCAATACTTTTAGCCAATTCCAACTTAATATTTTCATTCTTGTCCTTTAATCCTTTGATCTCCACTTCCTTCAAACTTACCTGAGACATGGGAACTAACAAAGCATCTGTAGAAAATTCATTTATTTGTTTTTTCATATCAACAAGGGGTTCTTCTGTATCAATAAAAGGTAATTCCTCCATAACCTATTTTTCTTCATTTTGATTTTTATTCAACCTTGTAATCTCAGTCATCAACTCGGCCTTTTCTATTTCCCATTTGTTCTTATCCTCCTGCATCTTCAATAATTTCCCTTTGTAATTCATCATTTCCTGATAAATCTTTTCTTTTTCTTCTTGTAGTGCAATCAACGTTGAAGATTGAACATGTTGAGTGTTAGGGGCTTTGAGATTCTTTTTCAACACTTGAATAGTATTATCCTTCTCTTCCAGAAGCTTCTTTGTTGCTTGCACATTGTTTGGTTCAATACCTAAACTTATGATATCTCCTTGTAGTTTCTTTATTTGAATCAAATTATCTTTATTTTCAACTTTTTCATATTTTAACTGAACTTCCATTTTATCCAGAAGAGATTGCAATTTAGTAACCTTCACAGTAGCATGCAGAAAATCAGAATAGATGACATCTCTGGTTTGTTTGTGGAGCTGTATTTTATCAGGGACGTTAATTTTATTCAGCTTCACCTCCATCTAAGACACCTTTTTATCACTCACCACAACAAATTTCAGGGTATTTCTCTCTACATCTCGAGTAGAAACCGATGAAGTTTTTTTATTAATTAATTTTCTAACTCAACGAAGTAGATTTTTAGTTTCATCCAACGACTGCATCTCCTTATCAGCATAACTTAACATCAGATCTATCTTAGACTTGTACCGAGAGCTAGATTCTATTTTACCTTCATCTTCAAAAGAATATTGTTGCATTTGTACATATTTTTTCTGAAACAAAACCATTTTCTTTAAGTCTTTTGAACTTACTTCTTCTAAATTGATTAGTTCATTCTAAGGTTGCATTTTGATTTTCTTACTTGAATTTTCTTCATCCACATCCATGCAATCTGTTTTAGAAAGAGTCCTTTTATTAATAACACCAAAATTAACAGACATTTGAACTTTTAAATCCAACTTATCTCTCTTATCTTCATCAGCTTCTGTCATCTCTTCTTTCATAACCTCTGGATCTTCTTCAAAACTAAAAAGATTAGCCATTTTATCTAACCCTTCAATAACTTGATGATCAAACGGTTTGTTTTTTTTCAATTTCCTTCTCTGATAAATAATCTGATGCAGGTCATAATTCTTTTTTTCTTCGTTCTGAAAGTCCATAACTTCCAATAATTTTTCAACCACCAACAGAGCACTTTTATTTTTTAAGATGAAAGGACCAACCTTTAAAGGGAATTTTACATCAAAATATTTCTTAAATGCTCCGAAATGTTCCTCTTCTGCACAAAGCCTTTGTCTAATGAATTCTAATGCAAACACCCTTGGTGTTAAAAAGACAGGTAACCTATATGGTTCTCTAGAGAACCCATAGACCCTTATAATAGTAAATTCCTTGTGTAAAAACCAATCCCCTCAGTCTGTCTTCTGAAGAAAATTGCAACATGACTCTCATGTCTTCCAATACCCTAGGTAAGACATCATAAAAAATCATTTTATATACCTCAGCCATGATCGTATTCACAAATTCGAACATGTTGATATGCTTTGGAAGGTCTGAAGAAAACATGGTAGATAGAAACTGTAACTCTGACACATTTGAACACAATAATATGTTCAACAAATAAGACTGATACTTGAAAAAACTAACCTTGGGAAAGTCAACTGACTGGGTATGAATTGCTTCAGCTAAAAACACATCAAAATTGAAATAGCGGACTAAAGTGGGTTTAGGGTTGGTCGAACCTATACTCGGCCAAAGACCCAAAATGACTTCACTCACATGTTCATCACTTGGAAAAGATAGGGCACTGTCACTGCTTCTATTCACTCGCAACATGAAGAAAAAAAATAACTTTACCTTGGTCAACTCACTTTTATATGACGAATAATGGTTCCAGAGCTTCCAATAATTTGTTTTCTCTTTACCACTTTTCCCAGCGGAACTCATTAAATGACGCCACGTGGAAAGTAGTTTGAATTCCGCTACCACTCATCTTTTTTAACCGTCTCACAAGTTCAGGCTCCAGATTGGATTATGACCATTGATCAAATTACATCTTTTATACGAACCATTAGATCAAACTCCTTCTATGCAATCTTCCAACCTTTATCACCATAGATTTCTTGCATCTTTATACCGCGGATTAACTTATAGCCATAGATTTAATCCCTGTTTTCTCCTGACCGTTGATCTTATTAACTCATTACTGTTGATGTATTTGTAACTTCAGAATGTATTCTTCTATGTATCTTATATATTGTAACCCGATGTTTATATTATGTAATTGATTCATATTGTCATGCCCCGATGTTCTGATCGGGAGGATTAATAATGTAAACAAGTCATGTCGAGTCATTGTTTAAGTCCCCACAGTTTCGGGGCACTCGAGTTATTATACACTCATTAAGTTGTAGGCTCGAGTAAGTAATTGTTAAGTTGGGCCGAGATGATTGAGTGCACTTCAATATAAATAGAGAGTGAGACTCTCTATTTATTACACACATCATTCACTTACTCAAGTGAGGCGCATTAGTGAAGAAGGAAATACTGGGACTAGACAGAAGAAGAAGACTACTGCTGTCGGGAGTGCATCTTACTGTTTTTGGGTCTTACATCTTGTGGTGATTCTATCTTGAGGAAGTTGTGGGGTTTTCTCCATTTATGGTTTCCCTGATCAAAAAATATTTGTGTCTCTTGTCTCTTGTGATGTGCTTATGTTTTATTGCTGTGCTTGTTATTCTTTCAGTCAAGATCCTAACATAATGCTAGCTTAAATGTTGAAAAACTAACATGGTATCAAAGCTAACCTAAGAATAAGACATTGTGCAGCTGCAGAATCTAGGGCTTCTCATTTTTTGGGTCTCTCTCCACAATCTATCAGCAAAATTATGCTAGGTTGAATCTCCATTGAAGGGCGCATCTTTCTGTCGAAGCGAAATTTGATTCTGAGCATTTTCAGTTTTCGGTGCGGAAATTAGGGATTTGTACAGAAGAGGAATTTTTCAGTGAGACTAGCATAGGATTTTTCTCCTCATCAAAACCGAAGTTTAGAGACCTGGATCAAGAAATTTTGTTGGGTGAAACTCCGGGAAAGTCAAACCCTAGTTTGACCTCGAGCTTGAAAAACCCTAAATACTAAAACTGATAAGTTTTGGTACAGTCGCTATATTCTGAGGTCAACAAAGTTTTAGAAGCTGAAAATTGCATGGGATGAAGATACAATCCTGAAGAACACTTTATCCAAAACTTAGCCTCATATTCGCTATACTCTGGGAGATATGATCCCTCCAAGTTAGGGTTCCAGCCTCTTCCAGAATTCATCCTTAAACAGGACACCTGAGGAGAATTGCAATATCTTGGGCTACAGAGGTCCAAATGGAATTCCTAAAGATGTTCCAGAAAGGGCACGGACTTTAATTTCAGTGGTCTAAATATCAGACTCAGAAGATGAACATGTGACACGTGGCATGCCGTACAACTTCGCTGTTCTGAACAGTCCTGTAACAGGTAACCTTGGGAAAAGGATCATAAATCCGAAATTGTGAAACAAATTCTGATGAAACCTATGTTTTTGGATCATGGACATGTGAGGTTAGCTCAATACAAAATTTTAGACATAGAGGAGCAGAAATTTCAGAGATATCATAGAAACAGTAACAAGCATTTCTACAGAAGAAATTGGAAAATTAGGGCTTCCTGTTCCGGGAGCTTCCCTCCACTGTTTTCAGAAAAGGAGTACATTGGACAGCTCCATTTGAAGAGATATATCTGTTTATATAATCATATCTAAAAGATTCCAAGTTCTAAAAATTAGGGTTTCTGTGACAAACCCTAGATCAGCCAGCTCCAGAACCAGGACGGTCACCTCAAATCGGTAAGATCTAATCCTTTGCTATTTTCATTTGAGGTTCTCATTTCAAAGTGATATATCACATCAGCTTGATGATAAGCTTGGTGAAGTTCACAACCTCCAATAATAGAAGTATTTGATCTCTCTGAAGAAAATGGATTGGACACCTACATGAGTATAGAGGTTCCAGTTCCAGAGGGAGATAAGGCTAGAAGCCTTACACAAGAAGAACTTGATCAAGGCCAAGAAGATCATTGCTGATTCAGTCATGAATCAACTTGTATTACAAGTGTCTCCCCAAAGACACCAAAGATGTTTTGATTCCTTGACCAAGCTATTTGAAGGAAATAACAGAAATCAGAATATGACCTTAAGAAACCAGTTGAAGAATGTGAAGATCTAGAATGCAGAGACCATGCAGTCATAAGAGTCTCTCAAATCAAATAACAACTTGAAGTGGTAAAAGAAGAAGTGAAGAATGCAGAAGTGGTGATGGCCATTTTGAATGGCCTCCCAGGATCGTGGGATTCATTCATTCAAGGAATGTGTGCCAGAAGGAAGTGATTAATTTTAGTAGACTCTAGGAAGAGAACTAACAAGAAGAAGAAGCTCGAGAAGAGAAGGTGGGAGCAACTGAAGATCAAGCTCTTACCATCCAAAGAAGATCCCTCAAGCAATGAGGAATATGAAGAAATCAACTCTTGAAGAACTTCTTATCCACCTTAGCTTTTGGATAAGAAACGATGATATTATGAATGAAGACGACTCAAGAAGGAGTATACCCACGAAACAAATAAATATAAGTATTCAATTGTCATTTCATTGTTTTGTTATGCATTTGTTTATATTCAGTTATTGTATTATGCATGATAGGATGTTTGCATTAACGATAGTATACTACTAATATGCATGTGATGGGTAAGTAGCTCATGGTGCTATACAACTCTCCATTGCTACTTATCTAGAATGAAACCTCTTTGCTGACATATTGGATAAGTGCACAATCTCAATGTTGTCCTGGTAGAGATGGAAGGCATCTAGAAAGTTTCAGTGAGATATGGATGAATGTTGTATTGGCTATAGTTGCATGATCATATATTTATGCATAAGTGTTTGCCAGTATAAATATTCCTTATGAAATGTTTCTAACCATACAATTGCATTTGACTTGTAGGAAAGAACGCATACATAAACACCTACAAGAAAAGAAGAATGAAGACTTGTTCCAAAGAGCAAGTGACGACATTTCAAAATAATATGACGAGTGCAGTGACATCATTGATGTAGAACCTTCCAGCCACCAAGAAGAAAGGGAAGACCAGTTCAAGAAGAATGATGTCAGGGCACAGTATCGAGACCTGAAGAGAAGTTCATAGTTACATCTTACAGTAGATGGAAACATCGTGGGATACAAGGCAAGATTTATAGCACGAGGCTTCTCATGAAAAGAAGGAATAAACTACAAATAAACATTTACAGCTACTAGAAGTGAAGTCACATGACATGATCATGTGTATAAATGAAAGAAGGCCTTGTACGAGTTCAGAAGACACCCATGGGATAACACATACATGATGAGATTGATGAATATCTTAACCGTTGCTACAAGGTTAATAAAGGATTACAAGCTCACAGATGGATGTGAGAAGAACTTTTGGAAAAGTTCAAAATAGAGGATCTTGGTATCTAATGATCCTAGATGGATACTACTTGTCACTTCAGTACAGAATGTTTCAGTGCATAGAGTATAGAAGACAGAGGGAGTATGATGCTTTGCTTCAGAGGGAGTGACTACAGAAGATCCTAAGGTTCGACATGATATGACAGGATGGATAGATTACTGATGACTCTAAGCTTTACTAAGAGTAAAGAGGATTCCAACCTTTGCTTCAAGGTTGAAGACGGAAGACCAGTGATACTCCTGTTATGTGTCGATGCACTATTGGTCTAGGTATGGAGGTGTGGCAGAGTGCAGATGGAATCTTCCTTGGACAAGGGAAGTATGCAGTAGAGATCCTGAAGAGGTTCAGGATGATGGAATGCATGAACACACCTATGGCATCGAACATGAAGCTATTAAGTGATGCTTCATTGGAGACGGTTGATGATATGATGTATCGTCAGATGATTGGGTCATTGATGTACCTGACATACACGAGACCAGACATTTGCTTTGCTGTGAACACCTTGAGCCAGTACCTGACAGATCCGAGAAGTGTTCACTTGATTGCTGCAAAGCATATTCTGAGGTACCTGAAGGGTACAATTGATTATGGGCTCAAGTACGATGCAAATCAAAAGATTAACCTGGAGGGTTATGTTGATTTAGATTGGGCAGGCAGTGCCATCGACAGGAAGAGTACTTTAGGATGTTGCTTCAGTATGGGATCAGGTGTGATCTCTTGGTTTAGCAGGAAGCAATCCTATGTGGCACTGAGTATAGCTGAAGCAGAGTATGTCGCAGCTTGTTCAGCTAGTTGTGAGGCAGTATGGCTGCGGAAGCTACTGTCTGATATATTTGATCTCCAGTTGGATGCTACTTGTATACATTGTGACAACCAGAGTTGCGTGAAGTTGTCAGATAATCCAGTGTTCCATGACAAGTCGAAGCATACTGAGATCAAGTATCACTATATCAGGGATATGGTGTAGAGAGGAGCAGTGAAGCTCCAGTATGTTGCGACGGAGGAACAGATAGCTGATGTATTGACGAAGCCATTGGCTAGGTTGAAGTTCGAGTACTTCAGAGAGAGACTTGGTGTTCTCCAGATTGAGGTTCCCTCCAAGAGAAAGTGATGTGTCCCAAAGCCATTCTGATGAGTAGGTCAGATGTAAGGGCTGAGCCATTCTATCATGGTGAGAGGATTTAGTTCCTTCCATGTTAGATATGAGTGCTAAAGATCCAAAGCCATTCTGACGAGTAGGTCAGATGTAAGGGCTAAGCCATTCTGTCATGGTGAGAGGATTTGGTTCCTTCCATGTCAGATATGAGTGCTGACTACCATTCTGGGAATGGAGGCACCTAGTCAGTTACCAGGAACACTCAGTCAGGGACTGAGAGAGCCATTCTGACGAGCAGGTCAGATGTAAGGGCTGAACCATTCTGTTCATGGCTAAAGGATTTAGTTCCTTCCATGTCAAATGTGAGTGTTGGCCAGTCTGTCGAGTAGGACAGATGTAAGAGCAACTGCCACTCTCAGGGAGAGTGGAGGCACCTGGTCCATTACCAAGTAGCTCAGTCAGGGACTGGGGGCCATTCTGACGAGGGTGTAGGATTCAGTTCCTACCAGGTCAGATGTAAATGCATGCCATACTATCGAGTAGGACAGATGTAAGGGCAACTGCCACTCTTAGGGAGAGTGGAGGCACCTGGTCTGTTACTAGGTAGCTCAGTCAGGGACTGGGGGCCATTCTGATGAGGGTGTAGGATGTGAGTGCAATCCCTTCCATCACTGTGATAGGATGTGTTCTTGTCTGGATGGATGTAAGTGTAGAGCCAATTCACAGATGGTAGTTGATGTGCCTACCATGCTGGTGAATGTGAGTGTTAGGCCTTTCTGATGTGATTGTAGTTTACTACATGATTAGATGTGAGTGTTGGGCATGCCTTTCTGACGAGCAGGTCAGATGTAAGTGCTGGGCGAAGACCTACCTAGTGGCTAGTCCTACAACCATCATGAAAAAGGGTTGGCTCTGTAGAACTTCCTATGACGAGATAGTACACACATGATGATGACCAGATATGATCCATATCGATCTATGATCCAGATGCAGTTATGATGACTCTGAGAGATCCAGATCGAGTGATGATCCAGATCCAGCAGTGATGATCCAGATCGAGAGATGATCCAGATCCAGATCCAGATCGAGTCCAGTGATGATGATCCAGATCGAGTGATGATCCAGATCCAGTGATGATGTTCTATGCTGATCCAGATCAAGAGATGATCCAGATCCGATAATGAAGATGACTTGAAGATGAAGATGACTTGAAGACGGAGATGACTTGAAGATGAAGATGATCCAGTTGATACAGAGAAGAAGACCAGCGCTAAAAATTGTGTTGAAAGAATACCTTCCTAGTTAAGAGGGAGTGTTGATGTATTTGTAACTTCGGAATGTATTCTTCTATGTATCTTATATATTGTAACTCGATGTTTATTCCGGGATGTTTATATTATGTATTTGAGTCATATTGTCATGCCCCGATGTTTCGATCGGGAGGATTAATAATGTAAACAAGTCATGTCAAGTCATTGTTTAAGTCCCCATAGTTTCGGGGCACTCGAGTTATTATACACTCATTAAGGTGTAGGCTCGAGTAAGTAATTGTTAAGTTGGGCCGACATGATTGAGTGCACTTCAAGTGAACAGAAGAATATAAATAGAGAGTGAGACTCTCTATTTATTACACACATCATTCACTCACTCAAGTGAGGCGCATTAGTGAGGAAGGAAATACTGGGACTAGACAGAAGAAGAAGACTACTGCTGTCGGGAGTGCATCTTACTGTTTTTGGGTCTTACATCTTGTGGTGATTCTATCTTGAGGAAGTTGCGGGGTTTTCTCCATTTATGGTTTCCCCGATCAAAAACTCTTTGTGTCTCTTGTCTCTTGTGATGTGCTTATGTTTTATTGCTGTGCTTGTTATTCTCTCAGTCAAGATCCTAACATAATGCTAGCTTAAATGTTGAAAAACTAACAATTACCTCATTCCACTCATCGCCAAAAACTTTGCTCTCGTGCAACTTTTCCCCGCGGGTCATCTTACGACCGTGGATCTACAGAATCACAAATCTACACCCTTCGATGATGTAGTAAAATAAGCAAAGTGCACATTTTGATTTAAATTGTGAATATTAACCTTTTTCCAATGTTTAAATGCATACCTTTTGGTTATATTTCACCAATTTTTAATTTATCCATTGTAGCAGGGATTTCTCCTTGCTATAGGGGCAGGAATGGCTCCCTTCTGTCTATAGGACCGAAGGGTAGGTTCCTGCTTGGAAAAAGACTGAAAGGAAAAATGGAATGTAAAGAACAGTAATGAAAGAAAAGATGGAAGAGAAATATGGAGAACCCATCTGCAAACAAAGGTTAGGGTTCCACTTCCAATGACCTACAAACAATTATTAAGCTACAGTCAACCAAAATACTTGCAAAACAAGTTAGGAAATAAACCTGCAAATGAAATCATGGGTTAGAAAACAAAGAAACCACTAAGCAAATAAACAAAACAAGAAAACACACTTATACCTTCTCTTTGGGTGGAAATGGGCCACCATGCCCTAGCTTGTGGAAACACCTCTCTTGGATGGGGGAGCTATGGCTCAATGAAGATGGAGGAGAGGGAGTGTGGGTGGCTTGAGAGACAAAGGGCCTGAAGGCATCCACGGGCAGCATAACAGTATGCAAGGGAGAAGTGTTTTGAGAGTGACCCCCCACCCTCCTTTTATAGCTTTTCTAGGGTTTTAGGGTTTTAAGCCCTTGGTCCGGGCTTTAGCCCCTATCACCCTAATTTTAGCTCCTTTTAGGGTTTTAGCCCCTTTTTGGGGGATTTAGCTCCCAAGAGAGTATTTTATGCTCCTTTTTGGGGTTTTTAAGCTCTTTTCTTCATCCTTAAGCATTTTTGAGGGTGTGGGGGTCTAATGGAGGGTCGTGAAGTGGTGTCCTTGGGTGGTGTAGGTCATGGAGAGCTTAGTGAGGGATTTTTTGGGTTAACATATTTCCCCCTGATGTGTGAGGGTAGGATCTCATCGTATGGCCGACGAACATCATAGGATTTGCTGCAGTGAGGTGGTGCTTCTGGGGCCGGGGCATGGTGGATTTTGGTTTTTGTATTGATATGGTTCCCATCGATGGGTGAGATACAAATAATGTGTGACATATATATGGATGAGGCGGGCATCCCCATGCTCGTGACAATGTCAAAAGAATAATTTGATCTATGCTCTAAAATATAAGAGCCGATCATATACAACTAATGATACAATAATGGTTTCCTAAATGTGAGGCTGAATACAATACTGATCTGGTACATTGGACCCATGGCATTCTCATGGAATGCTATATCTTCATGATTGACAGTATTTTGGATCTGGAACGGTACATAACTGTATGGAGTCACTGATTGAGAGTCAGAGTCTCTGTGCTACAAGTATGCTGCATCAATCATAAAGGTATATCGAAGCACTGTTGGGGCTTCTGAACACTGTCTCCAATGCAACCCAGAAATCACAAGGGACATAACCTGTTTAGGTCCCTCCAGTAGACTCATCAATATGCTAGAGTCAGGTGACATCCAGGGTCTTCGACCAAGTATTGTGCGGACCAAACCCTGTACAAATCTCAACGGTGCGATGATGTAGTTAGAGTCGAGCATGTGAGAAACAACCATCCCGAGAGGCACTAAGGACTCCTCTCAAGTGATCCAAGGAAATCATCAATGAGGTTGATGAAACCAGGATACAGGGACCTCTGGGTCTATCCTTTGGAATATATGTGTTGTTGTCAACAGAGGGAGACCTTCCCCTAGTCAAGGCAATGATGTTTCCTTGACCAGGAGAGTGAGGGAGATAACCAAAAGGTGTGAGACAATCAACGGACTGACCCACTAAATGGGGGGGGGAGGGGGAGGGAAATAATTGAACAGGGGCAAGGGGAGTGTGGTGGACTCAAACTTCCTTTGTTCATAGTATGACGATAGGGCGAACTAGGTTGCAAATGAAACTTGACTCATGGGAATGGGATCATAGCTATAATATCGGGAATGTCACTGCAGATGGGAAATACTTAGAAGAGGTGGAAACTTTTGATATTCATGGGATCCAAGGAAGACACATTGCAGAGTACTTTGAAAAAAGGCGATCCAAAGGGGGAATGCTGCCAAACTGTTTTCTGTAAGGTGGTGTCTAGGGAGACCATTATGGTACGATATCGTGGATTTTTGGCAAGCCCGAGAAGATAAATGCTCGATGGTGCTTTCAATTTTAGAGAGTTTGAAAGCATGAAGAAGACTCCAGTGGGGGCTCTTTTTCGTTGGTAGTCTCCTATGCCCGAAAAAGGATAAAAAGATACATAGGAGAGCTCTCCCATCCTGGAGGGGATGAGAGACTTCTTTACCATTGGTAGTCCAATCAGGCCAAAAAAGGTTAAACCTATACTGACTGGACGGTCATTCAGATACTTTTATGAGCATGAATGAAACCAAGTTTGCTCAACAATATTTTCTTGATGAGAAGGCTGGAAAAGAGCTTAACGACAACCCGTGGTGAGCTTTTTCGTAAAGTACGGCCCCTCTGCCCAAGAAAGCATAAAAGTATGCAGAGGGGAATGGTCTTGGCTTGAGTGTGCCAAGGAAGTCCTTTTCAATTGATGGTCTACATGGTTCACAAAAGGAGGTAAACAGGACGATGTAGATGCCCTTTCCTATACTTTAGCAAGCGGGAAAGGAAGTAGCTACGCTCAGCTATCTTTTCATTGTTTTAAGGAGTCAGAAAAGAGCTTAAACGAAACTCTAGTATGGTCAAATGATTGCGGTACGACAAGTAGTGCCCCATGTTGGGATAGTGGACAGTGGTCCAAAGATCATTCGCGTAGTATGGACAGAGCAGAAGGCTCTCAAACATACCAATACATGTGAGGGATAGATCACGGCAGAGGCATGAAAACTGAGGTGGCTCTCGAATAAAGGTCAGGAGAGTGTGTGTGTGTGTGTTGTGGTGGACGAACTTGACTACATGTGATGTTAGTACAGGTCCAGGGGTAGTTCTATGCCAAATACATGCAGGAAAAATTAATCGTTTTCTGGACAATGGTCCAGAGATCCGTGTGAGGTGCGGTGAATGGGGAAGATGACTATGTGTTAAAATAAAAGTAAAAATGAGAATTCCTTAATGGGAAGTGGCTTGAAAAATTGCATGAGTAGCAATCGGAAAGTGTGATACAAGTACAGGTCCGTAGACACTCGCATCGTCATGTCATGGCTCGTGAATCGAGGTGACTTGTGGGAAATGGTCTCGAAATTGATTTATTAAACATGAGATGATGGTCTCATAAAGAGATAAAGGGAGGAATTTTGAAACCAGTGGTGCAAACGACGTCTCAAACGGAGTCCATATGGTCTTGTTATGTCGATCAGAAGAAATTAGGTCAAATGGGGCCTATATAAAGGTGGGGTCCAATTGATGAGGTGTCATTGTCACTGTTCATTATGGAGTTGGAGAGGTGGGCCCTAAATAATCATTTACTAATTTATCTTGATCCGACCGACAGTTTTGAGTGTCGCGACTTGCAGGTAAGAGCTCTCACTGAATCTCATCTTTTTGGTGGTTTATTTTCTGGATTTGGTCACCCAGAGGCCCCCCATGAGCAGTTTGGGGTTTCATGGAGCCAAGTCGCACCTTTCAAAGGAAAAGGTGCACCCTGGTCACATCTATGGGGAAATTTTGAGTGCCTTGGGTGCTCATTTTTCCCAAACAAGTGTGACTTGGCCTCTTTTGGGTGTTTTTTGATGATGGCAGTGGCTCACATCAGGGTTTTTGCTTGTGCAGGATGGATGAGATCAAGTGGCAAGAGAGAGACTGCAAGAGTCTCAGGGATGCAACCTTACGAGATGGGAATGCGAGAGATACATTAGCCCGTTGCGGATTGCTGAAGTTTATGAGGATACCCCTCATGTAGAGATTGCGTTTGATGATGCAAACACTGGTGAGTTTCTGGGATGCTGATGAGGATGTGTTCCTCTTTTAGGGCTAGCGTATCGAGATTACGTTGGCAGATGTATACCTTCTTACTAGGATCCCTATGCTGGGATTGGTTGGTGACTTCACACTTGTGTTGTCTCGTGGGGAGACATTGGAGGAGTTGTGCGATCGGCACTGTTACGCTACGACGTACGTGCACGGCTCCTATATCCTGATGTGTGCCATCGAGGATTTGTCGACACAGGCGGTGACAAACTTATTGCAGCAAATCTTGGGTTCCATGGGGAGCCACAAGATCTCTGGCGGGTAGCTTTAGTTAGTAGAGCATGCTATAGGTGGCACGTACTGTGTATGGGGCCAGATGTATCTACAGGTTGTTTGGCGTTAGCTAAACAAGTCGAACAATTTTGGTGCTGGTTTTTGTTTTGGCTCCTTCCTATATGCTTTCTTTTTTGAGAAAGTACCTACACTTCTTCCTCATCAGGCTATGCAGGACAGTGTTCCACAAGAGCCATGGATGTACAGATGGTTTCAAATGATGATCCAAGAGGGTGGTGGCAGAGTGGGCCGCTTTTTTACTGAGGAGCTATTGGAGCTATGGTGCCAGCTTCTTGTAGTGATTGAGGAGTACCCGTATGCGGGTATGGACTACCAGGAGACCCTAAGATGCCCTGACCTCCTGGCCAGGCCTGGGGACCAGCTAGTATGTATGTGTGATGTTTTTATGTTCATCTTTATACATAGTGTATTTGAGCTGGTTGGTAGTTTGTATTATTGATGTATGTGAACTGATGGTGTCCTTTTTTGTATATGTAGATATTGGTCCTCTCCCGCTGCCCAAGAATCGGAGGCAGGTTGTTACCATAGATCCTACGACGGTTCCTGTTGGGAGCTCCCATAGGCGACAGTGAGAGATGGATGGAGTGTTGTCGTATCTGGAGTGGCTTGCTAATGGAGTCTCAGATGATGGTTGGCAGCACCTGAGTAGTGATATGATTGCTGCTATTCACAACCTTCCTCCAAAGTTGACTGGCGTGATGAGGAAGATGGCGATGGCTTGTGAGCACTTTCGCTGGGCGGCGAGAGGTGATATTCCTGCATAGGATGTGTCCTCTGAGGAAGATGATGACATCGAGTCAGATGACGAGTTTGAGTCGGATTAGCAGCCTAGTGGGGCTGTCCCTAGTGCATTGGTGCACTTAGGGGTTTTTGTGTCACTATGTAAATCCTGCTGAGAAAGCATATGTGGCTTCTCATTTTGTATTGGACATGTTTTGGACATGCAAATTATCTATTTATCTATATATTTTTGATGCACGTGGATGCGCTTTTATGGTTTTATTATGTGAGTCTTTTTATGATGATGTGGAATGCAGATGTCTATGTGATGTATTGTTACACTGGTGTGTGTATTTTTAGACATAGTTATGCATGATGTTATGTTTATATGTTTCCTATATGTGGTTATGGATGTGCCAATTTAAAATATCATTAGCCATTTGATCTGTGACACTATTGAGGTTTCTGGGAACATGTGTGAATGTGATGGATTCAAATGTTCTAACCATATGTTTAGTGCGTAGGTACTTTCTAAAGAGGCAGGGATCATGTACTCGATAGTGGTTGTTCAACTGAGAAACAAGCAGCTAGGAGTCTAAGAAGACATTGAGATGGTGAATCCCTAACTGAAGAGCGGAAACCAAGAGGCAATTTACACCATCATATTCATCCTGGTTGTTGGTTGCGGTGTCCACGCATATTCCATCGATGTGGTTCAACTCGTGCGATGGGGAGCAGATGACCCATGCAGCCAAGGCGAGGTTCGGAGACCATCTGCTTGCTCCATCCGTAAATCCCATATATCGGTTTGAGGTGTGCTCCATCTGAAGCAATGAGAGGAAATGATACATAACACTCAATTTTGAAAAATGTGTAAAACAAAAAATGGAAAGACTATAATACAAGTTGTAACGTTGTCACTCAAAGGGGTGACATTAGGGGGAAAGTCGTTTGGACTTTCCAGGGATCAATGGTCATTACTTTGTGTGACATGATGAATCCTTGTAGATTTCCTATGGGGACACAGAAAACACACTTGAAAGGGTTCAAGCGGATTTTGTACTTGCGACATCGTAAGAACACTTGTCACAGGTCGTTTATGTGTTGTGTTTGCTTCTGCGACCGCGCGATGAGGTTGTCGAAACAAACCAACATGATGTGAACGAGGTCACTGAAGCAGTGTGTCATGGCGCGCTGGAAGGTGGCTCCAGTGTTTTTTAGGCCAAAGGGCATGACTCGGTAAGTGAATGTTCCCCATGGGGTTGTGAATGCCATCTTATAACGGTCTTCTTTCTGGATTTGGAATTGGTTATATATGGAAAAACTGTCCATGAAGGAAAATACTTCATGTCCAACGCACGCATCGATGATCTTATCAATGAAAGGTGTGGGGAAATTGTCTTTGGGACATGCCCCATTGAGGTCACAGAAGTCTATGCAAACGCGAATGGTACCCTATTTTTTATTCATAGGAACAGGATTAGAAACCCGAGTGGTGTACGCAATGGGGTAGATGAAGCCCGCTATGCACAACTTCTTTATCTTAGCTTTCACCACAACCACTTTGGATGGATGGATTGGCTGTTGCTTTTGGCGTACGGGTGCCACATTGGGCCATGTGTTGATGTGGTGTTCCATGATGGATGGATCTAGGCCAGGCATTTTGGTGTAAGACCAAGAGAAGATGTCACGGAATTCTTGGAAGAGAGCTTTGTAGGCATCGACCTCTTCCGGGGAGCAAGATGCCCCCAGCATGATTTCTTCAACAATATCAGAATTGGTTGAGATATTGATTTTAGTGGTTGGAAAAATGTTCACCATATTCCCTTCTTCGAAGGCATCTGGTGTTGGGATGGGGTTCTTGAACTAGTCGACCTTCCCATGGATGAAATATTTGGCCTCCACGGAAAATTGGTTAGACTGGGACACAATTTATTTAGGGAGGAAGAATGAGCGATGGTGCATGTCATCGCATGGGTATTCTGGGGTGGTTAGAGCTTCAAGTATCTCCTCATTGTTGCTGAAGCAATGAAGAGACAGGTCTGATGGACTGTCGGTGGAGGAGGAGATGAGCGGGTCGGTGGAATTGGACATCATGTAAATGGACATGGTATCTGAAGAAGGCAGTGGGGGGTGCACTTCTTCGATCAAGGTGATTTCAGACTCAAGGGATTGTTGACAGAGGTCAGCTAGAGCCATTCGAAATTCAAGCAGGTCTTGGAAATGGTGAGAGTAATGTCCATACAAACCGCAAAGGGTGCAAGCATGGTTTGTTCTCAATGCCTTGTTCTTGACTATTGGTGCGGTTGGGATTTCAACCACGGGGATGTTTTTGTTTGTATCCATGGCATCCAAATGCGCATGGATCATGGGTATTTTAGGGAAATTCTGAGTTGGATGGCCCTGTTGCTCGCAGACGGTACAAGGTGGGACTTGTCGTAGTTTTGCGGTGGCTTTGGCATTCTTGCCCCTGGCCCTTTTCGGGTGGGGCGGTGCGGGTGTGGGTGCGATGGTTGGCTTTTGCGGGTTGGGTGGAGGGTGAGACTCCACAGCGATGGGTTGCACTGGGGTTAAAACAACCTGGGGCATTGCTGGTTGAGCCGGTGGATCAAGATACCACACCAGAATTCCCAATGTAAAGTTGGATAAGCTTAAAGTGGCCATTACCGGTTTGCTCAAGACATCGGGTGGGGGAAAGAGGAAGGGAATTGTATGGACTGGAGATGAGCCCAGATAACTCCCTGCTGGTTGGATGTGGGGATGTGGTTATGGTTGCGGCTGTGTGAAATGTTGTTGCTACGAGTGATGTTGCGGCTGCGGACGATGTTGTGGTTGTGGTTGGGGCTGCAGCTGTGGTTGTTGTTTGGGTGCAGCGGTGCTAGATGAGACCATGCACAAGTCCGCAGTTTCATTTTGTGTCAGTGGTGGTGACACTAACAGGAAAGGAGCCTTCATGGTGGTATCAAAAAACAACCTAGGGCCCACATTCAACAATGGGGAGGCTTGTGTGTCCATGGTGTTGATTGCAAGGATGACATTGGCATGTGTAATGGTCCCTTGCGGATCAATAGTGGTGATGGTCGGGATAACGTTAGCGGGTGTCGTTAACCCTTGTGGATCATGATAAGTGAGCTGATCAACCATCACAATCTTCCCTTCGTGGGGGAACATCATGAGAAGGAAGACAGTTTACACGACAGCTCACATGGCATACATATAACTTCTCCCGAGGAGAAGGTTATAGTCCAATTGAGCGTTGACGACTTCTATGTCGATCAGCATTGTCTTCCTGGCTAATGTGATGGGGACATGGGGGAGGATTCCTTGGGATTTAGTGGGATGTCCATCATAAGCCCGCAGAGTTGTGGAGGACGGTTGCAGAATTGGTGATCCAAGTTTCTGCCAAACCAAGGTGGACATAATGCAAGTGGATACCCCCTCATCCACTATGCACCGGTGCACAACCAGGCTCTGGATAGACACCGGGATTTGGAAGGCGATGGTGGATGGCATGCGTGGTTCTTCATTCTCCACGTAGAATGTGATCAACTTGGAGTCAAAGGGGTCTACTTCCCCAAGGGCGACTAGTAAGGCTTTTCGCTGTGTTGGGTACATTTTAAGTACCTCAAGAGTGGACATGGTAGTTGGTGTTTGGGCCAAATCATCCACAATGCTATAGCTGACTACAACTCTAGCCGTGGCATTATTAGAAATCCTGCGTATGGGGGGGCATGGAAATGGGGGTAACTGAAGAGGTAGGTTGACTGTTTTGGACGTTGAGGCCGCTGATGTGTCAGTGGGTTCGGTGGTGGTACCGTACTGATTCCGTCTAGTTTGTAAGTTGACCTCTTCAGTCGTCATGGCTAGCAGGTGGTGAACACCTGTTTTGGCTGTGGGAGATGCCCCCAGAGTGTTTGGATTGGGTTGGGGAGGAGGTGTGGTTGCCACCAACCCTTGGACCGGTAGTGAGTTTTGAAGCACCATAGGAGGAGGTCCTTATGGTGCTGGGTTGGGTTGGGCATAATTTGTAGCGTTGCCAGCCTGTTTAACCTCGTTCTGAATGGCCTGCTTAGCTTGACCCATGAGGGAAAAATCAAATGTGTAGTGCCCATAAACATCATAGAGTGTGAACGGTTGGTTTGTGCGCAATGGGGCATTGCGTCTTGGTGCGTTTGTTCGTGGGGGGTTTTGAGCTGGCCCATTTGCCACGACATTGTTGGGTTTGGTTGTTGACCACCTCCCTGCGGTTGGTTGTTTCCTTGGTTCTGGGGCCAATTAGTTCTAGCTTTCCCTTGTTGGTTGTTGGGGGAAGGCTGGTTGGGACGGTTTTGTTGTGTGAACACTTGTCCCAACGGAGTGGCGGTGCATAGTAAATTTGAGGGGGTGGTGGTGCCACAAATGAGGGAATTTGCCCCACATACTGTTGTGTCATCCAAGCCATGGCTTGAGCCTGCTATGGTGGCGTAGGTTGTGCATAGGAAGTTGTTGCTTCAGACTAGGACATCATTCTAGCATAGTCCGGAGCTTGGTTTTGGTAAACAACATTAGTAGTGTTGCTTAGTTCTGATGGAATTGCAGGTGGTGTTGGTTGGTGCTGTGGTTTTTCGGAGACCGATCCTATGATGCCATCTGCAGCATGGGATGCCCCCGGTGCGTCGCAGTAAGAGGTGTCTGCACGGGGAGCATCTGGGATGACAGTGTACAAGTATCCAGACTGAGCATAGATGAGGTCAAACTGTTGAGCTTTCAGTATGGTCCCTTCTTTGGATTGAGGACATTCGGATGCGACGTCCTTTGCTATGGGTGGGAGCAAGGTCTTAAGGAACCAATCCAAGAAGATCCTGTCATCAAGTTGGATTTTACATAGGCTACGATGTCGCTGCCACTCATGGATATGGTTGGTTATATGAGTGGCAGTGTTTTGATGGCAGGATAGCAGGATCTCCATCCCCTTGTCATATCTGATGGGGAGTTGGAAATATCATAGGAACATGAAAGCTAGGGAATTGAAATCAGGGTACTTGGCTTGTGGCAGCTCAATGTACCATTTGGCCGCAGCGCCCATAGGGGTGCATTGGAATAGCCTCAGCCTGATGGAATCATCTACGATGCTGTTGGATGAGCACCATAGATAGAATGTCAATATGTGGTTTTGGGGACATTCCCCTGCCTTGTCTTCAAACTTGGGGATGTCTGATGACAGCTTAGTTGGCATGGGTGGCCAGAAATCTTGGTGGCGGATGGGTTCGTTTGTTAACCAAGCCTAATCAGGCAGGTTAAGATGAGCCATGAATGGAAAATTTGACCCCAAGTTTATGTGGGATGGAGCTATGATGGTGGTGGGGTTTGCAAGTGCATAATGCATCTGCACAGCTGGGGGCACTTGCGATGGAACCATTGTGGATGGGGCAACGCCCCCAAGTGTTGTGGGGGGGTTAGTATGGGTGGCGGGGACATTGCCCCCATGTATGATAGTAGGGGAAACATAAGTGGACGGTCCATTGCGCCCCTGTGTGGTAGGAGGGGCAGTGTGTGTGGAAGGGCCACTGCCCCCATGCGTTGCAAATGGGCCAGCTTGGCTGGTCACTATAGGTGGTGGCAGCCGGCTGATGACTGTTTGCATGACTATGCTTGGGCCACCTACAGGGTTATTGGTGACAGGTTGTGGTGTGGACATGGGTCCACTTGCTATGGTTATGGCAGAAAATGGATCCAGATTGGCACCAGCCATGGGGCTTGATGGTGCAGTATGGAGATCTGGTTCAGACTGATATGGGTCTGAATCTAAATCAGAGGCTCTGTGGCCTTTTGACAATGTGGGAGATTGCTGAGAACATTTTCGACGGTGTCGGTTGAGTGTTCCGAATTTTGGTGGTTCGCCTCTTATGCGTGAGGAAGAGAGTGAGGGATCAATTGTGTTAAATGTTTATCAAACTGATGAGAATGATGTTTGGTCCCCCGTTTCAGTGGCTTCCTATTGGCTGTAGGTGGTCACTCGGCCACCAAGACTTCCAGAAGACAACGCTTGGCTTTTTCCTCATAGGTGTCTCTACTAAATCGAAAGGGGTTGTTGCCCGTTTCGCTTGGCAATTCCTCTCAATGGCCAGCCACTTTGGGGTTCCTGTGGTACTCCCTACAATGAGTTTCTGGGTAGAGCCCAAGTACTTCCCACAGTTGAAGCATTCAGGAACTTATGTCCTCAAAGATTGCAGATTTGTTTGTACTTAGTGTAAATTGATAAATTTTAAGGCTCTCTCAGCGTCATGAACTGAGTAGGGTTGATTACTTGGTATGGTGTATTTGTTTGTCTATCTTTCTGGTATTTGGTAGGTGCAAATGATTTATGAATTCATCATATTGTTGTGCATGCAATGAATAATCAGAAATTTGTAAACAAATACAGTTCTTAACCCTGAATGTTTAGGGCCTAACTAGGACTACCTCACACTAATATTCCTCTTCAACCAAGAGAAGGTGTTGGGCTCTCAACACAATGGGACTAAGCCCATCCTGGATGCAAGGTTGGTCAACAAGGAGGATGCTTAGCACCATGACAAGCCCTCCTTCTCTACCCCCTCTACCTTCCAGGTCATCTGGTTTTAGTGGTTTAGAAAAATATTCAATGAAGGGCCTAGGTCTATACGAGCTTACCCTTCATCGTATCCCAGAATACCTCGAAGGGTGATGACTGGGTAGAGGAGGAAGGGTAATCAAGATATTTAGTTTTAGGTTTATTTTAGTTAAACTACATTCATTTAATTAATCCATTAGAATTTGTTTGGAATTTACACATTGTTTGTAAAAGAAATTACAGGAAATTGAAACTGAAACTGAAACTAAACTAGTATGCTGGATAGAGGCGGTTGAGATACATTGACAGTCCTTATTAAACTGAAATTTAACCCCTATTAAACTGAAATTGAACTTTCGATTGACAAACCACACATTTCTGATCAAATTTGGCGAGGGGGTCGCAATTTTTTTTCAGAAACAGGCGAGGGGGTCGCACAGATTTCACAGACAGTTGCAGTCTGTGTTTTTGAGTGAAGCCACACCTTTTGGGGGATTAAGTGCACCCTAGGCATGCCTTTCATGCCATTAAGTGCACCCTCATCCCATGTTCAGGCCTGATAAGTGCGACCTGCCTCGGATTTGGGGTTTTTCTGATCCTGAGTTAGATCCGGCCGACAGTAACATGTGCTGTGGCCAAACTGACTCAGATTTTCCTAGCAGAGGCTTCGACAACAGTAATAACTGGAAATAAACTAGATCTAAACTGAATTTGACATGAAATTTTAAAAACTAGGGAAAAACTTGAAAAACTTGAAATTTTAAAATTTTGGACTAGGGATCCTGTGGGATCGACCTGGTATGGTCGCCAATTCTGTAACAGGGATTTATCCTTGCTACAGGCAATAATGGCTCCCTTCTATCTATAGGACAGAAGGGTAGGTTCCTGCTTGGAAAAAGACTGAAAGGAAAAACGGAATGTAAAGAACAGTAATGAAAGCAAAGATGGAAGAGAAATATGGAGAACCCCTCTGCAAACAAAGGTTAGGGTTCCACTTCCAATGACCTGCAAACAATTATTAACCTACAGTAAACCGAAATACTTGTAAAATAAGTTAGGAAATAAACCTGCAAGTGAAATCATGGGTTAGAAAACAAAGAAACTACTAAGCAAATAAACAAAACAAGAAAACACAGTTATACCTTCTCTTTGGGTGGAAATGGGTCACCATGCCCTAGCTTGTGGAAACACCTCTCTTGGATGGGGGAGCTATGGCTCAATGAATATGGAGGAGAGGGAGTGTGGGTGGCTTGAGAGACAAAGGGTCTCAAGGCATCCATGGGCAGCATAATGGTATGCAAGGGAGAAGTGTTTTGAGAGTGAACCCCCACCCTCCTTTTATATCTTTTTTGGGGTTTTAGGGTTTTAAGCCCTTGGTCCGAGCTTTAGCCCCTTACGCCCTAATTTTATATCCTTTTATGGTTTTAGCCCCTTTTTGGGGGCTCTAGCTCCTAGGAGAGTATTTTAGGCTCCTTTTTGGGGTTTTTAAGCCCTTTTCTTCACCCTTCAACATTTTTTAGGGTGTGGGGGTCTAATGGAGGGTCGTGAAGTGGTGTCCTTGGGTGGTGTAGGTCATGGAGAGATTAGTGAGGGATTTTTTGGGTTAACATCCCTTATCATTTCTTGGTCTTATCTTCCTTCAATTGTCAGCATAGAAGGTGCTAACAAGGGGTAAGTTGTTTTGTTACAATTTCTAAATCAAATTTCATAGATGTTTATCCCTCCTCATTTTCTTCTATACCTACTGAGGATTTTTTATTGATAATATTCCTTAACCTTAGGTGAATTTCGTACAATCCTATAGGTATAATAGAATATGGGAGGAAGGTTTGTAATTTAGCATTCCAAGCAAGATGAACTGGTTTATTGTTGTTAGGGTTGGGGATTGAATGAGTATAATTCTATGTGGGTCATGGAGGAGTTTGAAAAATAGGTAATTGTTGTGGACGACTATCTTGGACTTGTGGATCTTGGGTAATATATGATTGTTGAGTTTATGGAGGGGGGGGGGGGTTGATGAATGCATTTGTTGTTAAAGATAAGAAAAGGTAGGCATGTTCACATAGGGTGGACTAAGCCATGCTTGTTTCCAAGGTTGGCATGAAACATGCTTAGGTGACCAAGGATTTCAAGGAATAGGAGTACTCCACATCTAATTAGAAAAATAAGGAGATTGATGCATATGGTTTTAAACCATACACAAGGATCAAGGTTGTAATGATGTTTGAGGTGTCATTGCATAGAGTCAATTCATTGCCTCATGCTCTCCTTGATATGCTACCTTGATTTTTGGCAAAGAGGAACAAGTATCGGTGGAATATTATGCTCACATATACTGCAAATTTCAATACTATCTAATGGGAAATCCCTCACGTGATGCTTTTTCCTACATTTAGAGAAAAATATAGATATATCCATGTCTCGTTCCTTTTGTTTCTTCTTATCTTGCAATGTGTTTATTTGTGAACTCAAAGAAATAAGGATTTCATTCTTAAAATTTTCAAATAAATCACCAATCTTAGCATGTGTGACTCTTCATGTGGTAGAATGTGTAAATATGAGGTGATATCCTTGGGGCCTTTACCATTATTTAAAATCCCCCTCAAATAATGGTTACATAAATCACATCTCTAAAGATATGAAAATTGGGAAACGTCTCCTAATCTCATCAAGTCCAATATTTCTAAACATTCTTATCAAAATTCATTTAACAAGATTATTCATAAAGTTTCCTTACCTCACCTTGTTTTGATCTTTGGAGATTGTATTGGAATCGCTCCATGTAATCTTCTAAAATAGCATACACCTTCTATTTCATTTTGATAATTTCATCTTTGATCTATCTGGACTTGCATTAGTCATGATATTTCTTCAAAGAAAATTTCTTCATCTTTTCTCGGGTCTAAATACTATATCCACTGAGGCCCATAAACCAAGGAAGTGTTGCACTTTTTAAAGTGGTAGGGAATATTTCAAATTTCAGAACTTGATGAATAGTCATAACTTCTACAAAGCATGTCAACTTCAAAGAGAATTACGTTTGGGTGTTCACTCACCAAACCATGAAATTTTGGTAGAGTAGAGAGAGGGATATTCTTCATTTATGTTATTCCTCCTAGGTTGCGAATAGGAAACTCGAAGGTAACAACCTATTATTTATTGGATCCCATGAATTATTCTTCCACCATATTATATTGAATGAAAGGAGGTACCCATTGTGCCACAAATTTCTCAGAGGAGGAAGGTGCTGTTGAAAATTCTGATTCTCGAACCGATTTTGTATGCACACGTGTTACGTTGTCCACTAACAAATTATTATATAACTATAGAAGAAAGAAATAATTATACTTTTAGTGTAGAAGTATCTTCTCCTATATAATCAATTGTGGGAGTTCCTTTGGGTCCCTTGATTTCTTCCCTTAAAGTATCTCCTCCTCTCGATGTTCCTTCCAATTGGTTAGTAAAACGAGTGGCTCTTATAGTGCCACGAAATGAAGTAACATTGTTTGTTCAACCTATAGGAAATCTAACCCTACTACCTACTAATCTATTCCTACAATTTCATAATTCTATACAGGAAGCCTTGCTTAAATCTACCAGTAGAGTACCAACATGACAAGGATTTGTACAAACTTGCAATAGTGAATACAAAGGTTGTTACCTTGTTGCTTCCAGTTCTCCACGTTTGAAGTGTTGGTAGGCAAAAAAATCTTAAAAAATAGGAAATCTAAGACTAACTCGTTTATAAATTCCTTAAAAACAACACCAAAAATGTCAATTGATTTATATGATAAATCCGATTACATTTAATTTATCAATCTGAGATTTCTAAGCTTGTGAAGTGTAGTCACTATTGGTGCAGAATTAGCCAGGTTAAAGTGCTTCAATTCCTTCAATAAAAACAACTATACTAATGTAAAACAACCTCACACTAATTATAGAGTATAGTCCTCTTAAAATCAATCACTCCTTAACCATTAATCAAGGTGACTGCTGTTTGTTGGAATGTCAATCACCGATTTACAAAATTTGTGACAAATACTCTATTTCCATATCACTTAGACTAATTAAGGAAGTGAATCAATATTTTAAGGGAAACCCTGGAATGAATAATCAATAATTACGAACTAATTCGTAAAAGCAATTGCAAACTTAATTTCTCATGGTCTAAGTATTATGAGCTCAATTGTAATTATGACAACCAAGTGTTCAATGCAACAAAACAATATATATGTTGTACAAGTACTTCATTCCTATCACACCATTGATAAATTTGTTGGAATATATTATATTTCTTGGAAGGTAATAATGTCTTTGTATTATGTCGAAAGTTGTATACAATCTTATGTAAAAGAGTAATACATTTAAACCATAGTTATATGGTGTTGTATTTACTTGTGTAGAGTATTTGTCCATGGTATTGTATTAAGAGATGTTATTTTGGAGAATTATATTATCCCACACACAATATGTGAGAGTAATTCCTCCCCATCTCTTAGTATATAATAGGGTCAAGTGAGTCTCTACACATCATGTATTCTTGATGTAGTAGTGGTACTATTCTGACACTGTTGTACATCATCTATATTCTTTGGGGTATTTGTGCTTTTCTCTCTTATAAGATTGGAGAAGAAATTCTGGAGATAATAGAAGACTACCTTCCCATGGATGTAACCCATTAGGGTGAACCACGTATATCGGTGTTCTCTTGTCCTTTTCTTTTCCTATTCTTATCTTTTATGATATGTTATTGGTAGCTTAGGTATGTTAAGTATTTTAGCTTGACTCTACTATTCTAACAAAATTAATAAATCAAACTCAATAAGGTCATATACCTACAAGGCATTAGCCACTCCATAGTGAAATATAATGTAAGTCAAATCCTAATCGTAACCATGCAAGCTGCAATTATCAATCAATAATAGAATTTAGTGCTACAAAAAATTAGAACTGTGATTAAATGCTACCTATCTAAAAAAATATAAAGAAACTATATATATAATATAAGTGGTATTACATATAAGGCAAAGGGGATCCCTTTTTATTAAGAAGTAAGCCTTGAAAACTTACTGAAGTACTCAATCTATCAACATAATAAGAAGAGAAAATAAAAATTTCATTCCAGAATGAAAGATTACAAAGTATATTTGGTTATACCAATTCCAATTCCCAACCAACTAGTTATATCATGATATCATTACATGTATTTTTATAATGGTTACAATACGAAGAAAGGAGAGCATCGAAAATCACTTGATCCCTCATCTATGGATCTTGAACCATTACATACTTAATTAAGATAAAATATATGCATGCCCAAGATGGATCATTTGACTACTCAAAATGAAAAGGATGAACAATTATTAATTTTATATTGGGTAAATTTCATGACATTTAGCATGAAATTTCAATATCATGCTCAACTTCTTGTGTTTAGCTAGCGTTGACCAATTCTTTGAGCATGAGCTCACAGATTTAATGATGAGATTGAGGTGGCCAAAATAGCAAATAACCATCTTGATACCATTCTGATTATGGAATATTTGATCCTAAGATATTGCTCATATGCCAATCATCGAACTGTTACCAGATTTTTGGAAATTGACCACTACATGAATTCAGGTAGAAAATGAGTGTTTGATAACAAATGACCCACTACCAAAAATCTGAATCCTAGATGAATGTTTCTAGAAATTATGATAATCATTAGATAACAAATTCGATTCTAAACAATCATCAAATGTGGGAAATTGATAGAAAAAATTACTTAACTACATGATGGAGAATTTAGAGGATATCCCTTATAAGGATGGATACATGTGATGATAAAGGGTAACAAAGTGAAAATAGAAGGGTGAAATGGAAAGAAAAGGCTCATATTCTATTGTTAAATATGTCAAAACCAAAGACCAACAATAGTGAAGAGAATTTCTAAGTCAAGATAGGAAATAGGTTGGGATATGAGGTAGCTAATGAGTAGGGGAGCTCTCCATTCAACTAGAGTAGAATTCATTCTAAGTCAGTCTCATCCACTCCTTTAGATTCAAATTATTGAAAGGATATAGTTGAACATGGACACGCAACAACTTCGATTTGGGGGTGATGATGACTCTAAAATTGGCCACCTTTTTTCAACCTTTTTTCCTTATCCGTAATTTTTTTTTCATATGTCAAATCCCTTATAATTGTATTTATTTTTATTTTTCAGTACAAATTATCAAAAGGTGCCTTTTACCAATAATCCTAGAATTTTCTTAATATATGTCATAATATCTAAGAAAGGGTTCATGCTTTGCATTTATCATGAAAATAACAATATGTTTGATTGTGAATATCACTTGCTATAGGTTATTATTGGCTACAGAATGACACTAGCATGGATATAAGAGCTAATACAATGAGGAGACACCATAATATTGAATATCAGGATGCATAGTTGCACAACTATCTTATTGTTTCTATGGATCATGGAAAAATTGCATGACCCTTATTGTGGATTTGATTTTTGTTATTGATCATGAGAGAATATATTTATTTAGTTGCTTGTTGCATATTGCATGATCCTCATTAATCTGTTGATGCAATTATAACAATCTACTCCTATTTGCAACTCTCAACCAAGGAAACCGTCTGTGATTTTCTAACATTTTGGAACTTTATTTAAATTGTTGAAGGTATTATTTCCTTCAAATCAATCACATTGAAATGATTCTTATGGTTTTTGTTAAGATTGAAGACTATATGAAACAATGTTTCTTTCTCTTCGTAAAGGGGTTATATACTTTTAATTATATCTTATAATAGATATGATATTTGGTTGCCTCATTAATTGTGATGGATATTTATTTTTCCTTTCATCCCAATGTGTAATTTGATCATTTGAGTTTCAACTACTGAAAAACTACTCAACATCTCTATCCATGGGGATAAGTCCCTCTTTAGAGGAGAGAAGATGTTGCATATTTATATTTAGTTATTTTATGCATTATATTTAATAGTGAGCTTATCTATGTAGTTAATTTATAACTATAGTCCATGTATCACATGAATCATTTTGGACTTTAAGTTCTACAATTTTGGTTTATTGCCTATTTATTACTATTGAATATGTGTGAGTGATTTTATTTTCTTAAACTGCACATTTATTTGGAATAGTTTTTTTATTTAATTGAATCCCTACTAGCAGAATAAAACCAATATGTAGAGGAATTCTAGAGACATACACAAATAGTGTGGCAACTCGTGAGCTCAAAACCCTTGGTCCCAAAAATTAAATGTACATGTTTCTTGACTATCCCTATCATCACTTATATATCAGTAAGGGGTTCATAAAACATGTTAAATTTAAGACTTATAAAGGTTGTGATTGTAGCCATGATATTTGAATCCCTGAAAATGTTTGTGATTTGAAAAAGGTGGACAATTTCCATTTAATTATAATGTAAATATTGTGTTATTTAAGACAATTAATTTTATATGAATAAAACCCCTCTTGTAGTTGTCCTCCAACTTGCCACTGCATAGTGATTCAATGTGGTATGCAATATAATATTTATTTTTTCTAGATAGATAAGATGGGTTGGGATTCAAATCATCAAAACCCATATTTTTGGGTAGCTTTATTTGTGAATACTGTTGGAACATATTTCCCATCTATACCTTGGTTAGTAATCTTTGCATAAGGTTCCAAGTGTTTAGTGTAAGTTGTTCCATGTGAAAATGTTTCTAGTTCCTAGTATAGTGTCTTGGATCCTAGTTTGTCCACATTTGACCCACTTAGACTAGTGGTTATGCCATAAAATCTTGTTTATCCACTTACCCACTACTTTCCTTATTCTATGGATTCAACCCCTCCATGCTTCATTTATGGGGTAGTTATTGCACTTCCATGTTTTAAGGAGACTACGTGTGCCTTCTTGAGGATTTGGTCAATTTGCTCATTAATGGTCCAAAACCAAGACACCAAACCACCTGTAGCACCATCATGATGGTTGCTTTCACACTTGTTGACTATACGGACCACTTCATGGTCCATCTAGGTTCATTTCACCTCATTATGGCCACTACTTGGAGTTACACTTGGAATAATGTCATAAATTAGGGGAGTTAGTCAAGATAAGCCAACATTCATGTGAGATACTCAACTCACCACTAAGCATATTGATTTTGTCTCTTGAGAGAATATATATTTTGTACTCATGTTAATGAATAATATCAGAGTGGAAAAATTCCCACTAGAGTGATTTTCCTCTAGTGTTCTATCCAATATTTCTTCCCTATTCTTGATATCTCTTTGTGCAAATAATTCTAAGTGACAATGTTTTTGATATCTAGATCTAGACTGGAATGTCACATGACTCGGATATTTTGTTGTGATGTTGTGCATTCCAAAATATTACATGGTATTAGATCTAGTCTGATGCAAAAAAAATTCCATTGTTGCTTCCAGTTATTACCTTTGGTCATTTGGTTTCTCCTTTTGGCCTTTCTCAAGCATGTTGTCAAATTAAGGAATTTCAAAGAGTGTTGTTTGCATGTACACGAAGAAATGGTATAATATTCAACAAATGATACACTTCAGCTTTCTTCCTCTATTTTTAATGAAGTTGTTTTTCATGAAGATAACATACAAGTTGTTGCCATCAATATTGTTGAAGAGAAGATATTCCATCTCTCATCATTGTTGTTCCATGATTCTTCTATTTACTATGCTAGTGTGCAAAAGAGTGATCCCTTGGATGTTTTGGAAGAAGGATCAAAGCTTGGAGATGTTGCATTCACTGTCCTTGGATCCATGCTTCTGATGTATTCCTATATGATTGGTAGCATTGATTTTCATAGTTGCAAAGAATATGGAGAATCCTTAGCCATCACAATGGCGCATTTGGGACTCTTGTTCCACATTCTTGAAGCTGATTACAAATTTATTTTGAAGTTGATGCTTCAAGAGCCCTATTATTCACTTTGGGTCACTTATTATCAATCACTTCAAGTCTCGTTTGGACATGGAACCCTAGTTAGTTCGATGTTCAAGCCTGAAGAGAAGCCTTCTCTCTCCTATCGATGCATTTCCCTTTTTCTACATGGTCCCAGGATTCATCATGCAACTATACACATTACTGAGTTGGTTGAGAACATTCCACTTCTTCCCAAGAAGAATATTCCTCTAAACATACTCATTTTGTTTGGAGTGTATACATATTTTAATTTATCTTTCATGTCGATTTTTTAGAGAGGATTTTCCCCATGTGGTTTTGCCTCTTTCCTCAATTCATATGGATCAATAATTTAAAGGGTGACCATAAGACTTGTTGCTTTGGCCCTCAATAATCGCTCACAACCATTTTTTCTTAAGGGGGGGTGTTGGAACATATTTCCCATCTAGACCTTAGTTAATAATCTTTGCATAATGTTCCAAGTGTTTATTGTAAGTTGTTCCATGTGAAAATGGTTCTAGTTCCTAGTCTAGTGTATTGGATCCTAGTTTGTCCACATTTGACTCAATTAGACTAGTGGTTATGCCATAAAATATTGTTTGTCCAATCACCCACTCCTTTCCTTATTCTATAAATTCAATGCACCCCTTTATGCTTCATTTATGGGGGAGTTATTCCATTTCTATGTTTTAAGGAGATTAGGTGCAGCTTCTTGAGGATTTGGTCAATTTGTTGATTAATGGTCCAAAACCAAGACAATAGACCACCTAAAGAGCCATCATGATGGTTCCTTTCACACTTGTTGACTAGACTAACCACTTCATGGTCCATCTAGGTTCATTTCACCTCATTATGGCCACTGCTTGGAGTTACACTTGGCACAATGTCATAGATTGGGGAATTAGTCAAGATAAGCCAGCATTAATGTGAGATACTCAACTCACCACTAAGCATATTGATTTTGTCTCTCAATAGAATATATATATTGTACTCATGTTAATGAATAATATTAGAGTGGAAAACTTTCCACTAGAGTGATTTTCCTCTAGTGTTCTATCCAATATTTCTTCTCTATTCTTTCTATCTCTTTATGCAAATAATTCTAATTGAGATTGTTTTTGCTATCTATATCTAGGATGGAATTTCATATTACTCATAAATTTTGTTGTGATGTTGTGCATTCCAAAATATTACAAATACACCAAAAAATCCATATGTATTTCACTATAATTGTGTAGTTGGTGTATAAATCCATATCAACATGTAACGCACCCTTCCTAGGTATAAGGTAAGGAAATGAATAAGGGATATATTTATAGATAAAGAGGGGTAATATTATGTTTAGCACAATAGATAAGTTCACATAATCATATCTGGTCGGTTTATAATAAATATATTTTTCTTATTAAACTAGTCATGAACCTCTTAATAACTAGTAAATTTAAGCAGCTATTCACTAACTAGGATGCATAGTTTTAACATAAACAAATCCTGAATATCATTCAAATGCATAATGATGCATAATAAATTCATGGCTTTCCAAATATCATATCTAATTAATTCAAATTCCATAATATAAACCTACCAATTCTTTCTCACTCAATGACTAGAAACAATTCCTACAAAAACTGTAACTAGTTTCTACACCAATCTACAACTCTTAACAAAATTATTTTAAATGATGCATGAAATAATATTGGGATATCATGTTAAAAATATGACATTAATTATAATATTTGAACAACTGATAAAAATAAATTAAATTACAGTGCAAGTTATCCTAAAAAAACCCAATAAATGTACTACTAGTAGGAACACACACCATCACAATTTCTAACCAATTAGTTTTCATTCAAACCAGATTTATATTATGAGTATAAAGACAATAAATAAATCCATAATAATTCATTAAACCACCTCTAAATCATATTTCATAAATTTATTTTCAAGTACAAAAGTACAACACATTAACTAGTAGAAGCAGTACAATTTCTCCCAGAAACTGCTAATCCCGAAGAGGATAAAAAATTTAAATTAAAATTTATCAAGAAAACACAAAACATACATAATAATCATAATATTCAAGCATATAAAATAAAGTATTAATTACTTATCTTAATATTGTGTGACTGGCGACAATAAGGCAACGTTCCTCCCAGCCTGTGATCTTTCCCGACGTGTGTTTTCCCAATATGAAATATCCCCCGGAGCTGAGGTCCTAGAATCCCATACTAGATGGTATCTTATAAATGATACTAAGGATGATCCCCCTCTCTTTATTTTTAACTCTTAAATCCACTCTTCTGACCCTTAGGCCAATTTTCCGACCCTTAGGCCAAATTACGAATTCAAATCTTCCAACCCCGAGACTAATTTTCTGACCCTTATGTCAATGATCAATTCAAATATTCTAACCCTCAGGACAAATTTCTAACCCTTAGGCTAATTATCAATTTAAATATTCTGACCCTCAAGCCAAATTTCCAACCCTTAGGCTAGTTATCAATTCGGATCTTTTGACCCTCAGGCCAAATTTCCAACCCTTATACCAATTATCAATTCAAATCTTTTGACCCTCAGGACAAATTTCTAACCCCTAGGATAAATATTAATTCAAATATTCCGACCCTAATGCGAAATTTCTGACCCTTAGGCCAATTATTAGTTTGAATATTCCAACCCTCAAGCCAAATTCTCGACTCTTAGGCCAATTATCAATTTGAATATTCCGGCTCTTAGGACAAATTTTGAACCTTAGTCGAATTACCAATTTGAACCCCCGTTGGAGTGTTCAAATTCACAAACAAATAATTCTCCTCATAGCACATAAGATGGACTCCTCCTATGGAATTATCCTCACATAAAATAAATAACCATGGACTCTTTTGTATTCCTCTTGGATATCCCACCACATACAAAGTATTGATCTCCTGGATCGAATTGGAAAAATCATCACTAATAATGTGCAATTTTTAACCACAAATCCTTTTAACATTTTTTATTTTCCTCGGAGCACATCTTTGATGTGATCCTCCATCTACACAACCATAAATGAATGAATGGATTCCTTCCTCAATGACGAATCCTTTTTTCCCAAATTCGAGTTGCTTCCAAAAGTATGACTCTATACACTAAGGAAGGATTCCCAAATCACTAGGGATTCCTAACCATCATTCACTGGATTATTCAATTTTACTTTTAATCACTTTAATTCACTAATACCAACTCTAAAAAACTATAGAGGCACTTCCCATGCATGGCTAATTCTAATTACTCAATTTAGAACCAAAACCCCCTTGACCGAATCTTAATCAACCATAAATTACTCACATGCACTGGAGACAACTCAAATTCCCAAGGATTGGCTCAAATTCACCCTTGATCCCTCCCATGCACTTAATCAGACTCTAAATTAACCAAAATGCTTGACTAAACTCGAAATTGGCTCCAATTCCTAGACTAGGTACTTAATTAATTAAAGATAACCTTTAATCAATTAATTGACAACTAATGTAACTAAAACAAAGGCTCAATTTAACTGGAAGACATTTAAATTAATCAAATTAAATCAAAATTAACTTCCCTTAACTCAATTAAATTCAATTTAACTGAAATTAATTAGCATTAACTCCATATTGATTGAAATCAACTGACATTAGCTCCACCTAACTCTATTTATCTAATTTTAAATCAAATTAACTTAATTGAATCAAAGTTGGGTGCATGCCTTGACCAAACTTAGTCTAATGGGAACATAATTAGTGTGTGAAGTGGAAGTGGGCCCCATTGTTGATTAGATGAGGAATATTCTCACATAGGGCACATATGTTTGCATGCAAGTACATGCATGACACTAATTATGGGTTTTTGGACCCCCATAGTTCAGAATTAAATAAATTAGGTAGGAAAGAGTAATTTTAGGGGAGCAGCAACTCCTAACCCCAACCCCATCTCACAAGACATTCTAGAACCCCCCATCAACATTGTTGTCATGTTGTGCCATTATTAATTGTAATAATAATAATAATACAAATTCTTGCAATTGAAATAAAATCTATCTCATCAGGTGTCCATGGTCCTGGCACCCAACGCCAACTCAACAAAGTAAAATAACACAATAAACCAATGTATGGGGCTTACCTTTGAGATATTACATCCCATCCCCCTTAAAGAAATGCATCATCCTCGATGCATACTTACTCTTTCATGTCATCAGACGTTCCTTTATCATTGCCACTCTCAAAACTTCTCTTTCGAGACACCTCAATGCTTCCCACCACCATCTTCTTTTATGTATGTCTCCACAACCTATGGAATGTGAATTCCTTCACCATGTAGGTCCCTCGGAATATCATCATCCCACTCATAGGCTTCCTATGTGAGAACATGGACTAGAAGAGTGATCCCCATGTAGAAGCAAGGGTCAATCTTTAATCCCTATCACAGGGTCTTCAAGCCTCATTGGAAGGCCTTCAATATTTCAACAAAATAGATTCATTTGAATCATATTTCAATCAATAAATCATGTGATTATACATCAGGTATAAAAATAAAGGATACCATAAATGCTTCTCCATAAAAATATCTAAATAGGTTATCCTTTCATAAAAATATCTAAATAAATGCTTTTAAGGTTAGTGAAAGTCATAATGTCCATAAGTTTGCAATTTGGATTGTTCATTATATGAAGTCAATTTGCTTTACCTATGTTATCTAGAGTTGAAAATAACATGCTCATGCATCATGTGGTAATTTAATATGTACACACATTTTCTTTTTAATCATGAATTTTAATATACCAAGCATTCAAGGTTAAGGATTTAAATGCTAAGGTTTAATTATTAAATTTAGATGTGAATTTCTACTTAGATTGACACTTATTATTAATGACCAATGGAATATAAGATCTTCATGACTAAAGTCCTAGTTAAATCCTCTTAATATAAGTAAGAAATCCACTACAATAGGTTTATTTTATGAGTTCCACAACATTTAGTTTTTAATTTAACTACATTCTTCCTGATTTTAGGATAACCTTCAACGTGTTACACCTACCTCATAATATATAATAGGTTAATTACCTAGCCATACCAAAAATTTAACGTCGTCATACATAAATACACATAGGTACTCCTATATTCTATTACTCCTATATACCTATGACTCGACACTCTTGTTACATAATATTACATTATCAATATAGTTACCTTATAATACACATACATTACATATATACCAATATACACTTCTAAATACTATACAACATTTATTATGCTATATCATATCAATATATATCGTCAACTATATGTGTGTGTGTGTGTGTGTGTGTGTGTGTGTGTGTGTGCACCCTTACACTTATAGTATTTACACAGTACCACATACACAGAATACTAATAGTCATTGCATATAAATAAATTGTGCATTCCAGTGTATCCCAAATAAAAATATCAATATGTACACAAAAACACATATTCTAGGTACACCCCATATACTTGGTATATACATTAATGACACACACACACACACACACACACACACACAATAATTATCATACTACTCCAACACTCTATTGCATGTAATCATGCCTTATCTTTATAATTATTCATTTTATAATACATATACATATGCGATTAAACATAAGTTGTGAGGTCGGGGATGTGTTCTCTTAAGGAGAAATGCCTTTTCCCCACACACCATATCAAGTAATTAATACATATTATAAATATTTGAATGGGGGTTGTGATCTCTTCGGGGAGACGCCATTTCCAAATCCATATCAATTAATTAATATATATTAAAACCATATGAATGGGGGTTGAATTCCCTCCAAGAAGATTCCCTTTCCCAAACTAGCAATCCAAAATATTAATATACATAAAAGTATGCCACGTTCTCCAAAACTCTACATATACACTAGAATCAATGAACAAACCAATAACATAGATCATATATACATAATACTTATATTGCATAACTCACGAGGCAAGAATTCTGGAAAATCACCTAAGTTGAAAAAAATACTCACCAATCATCCAGAACCCATTCTCTATATATTTGACTGAGCAGAAGAGATATTATCATCCACATAATTCCAAAATAGTGGCTTCCCTTACCTTATTAACAAACGAATCCTAATTTATCTCGTTTAATAATTACATAGGCATATATATATTTCCATCGACTTCTAATATATATTCTTCGATATATAATATTATATTGCTGAAAAATAACCCCTTACTAATCATATTAACTAGGCCCTATCGCAACCAATCCACTAAACTTGTATCGACGACCCCTTAGGTTAATTCAATTCCTAAAATGTGTTTACTTTTATAAACTAATCAATGAAAATAATTATTCCTCCTTAATAAGCACCAATCCCATATCTTCACTTTAATATTTAATCAAACAAATCTTTAAGCTAAATTCAATATCCAATTAAATTAAAACTTTAACTTAAGTCAGTGTTTAACCAAACTACACTTTAGTTAAATTTACTAGGATTAAACTTAAAGTTAAGTTCAACACTTAACTAATTAAAAAATTTATCTTAAATTCAATGTTTAAGTAAACCATAAATTTTAGTCATATTCATTATTTTATTAAGCTTAAGAATTAGAGTTAAGTTTAGCATAAATGAACTTCAATTTTAAATTAACTTCTCCTTTTTTCAGTTAAGGTGATTATATAATTAACTTAAGACTTATTGGGTTTAATTATTATAAAATTGATCCTTTAACTGATCTTGACTTAATTGATGTTTTTGTAGAGTTTTGTAATGGAATATTGACTAGATTGATATTAAGCAACCCAGTTTAAATGATTCCTGAACTAATAACCATGGACTCTTTTGGATCCCTCCTGGGTATCCCACCACATACAAAGTATTGATCTTCTGGATCAAATTGGAAAAATCACCACCAAATAATTTGCAATTTTTAACCACAAATCCTTTTGGATTCTCTATGCACTCCTCCACTTGCACAACCATCAATGAATGAATGGATTCCTTCCACGATTTGAATCATTTTTCCCCAATTTGAGTTGCTTCCAAAATTTTGACTCTAGACCACTGAGGAGGGACTCCCAACTCATTGAGGCTTCCTAACCACCACTCACTAACTTATTTAAGTTTACCTTTTGACACTTGAATTCATTGAGATTGACTCTAAAACACTACAAAGATACTTCTCATGCATGGATAATTCGAATTCATCAATTTAGCTCCAAAAACCCCCTTGAATAACTCTTAATCAACCATAAATTACTCCCATGCACTCAGTACAACTCCAATCCCAAGGACTGAATCAAATTCTCCCTTGATCCCTCCCATGCACTTATTTAGACTCTAAATTAACCAAAATGCTTGAATAAACTCGAAATTGGTTCCAATTCATTGATTGGGTAATTAATTAATTAAAGATAACCTTTAACCACTTAACTAATAGCTAGTTTCATGAGTTTCACTAGTGTAACTAAAACAAAGACTCAATTTAACTGCAAGTCTTTTAAATTATATAAATTAACTCAAAATTAACTTCCCTTAACTCAATTAAACTTAATTTAACAGAAATTAACTGATATTAACTCCAAATTAACTAAAATTAACTAACATTAACTCCACCTAACTCAATTTAAATGGAATTAATTGACAATGAATTAATTTAACTAATTTGAACTCAAATTACTTAATAGAGTCGAAATTAGGTGCATTCCTTGACCAAACTTAGTCTAATAGGTGCATAGTTAGTGTGTGAAGTGGAAGTGGATCCTAGTGCTAATTAGATGAGGAATATTCTCACCTAGAGCGCATACTTTTGCATGCAAGTGCATGCATGACACTAATTATGGACTTTTGGACCCCCATATTATGGAATTAAATAAGTTAGATAGGAAAGAGAAATGTTAGGGGGAGATGCAACTCTTAACCCCAACCCCATCTCACAATACATTCCAAAATCCCCCAACAACGTTGTTTTCATGTTATGCCATTAATAATAATAATAATAATAATTGCAATTGAAATAAAATCCATTTCATCAGGTGTCCATGGTCCTGGCACCCAGTTCCAACTCAACAAAGAAAAATAAGAAAACTAACCTATGTACGGGGCTTACCTTTGAGATATTACACAACATTTGTCACTATGTGTAATATGGACCGGTGCAGAGCATGACTAGTTGTGGAAACATCAACAATGAACGATTATGCCTATACTAGACTTTATTCTAGAAACCAATTTTCATTTTGACATACATCCATGATTACAAGAATGGTTAAGGAGTTTGAGTGGCATTGGAAGTGGATATTCACATATCAATTCCCATAGTTATAACATTCCTTATCCCTACAAATAAAAATATTTTTCTAAGTGATAGAGTATACATGTTTTGAAGTAGCAAGGCCTAGATATGGGTGGAAATTACATATAAGGTTTGATTTTAGTGAATATATAATATTTGAGATGTGGAATCTACCCCATTAAATTGATTTTCTTTTAGCATTAGTTCTTCCAACCCTTTGTGACTTCTCTAGTCATATACAATTCACTTCATGAAGGTCATATAATGCAATATGAGAATATTTAGGTAGCATATGAATTAATTACACATATGGGAAAATGAATTTGTGCGTTGGAAGTTCAATTTAATGTTTTAATCAATGGAAGGGGTGTGCATGGATGGTTTCCTACTACGTCTAGATCCCCAACTACACACTGCTATCTAATTCATTGTGCCTTTTAATAACTTCTTTATGTGATTGATTATGAATGTTAATTCCATATGGTTTCTCACTATACATAGAGTTATACTATACATCACCATGTGAATCAAATGTAGAATTCCAAGGAAAAAAAAGTGGTTTGTTCCGAAATTCTTCAAGCAAGCATGATCTAAGGGAATCATATGATATGATATATTAACCTCAATTTTTTACTTTACCTTAGGTGATCTAAGGGAATCATATGATATGATATATTAACCTCAATTTTTTACTTTACCTTAGGTGATCTAAGGGAATCATATGATATGATATATTAACCTCAAATTTTTACTTTACCTTAGGATCAAGCAAATTAGCTCCCTACTCTCAAAGAAAAATCATTCCAAAAGTTAGGTAGCCCAGATTCAATTACGAAGACAGGGATAAAACAAATAATCATTTAAAGTCATGTTATAGTAGAGAGACTTCAAATATAGATTCATTTCTAGAAGAACCATTTATTGTTAAGGACAAAGTATAATTTTTCTTTTTGAACACTACCCTTTTGAGTTACTTGAAAGCCATTCTTTACTATAAACATCTCGAAATTATTTTTGCTAGTAGAATTAGCTCCAATTAGTACTCTCAATATTAGCTGGAAAACAAAGAATACGTTTGATCACTAAATAGTGTGTTCTTATATAACTAGAAAACAAAGGATGTCATCTATCTCTTTTGATTAATGGAAACACTTGGGTAAAAGAGACTAGATGGAATCCCATATTATACACAAGTGGATACAAAATCCTTGTGATTTACATGAGAATCGACCTAGATCATTCATTTAAAAGACTCTATTATTTGTGGATTTAAGAAGAACTTCATAAGTGTTTTCCTATGGATTTTAATGGAATCAACATAATTATGATAAGAGGATGGTTTAAATTTCCAAGAATTCTTTCCATTGGACCATTAACATCAATGAGGATTTTAAGCTCACTTGAAATATATCCTCAAAAGCATAGAAAAGACTATTTTGGAAATCAAGATCACAATCACCTTATAGTGAAATAAATCCAAGTAGACTAATTTGGTGTTTTCATGTTGAGATAAGCCAATGGATGATTTCTGTTTTTTCCCAAGTATTTGCTTTTATGCCTTTTGGAGGTACTAACAACATCGGAATAATGAGGTGAATTCTTGAAACCATGGTACCTAGAGGAATCATTTGATATATAAACAAAGGAACTCATTCCAAACACAATTTGTTAAATAAGCTATAGGGTTTTCTAAATTACCTTTTCTACTAGCTTGTATTAATGTTTGGGGCAACTGTGGAAAGACATCCTGCTGAACATAGCCATGGTGCTTGGTCTAATGGTTCATGGTGGTTTGACATATGGAGGATGATGATGGTTCACTCATTGGTGTATATTAGGCCCCTGAATGTATCTATTCTTGGTCAAGTGGTATAAGGCTTGGATGCTTGCATATCTACTCCCTAGTTTTCGGAGGCCCTGGTATAGTCCTTCTTGATCATGGTACTTGATCAAGTGGTATAGGACTTGGGTTTTGCATCAAATTCCTACCTAGCTCTAGTATTCCTTGTCATAATAGAGTGGATTTGACTTTCCTATTATTGGGGATTAGCTACCCCTCTTGGAATGGTCAAGTATACTCTAGCGTGGTTGCACACACAATAGATATTTTCTAGCATGGATGGGCGTGCATGCGAAGCAAGTTCATGGAAATCCTTATTGGGATATGAATACTAATTTTCTAGATATTGTTACATACATTAAAGAATAAGTTGATGGTATGTGAAAATAAACCAGCCTAGATCCAAATCCTAGGCTCTATCAAGCGTCGAGAGGGATCAAATATATTGATCTAGGATTGAAAATGGTTTTAAATCCATGGGTTTAACACACACTTTTAAAACCATGGATTGTTTAGGAGGGCCTTTCACATGGTTTTAAAACCATTTGAAAGGCCCTCCTAAAACATGTACAGTAAAACCATTTGTTGTTTAGGAGGCCTTGCTCATGGTTTTAAAACCATGTGCAAGACCCTCCTAAACCATGTACAATAAAACCATGGTTTGTTTAGGAGGCCTTGCACATGGTTCATCGACATTTTTTGCAAATAATTAGTTTTTTTATATTTTATTATTTTGTTTGGTAGGAACATTACAACATCTCCCCCATATTGGGTTGTTTTTCTGGCCGAAATTTGTTTTTGGTGGATAATTAAATTTTTTATTTTTTATTGTTTTGTTAGGTAGGAACATTACAACATATCCCCCATATTGGGTTATTTTTTTGTCCGACATATGTTTTGGCATATAAATTTTTTTTTTGTTAGGTAGGAACGTTACAACATCTCCCCCATACTGAGAGCACCTCTGGGCGCAATAAATAAATATGAATAAGATAAAGAAAGAAAATATCATGGGCTAATACTATGGGAAAATACAGTGGTTTTATGAAACAATGGGGGAGGCAATGATAAAAACAATGAATTAAACATTAAAATGAAAAGATAAAGAAATAAAATACCATGGGAAAATACCATGTTTTTATGAAACCATGGGAGAAGCAATTATAAAATATGATATAATAATTAATTAATTAAGCATCTAAATAAAGAGTAAAAGGAGGTGCCTTTTACATTTGAAAATGTACTATGAGGCCTATTTAAATGGTTCATGTATTGTATTTTATTCATTATTTTTATTTTATCAATCATTCATTTTATTATTTCAGTGTAACATATGGTTGAATATTTCAGTGTATAATTATTTTATGAAGAAACTGCTCCATAAAATTCATAAGAATAATAGCTATCAAATCTAAAAGTGGTAAAATCAACAATTTGTCTATCAATGTTTTTCCTCATTTGTATTATGTTTAATTAATGAAAATGTAGAGTTGAGATTAAAGTTGGGTATGTTCACCTTACTGATTTATGATACTATCTTCTTTTAAATATTCCGTGTGTAAGAGATCAAGTGAGAAGAAGGTTCACATAAAAGGATACCAAAACCTGTGAGAAATAAATTCTTGGCTAGTTTAACGTATGTTGGAGGAGGAAGAATTAAAAAGGGTGATGAATGTTGTTTCCATCCAATCAACAAATTCTAAAAATATTCAATCCCTAACCTAATGCAAGTGATCAAATTTAGATATCTAGAAGTATGTGGTTAATATAGAAGAAGATAAATCTCTAGTTGATTCCTAAGATAAAACAAATATAGATAAATGCTATTGCAAGTTCCAACATTGTGCATCACAAGGTGAAGATACAATTTTCAGCTATATAGGGAAAGTATGAATAAACCACGGATATACTCTACAAGAACATATCCAACACATCAAAAAAGTGTTCATCATGAACAAGAAGATTCAAATACTTGAGTGAGAAGGGAGTCATTCAAGTCATAAAACTCAATCCCAACATGTGTATATGATGCAGGAGCATCTAGTCAAAATTCTTTGTTTGTTGAATAGGCAGTCAATGCTAATTTTCTACTTCCATGTAAATTTATAGAAGATAAGATCAGTTGTCAATTCTTGTAATCTGTTTTATAGATAGAGATGGTTTGAATGTAATAAGGCCAGATTGCCACAGATGCCCTTGAATCCTGTAAGAGGGTTCTCGAGGATATGTTAGTTATAGATTTTCTTTCTTAGGAATTCAAATCCCATTGTTGTGGATTTGATTCAGATCTCGTTGTTGTGGATTTTCTTTCTATTTAATTATAATTGGTATAAGTGCAAGAGTGTGCAAGAATTGTGAAATAGTGAGCGAACGAGAGATAGAGTATATGTAATAGTGGTTAATGAAATGAACAACAAAGTATTAATACTTTGCACATATGTGACTATCTGATGTCTTCTTTTCAATAACCAGACATACGCTTATTTCTTTGTGTGAATAAACCTTTAGTAATGTTTAAATGATTTTTGAAGGTGGAGATGTATAAAATTGCACAAAAGATTGATTCCTCATGAATCAATTAGACCGTTACAGTCTGAATTGAAGTCTACGAATTTCAGCAGATTGACGGTTGTGGATAAATTCTGCAAAGAGAAAAATGAATATCCACAACGTTAAGGTGAGATCCACATATGATCTTAGATCAACGACCAGGAATGAGCCCACAAGCAATCGATGGCTCAAAAGAATTGCGGAAAAGGGATTTGTGAGAAGAAAATTGCGGAAGCCCATTATGGAAAAGTCGGAAGGTGTATGTGCAATTCACAATCCACAATTCCGTAAAGGGTCTTATGGAAAGATGGTTGAGGAAGAGCTCAATTGCGAAGATTGAGTTGTGGGAACTCAAGCATGCAGAAAATCAAGCTTACAGAAACTCAAACTTGTGGAAAGACGGTTGCGGAAGAAATCAATTGCAGAGATTGAGTTGTGGAAACTAAAGCTTGCGAAAAGTTGGTTGCGGGAGAATCCAAGCTTGCGGAAAGTTGATTGAGGGAGAAGAGTTATGGAATTCTACTTGTAGAAGGAGATTTCAATCAACATTTTAGTCTGAAGTAGAGAACTTTAGGTCTACTAGATTTCACCTACCATCAGTTTTGGTATCATAGTAGGCTAAAGATGCCACCAAGACAAGGACGAATACGTGGAGTCCCTATAGAACATGGTCGAGGAAGACAAGCTGCGGAGATAGACACACAAAGGGAATTATGTAACACCCCAGTTTTTGACCTCGTTTGCAATAAAAATGTATATGATGTAAATATTGTATTTAATCGTGGTGTGGAGCTAAAGACAAAATCCCCACCATTGATTTAGCATTTTATGTTTCGCGATTAAAAATCATTGCCGATGGTATTTCGTGTTAGACAGGCACNGGGGGGTATTCAAACCTTTGAGCCAATGGGGAAAATCCAAATGTAAAAGGGAAAACCCATCAAAACTGTCAACTACCCATTTCTTGTCTTTTTCCCTAATCATTTATTTCTGCCAGAAATTGGTTGAGGTAGTTATTGCATGGGAATGGGAAGAGTATGGGAATAATTCAAATTGGGTAGAGAACCCATTTTTGAAAAATGTGTTTTTACTCCTTGGTCAAGTAAAAACAAAAAAAAAATGTTTGCCCATTCCATGCATGCATTCACGTTTTCATTTTTCCTCACCCATTCTCTCATTCATGTGGGATCTCTTAGGCATCTATAGATTCCTGTGTGTATTCATTCACGTTTTTGTTTGCTTACTTCATTTTTCCCATGGATGGGAGGTCGTTTTTGTAATGCCCAGGGGGTGGGTTGTCTTCCTCATGTTTTCTTGTCGATTTCCTCATTTTCCATGCCCAGGGAATTTGTTTTTTTGTTGCTGAGTGAGTGACCATAAATGATTCACGATTTTGGGGTTCATAGCAGTTTTTTTGGCTCATAAACTACCCATAATAGTTGTTGAGTTCTAATTTCTCATCCAGGGGTCGATTTCCCCATTTTACCAATTCCTTTTGTTGCCAAAACCATTTTCATCAACCCCAGAAGTTGTATCTTGCTGTGAGTACATATTTTGTTTTGGTCTGAACTGGTTTGGAGTGGAATTGGGTCTGAACTAGCTTGATAAACCTAGTGTAGGAAGGAACCTCACAGAAAAATCTAAAGGGGCTAGTTTTCTTCTTTGCACACCCTGAATAGCATTGGAATGGAAGGCATAGCCTGAGGGACTGTGCAGCAGAGAAGGGGATGCTTCCTTGTGTTGGGTGTGTAGATGTTTAGAAGTCAAGCCAAATCTGGTGTAGGTGTCCATAGCTCTGTGGTTGAGCTCACTAGCTTAGCGATTTAGCCTTCCACCTCCCTAGCAACCTGATAAACCCAACTATGTTTGGCTTGGCTGAATTTTGATATACCTTTGGCTATGTGTGAGCCTGCTAGTGTTCCCTTATTCCTTGTGGGAATCATGCCCAGCTCGGGGATGGTAGTGTTGCTGAGAGATTGATGAGCACACTAGCCTATGGTTGGGTGGAACGTTGAAACGACATAACTGGTTGCGGGACAAGATTCTTTCAAGATAAGTATTTCTTGTGTTAATCTCTGCATTTGAATTTTCTTGATGAAATGTGATGAACATGTCTAATGTGTTGAATGCTTGAATGAAATGTAATTGCTTCCGATGTATATTGCATGTTTTACAAATATATGTATGTTTTTAAGTTCAATGCATTTTATATTACGTTATGGGGATTAGATTTCTCGGATTGATAACATTAATGTTGCGTCCTCTCCGCTAAGTAGAGGGGTGGGGACATGACAAATTATGACAACTCCAAGCTAGGATGGAAGCTATGGAGAGAAAGAATTCAGAGAATAAAGACACCAATGAAGAAGAATAATCCTATGAAGATGAGCAAGAGGAGGTTGCTGAAGAAGTAAAAGTATTGAAGATGATGATGAAGGCTAGTAACAGACCCATAATTGAAGTCCCTATGTATGAAATTAATCCTAATGTTGAACAAATCATGGACTGGATCAATGCTTTAAACAAGTATTCTTACTTTGAAGAAACTGAAGATAAAAAGAAGGTGAAGTATGCAGCGACAAGAATGAAAGGGCATGCAACTATATGGTGGGATGAACCTCAGATCCACAGAGAAAGAAGAGGTAATCCCAAAATCAAATCTTGGGATAAAATGTTATATAAAATTAAAAGTCAATTTATTCCTAAGGATTATCAGTTGACTCTCATTAGAGAGCTACAGAATCTTAGACAAAAGGGCGTGATTGTTAAAGAATATACAGAAGAGTTCTTTAAGCTGAGTATTAAAGATGGACATACACAAGGGGACGTAGAAAGAGTATCTAGATACATAAATGGACTAAGATATGAGATACAAGATGAAATCAGCTTATTGAATTTGAAAACTGTTGAAGATGCTTATAATGCAGTCTCAAGGGTAGAAGACAAGGTACTAAGAAAACAGAATCAAAAGAGAAGAGGGAGAAATATAGCAAGAGGGAAAGGATTTCCAAATAGAGGAGGTAGGACTCCTAAAGATGAGGCATAAGGTTCTAGTAGCCAAGTAACCCAAAGAGGAGGATTTAGAGGAGGCCAAGGAAGAGGAAGAGATAGAGAAGTGAAATGTTATACATGTGGACAAAATGGACATATGTCATGGGAGTGCCCAAGGAATAAATTTGCAACTCAAAGGAATGCAAACATTGCTGAGTCTCATGAGGAGTCCAGTGAAGAAGAAGAGGTGAATAATCCTCCTGAGGAAGGAGAATCTCTTATGGTGAAGAGAGTTTTAGTAAAGATAGAGAAGAAAGTGCATGAACTGGCACAAAGAAAGAGTTTGTTCAAGACTAAATGCAAGTCACAAGGGAAGTGTTGTAAGATGGTTATTGACAGCAGTAGTACAGATAATTTGGTTTCCACTGATATGGTAGAAAAGTTGGGATCGAAGAGGCTGAAACATCCAACTCCTTACAAAGTGTCCTGGTTGCAGAAAGGACATCAGCTCTTGGTGAATGAGCAGTGTAATGTGGAGTTTCAAATTGGTACTTATAAAGATGTGGTATTATATGATATAATTCCTATGGATGTATGCCATATACTCTTAGGGAGGCCATGGAAATATGACAACAAAGCTATTCATGATAGAAGAAAGAACACTTTTTCTCTGGAAAATGATGGAAAAAGACATACATTGTCACCATTGGAGGATGAAGCAATTCAAGAAGGTTCAAGGTCAAATAATTTGTTGATGACTGGGAAAGAACTATTACAAGAAGTCAAGAAGGAGGATGAGCTATATTTTTCTCTTGTTGGAAAACCAAAGGTAATATAAACCTCTACAAATTTAGATGATTTTCCTACTGAAGTTAGAATCTTGCTTGATGAGTATGTTGATATTATTACGGATGAGTTACCAAATGTTTTACCTCTTGTGAGAAGTATTATTCATCACAATGACTTAATGCCTAGTGCAAGTTTACCTAATAAGGAAACCTACAGACTAACTCCTCAAGAGAATGAAGAGATCAAAAAAAAGGTACATGAGATGTTAGATAAAGGTTTGGTGAAAGAAAGTTTGAGTCCTTGTGTAGTACCCACTGTGCTTAGCCCAAAAAAGGATGGTGGATGGCAGATGTGCACTAGCTCCAGAGAAATTAATAGGATATCTATCAAGTACATATTTCTTTTACCATGCATTGATGATTTGATGGATTGTTTGAGTGGTTCAAAGTATTTTTCAAAGATAGATTTTAAAAGTGGTTATCATCAAATAAGAATAAGAGAGGGGATGAGTGGAAGACTGCATTTAAGACTAATAATGGACTGTATGAATGGTTAGTAATGCCATTTGGGCTTACGAATGCACCTAGTACTATTATGAGATTGATGAATGAGGTCTTGAAAGAATACACTAAAAAACTTGTGATAGTGTATCTGGATGATATTATGATCTTCAGTCAAAATAAATAAGAACACTTGAAACATCTTAAATTGGTGTTGGAAACCTGCAAAAGGGGATGCTGCTAATAAATATGAAAAAGTGTAATTCCCTGAAGAAAGACTTGATTTATTTGGGATTCGTGGTTTCATAATAAAGGTTGAAGATGGATCTAGATAAGGTGCAAGCAATTTTAGGTTGGCCAATTCCAAGAAGTACATATGAGGTACGGAGTTTTCATGGACTTGCAAGTTTTTATAGAAAATTCATTAAGAATTTTAGTCAAATTTGTGCACCTATAATAGACACCTTCAGGGGAAGTAAACAACCTTTTAAGTGGACAGAAGCAACAGACAAAAATTTCAAATTGTTAAAGAAGAAGATCACTGAGACGCCTATTCTAACTTTGCCAAGTTTTGATAAGGTTTTTCAAATAGAGACAGATACTAGTGGGACAACAATAGGGGTTATTTTGAGTCAAGAATAGAGACCAGTAGAATACTTTAGCAAGAAGTTAAATGAGGAAAAAAAAGTATTCCTCATATGACAAGGAGTTGTATGTTGTTGTACAAGATCTCAAGAAATGGAGACATTACTTGATGCCCAAAGAGTTGGTGTTATATTCTGATAATCATGCTTTGCAGTTTATAAATAGCCAACCTAAATTGAATTAGAAACATGCCAAGTGGGTGGAAATTTTGTAGAACTTTACCTTTGTGCTCAAGCATACAAGTAGAAAATCTAATAAATTGTTGATGCTTTAAGCAGAGTAAGTTTGATCTTGCAGGAAATTAAGGTTGGTTATTTCGGATTTTAATGTTTAATTAATATGTATAAAGAAAATGTGGATTTTAAATATATATATGCATCCTGTGAGAATATAGTTACCCATAGTAGAATTCAATGGTTGGAATACATGTTACAAGAAGGATTGTTGTTCAGAAATAGTAAGTTATGTATTCCAAAAATGTTCTATGAGAAAAAATTTGATACATGAGAAACATAATGGAGGTTTATCATGACTTTTTGGACATAATACAACATTTTATCAAGTGAGTAGTTTTTATTTTTGGCTAGGAATGCAGCATGATGTAAAGAATTTTGTTAAAAAATGTAGAATATGTCAACATGCCAAAGGGAAAAGACAAAATACTCGACTATATCAAACCCTACCTATTCCAACTAGGCCTTGGGATTCCATCAGTATGGATTTTGTTCTAGGATTGCTTATAACTCATACGGGAAATGATTCTATTTATGTAGTAGTGGATAGGTTTTAAAAAATGGCTCATTTTATTGCTTGTAAGAAAAACCACAATGCAACAAACAGCAGCTAATTTATTCTTTTTAGAAAGTGTAAAGTTGCATGGTTTACCTTTAAGCATTGTGATGGCCTGGGATACTAAATTTGTTGGTAATTTTTGGAGAACTTTGTGAAGAAGTTGGGAACCAATATCAGTTTTAGTTCCACTTATCATCCTCAGATTGATGGCCAAACGGAAGTGGTGAACATAATCTTGGGAAATATACTGAGAAGTCTTATTTATGAAAATCTGAAACAATGGGATTTATCTCTTTCTCAAGCTGAGTTTGCTTACAATGATTCACCTAATAGGAGTACATGTATGAGTCCTTTTCAGATTGTATATGGAATGCCCCCGAGGGGAGTATATGAACTTCAAAATTTGGGAGGACAGGATAGGAGAATTGCAAATGGTGAAGGTTTTGCATCTAGCATGCATGAGCTACAAGAAAATGTTAAGAAGAAATGAAGGAAAGTGTTGGGAAATAAAAATAAAGAGCATATATGAAAATAAAGGAAGTTAATTTTCAGGTTGGAGATTTAGTAATGGCCTATCTTAGGAAAGAGAGGTTTCCTAAGGGAACCTACAATAAATTAAAGCTCAAGAAGATTGGAGGCTTGTAAAATTTTGAGGAAGTTTTCTGCAAATGCATATGAAATAAAACTTCCTTCTAATCTTCAAATTTATCTGGTTTTTAATGTTTCATATATATATCCTTTTCAGGATTCAGTTGTTCAGACAGAATAAATGATCTCAGGAGAAGATGGTTCATTTATAGATTGGAAATGACAGTTACCTCAGAAATAACAACCACGGATTGAAGCTATCCTTTACAAAAGGGTTTCAAAGAAGACCAGGGACAAATAATATTTTCAGTATTTGGTCAAATGCCAAGATCAACCTTCTGAATATGTAGCATGGATGACATAAATAGAGATTTACAAGTATTGTGTGAACCCTAAAGACTTATTGAATAATTCTTTTCTTCCCCCGTAGTATGATGCAGGAGCATCTTGTCAAAATTCTCTATTTGTTGAATAGGCAGTCAATGCTAATTTTCTGCTTCCATGTTAATTTTTATAAGATAGGATTAGTTGTCGATTCTTGTAATATTTTTTATAGATAGAGATGGTTTGAATGTAATAAGGCCGAATTTCCACGGATGCCCTCAAATATTGTAAGAGGGTGCTCGAGGATATGTTAGTGATAAATTTTCTTTCTTAGGAATTCAGATCCTGTTGTTGTAGGTCTGATAGGTTCGATTTGCTTCTATTTAATTGTAATTGGTCTAAGTGCAAGAGTGTGCAAGAAGTGTGAAAGAGTGAGCGAACGAGAGATAGAGTATATGTAACAGTGGTTAATGAAATGAAGAACATAGGCTTAATACTCTGCACATATGTGACTATCTGATGTCTTCTTTTCAATAACTAGACGTATGCTTATTTCTTTGTGTGAATGAATCTTCAGTATATTTAAATGGTTTATGAAGGTAGATATGTATAAAATTGCACAGAAGATCGATCGCTCATGAATCAATTAGACTATTACAGTCTGAATTGAAGTCTATGAATTTCTGCAGATCGACGGTTGTGGATAAATTCCGCAAGAGAAAAGTGAATATCCGCAATGTTAAGGCGAGATATGCATCTGATCTTAGATCAATGGTTAGGAAGGAGCTCGCAAGAAATCGACGGCTCAAAAGAATTGCAGAAAAGGAAGTTGTGAGAATAAAATTGCGGAAGCACATTATGGAAAAGTGGGAGGGTGTATCCGCAATATGGAATCCACAATTGTCGAAAGGGTATTGTGGAAAGACGGTTGTAGAAGAACTCAATTGCGGAGATTGAGTTGTGGGAAATCAATCTTACAGAAACTCAAGCTCGCGGAAAGACGGTTGCGGAAGAACTCAATTACGAATATTGAGTTGTGGAAACTCAAGCTTGCAGAAATTTGGTTGCAGGAGAATCCAAGCTTACAGAAAGTTGATTACGGGAGCAGAGTTATGGAATCCTGCTTGTAAAAGGATATTTCAATCGGCATTTCGGTCTGAAGAAGAGAACTTTAGGTTTGCTAGCTTTCACCTGCCATCAGTACACAAAGAGTCAAAATATTATTCACAGAGAAAATAACTTACCTTGAGTGAGAAGAATATGCAATTATCAAATATTTTAATTGAATTTTATCCTCACCATAATTTTGAATAGTCAACATGAGGACAAATGCAAAACTTGTAAAAGTGCGAGAGTCCAAGGTAGTTCAAGCATCAATTGGGGTAGACAAAGAGTTATATGAGCTGGAAGGCTAAGAGCCATGAATAAACTTATAGAAGTAATCATTTCCTTCAAGAAAATGGTTCATTTTTTGGAATTTTAAATAATCTTCATATGTTAATAAAGAAACCATTGTTAGCTAGTGTTACAATACTCTTACAAAATTGTGACTGTTTTTTTACTATTCTTTCCTTTTTTGTTCTCATGGTGTTCATCTAGGTGGGTACTTTAACTTGTGGGATATTTTCTCATTATTAATGATTTTTCCACATATTTCTCTTGATAACAACTCATATGAAGTAATAAGTCTCTTGATAGATTTTGTACTATTCTCAGTTACTTAAAGCCTCAAATTTATCATATGCTTTAGTATGTGGACTTTTCTCCCCACTACTTGATCTAAGTTTCATTTCATCTTTCTATTTTTATGACATGGAAGTATTATTATTAGTTGGATCATTCGACTTTATCATGGAGCTGGAAAGGTTTAATATGTGTTCGTTTGTTATGGTAGTGGTAGAATATTCTCATAGATATAAGCTACATTTCCAACTCTTGTTACCATTTCTATTTAAGATTTACTTAAATAGGTTTCATACTACATTATTGCATTTCATATTAGTTCCATTTTATGTTAAACTCATCATACCCAAACTATGGGACTTGGGACCTAGTTAGAGGGATTTCCATTTCAATAGATAAAAGTATAATCGGGTCCTTTCAAAAGGTAAACCTATGAATTTGACAAAGGTTGTATTCTTGTTTCAATAAGTACCTATCTAAAAAATGTATTAAAAGACATATAATTCCTATTAGAGAATGAAATACCACCCAACCATAGACATTCATTACATGATTTCCACCCCCAAGTTTAGGCTATGAAATAGCAAGGGAAAGGGAACCTCTCTTACAACCACATTCACTAAGCTTGTAAAAAATATACATAGGAAACCCACTATATTGCATGGGATTATAACATATAAAATCCTCTATATAACAAGGATACAATAATTATATATGAAATATGTTAGCTTACATGATTTAGAAAGCATTCCTCATCATCATTCTCATTCGACATGATTCTCTATCCTATTATCTACATCTTAAAACATACTTCCACAAAATTACTAATGTATCTTTCTTTGTATATGCTTATAATTATCTTCCATTCTTGGAAGTGGGAAAATAATAATTGTTTATAAACTTATTCTATCTCAAGCTCTCCCACTCAATTAGGAAATCACATCACATGACCTGGCATGGGTGCTCATACTCCCACCATCACGCGCATAAGAAAAGAAACAACAATGACCCTCTCTAGGAAATTTTGGTTAGTCATAACATCCACAAAGATAATATTAATGTAGAAATAATAGGAACATTATGTAAAATTGGCAAGAAGAGACAATAGAATCCCACATACTCTCATGAAAGGATAATATATATAGGCAAAGATGTTAGGTGTGCATAAGTAAATACCATGTTGGCTTGTATTTCGAGAGTTATATGGTCGATCAATATATAATTCACAGAGGAGTTAAATTTCTTCAATTTGCAAAATTACTCTCTCCTTTCCCATTTCTACTTGTCAAAGTCATATCCCTTCCTTTCTAGTTTATTATCATAGTATCCATTTTCATGTTTATTTTCTTTTTTATTACATCATTCTTACCTCTTCCATTAATTTCAACTTAAGGAAAGAACAAAATATAGATAACTTGACATTTGAATTTAATAGTGAGGTATTGGGCATAGACTATCACTAGGAATTTGCATGCACACAATTTTGTCACATATACATGATAGTCACTAATATGGTATTCTTGATTGAAAACCAAGGCATAGTAGGGTAATATAACCTTAATTTGACACATATGTCCATTATACACATGCATAATATATTTGTATTTATTTTTGCCTAAAGGGGTGACTAAAGACATGCCACTCCGATTGCCTATTCAAGGTTCCTCTCCTTTGCACCCTTAATTGTTTTGTATGTCTAGGAGTGAAGGAATGGCCTGATGACTTTCATGAATTACCTCTCAATATGTTTTGTATCCTTTACATGATATTCCATGGGATAATCGTATTAATCTGTCACAGTAATCTAGGGACTAAACACAAGTCTCATCAAAGATTAATAACAATAAGTAATGAAAATGGTGTAATAGGGATACAAAATGAGTAGTCGCTCTGTATATTCACACAAAGAATGAGTAATACAATACAAGATCATGCTGCAAGCATGAATGACAAAGCAATTTGAATTCCCAAGGAGGTCATTCGAATTGAATGAGTGAGTCTAGCTTAACTGAATGTAAGCCACAGTCAACACTCAAGTTAACCACTGATCAAAACCCTAATTGACTCAACTGAGCCCTAATTGAAGTCGGAGTGCAATAAATGATTGATTCTAACTGAAAGTAGGTCAGACACATGTCACAACAAACCAAGCAACAAGTGGCAGCGCATCAATGACTCCAATGAACCCCGATGAAGTTAACTGAAGTGTAACTGAACATCAGAAGGGGTTGGAGCCGCCTCTATTGACTCCAATTCAATAAATAATCAATTTAATGATGGAGGGCACCTTCACTGCTCTGTTTAACTGATTGTAACCATTGGTTAGCAATATGGGGCATTAATGACACTCAGATCACCCCTGGAGTGCTCCAGTTAACCTCCTTAAATGTAGGAGAAGGCTAAGTTAACCTCCTTAACTGAAGGTAGGCATGGGTGTGATCTAGCTAATGTCATCTAGTGCTCCTCTGATGCCAATTAAGTCAATAATACTTAAGATAGTGGTTTAACTAGGCCAAATTGACCAAAATGAGTGTGAAAGGTGGTAAATGTCTCCAACACCCCCCCTTAAGCTATACTCAGGAGGAGTTAGAAAACATAAAATGCATAAAAATGCTAGAGCCCCGACAACTAAGGCCATAGATCACCCTGTACAATGTTGAAACTGAAACAATGCTAAAAAACAAAATAAGTGAGGAAAAGAGGGAAAACCTAGTGGGAAAACCCCCCCCTCAAGCTAAACACTGAAAGTAGTCTTATCACCCTAATGAACTCACCCCTAATAGTGAATGGAGGTAATTGAACTTCTTTTATGAAAATCTCTTGGCGAAGATGTCTCCAATCTGCTCATCAGTTAGGCAGTATTGCAGAATGATGGTCCTGTCATGCACTAGCTCCTTGATATAATGCATGTGGATCTCTACATGCTTGGTCCTCTTCCTCGTAACTAGATTTGTGGATATCTTAATAGCACTTTGATTATCACAAAAGAGGACAGTGGACAAAGTACTACCAAGATCAAACTCTGAAAGAATGCCTTGCAACCAAACTGCTTGGATGCAAGCATTCACCGCTCCTCGATACTCGGCCTCTGCTAAAGATAATGCTATGGCAGCCTGTTTTTTGCTAGAATAGCAAATGGGGCCACCACCAAACATGAATACATATCCAGAATTAGAATTTTGATCAATAGAATCACCCACCCAATCAGAATCTGTGTATCCAACCAGCTTTAGCTCGGAGTCTGCAGCATAGTGAATGTCGTTGGTCTTGGTTCCCTAAATATACTGGAGGATCCTATTGGCTTCCTTCCAATGAATATCATGAGGTTTTTGCATTTATATTGATACAATATTCATGGCATAACAAATATCAGGCCAAGAATGTGTCAAGTACAACAAGCTACCAATCAGCTGTCGATAGATAGTGCAGTCCATGGGAGGTGTGCTTTTTCCTTCTTCAAGGCTGACCCCTGAAAGGAAAGGGAATGGTGCAGGCCTACATTCAACCATGTTAAACTTGAATAATAGGTCTGAAATGTATTTTGACTGAGTGACCATTATCCCATCATAATTTTGCTCAATTTCGAGCCCCAAAAATTGTTTTAGGAGCCCCAAATCACTCATTTCAAAGGCATTGTGGAGAGCAGTTTTGATGGCTAAAATAGAAGCAATTGTGCTAACTGTGATCAGTAATTCATCAACATATAAAACAATAATAATCAAATAACCATCAGACTACTGTAAATACACATTTGGATCTGATATACACCTTTGAAAGTTTTGCGAGAGAAGGAAGGCATCCATCTTGGAATACAACTCTCTTGGGGCCTGTTTTAACCTGTATAGTGACTTCTTTAGCTTGCAAACCAAAGATGGATCAGTGATGTAGCCCATAGGCCGCTTCATTTATATCTCCTCATGAATATCTCCATGCATAAAGGTTGACTTAACATCCATATGATGCACTTCATAGTCCTTGGATGCCGAAATTGCCAAAACTAAGCGGATGGAGTCCATTTTTGCAACCGGTGCAAAGGTCTCATGGTAGTCCACACCTTGGACCTGACAGAAACCTTTTGCCACCAGCCTTGCCTTATATTTGTAGGTTCTACCATCAGTAGAAACCTTGGTCCGAAACACCCACTTGCATTGAACCAATTTTCTTCCCAGAGGAAGAGAAACTAGCTCCCAAGTAGTGTTTTTCTAAAGAGAATTCATCTCTTCATCCATGGAAACTTGCCATCTCGGATCCTTCCGACCATGGTAGTAGGATTTTGGGTCTCAACTAATCATCAAATAGCAAGTTTTGGATAGCAAATTATCAGGACAAGCGATCGCAATACTTGCTCTTTGGAAATTAGACCGGGTTCTCCTTGGATCATCCGGGTTTCCAATGTTATCTCCTGCGGAGGAGAGTGTCTGTCGGGCTCATGTGGGAAGATGATTTTGTACTTCAGGTTCTGATTCAGAATCTGATGTTTGCTACACACTGATATTATAAATCAGAGGATCCAAATCAGGTTCATCACCCCCAATTTCATCATCCAAATATTCAGCAGAATAGGAAGAAAAATCAGGAGTTTTCTGCTTCACAAGTTCCACCTCCTGAAGAGGCTCATCGAACTTGAAACCCCATTCAATGATGATCTATTTTGTTTTGATATCTAGCAGCTTGAAACCTTTTGATTCATCAGGATACCCAATAAAAAGACATTTGATGCTTTGCATTTCCAAAGCCCTTCTTTTATCAAGTGGAATCTGGGCCCATGCAGTGGACCCAAACACTCGTAGGTTCGACACATTCGGCTTGTGTCCAAAGTATGATTCGAAAGGGGTCTTCCCTTTCACGGATGAGTGTTGCACCCTATTTTGAATGTATGTTGCAGCATGCATGGCTTCAGCCCACAAATTTGCAGCCAATTTCTTTGATTCCAACATATAGGTGGTCATCTCCTTGAGAGACCGATTCTTCCTTTCCGCTACACCGTTCTGCTGGGAAGTGTAGGGAATTGAATATTGGACATGAATACCACTTTGGGAGCATATGTGTAGCAACTCATTACTGACATACTCCCCACCATTATTAGATCTCAAGATCTTGATCCTAAGCCCAAAGGCATTCTTGATCAAGGCCTTCAGTTCAGATAATTTTCACATACTTCAGACTTCTTTTTGAGAAAGAAGACCCATGTGTACCTTGAAAAATCATCAATAAAAGTCAGAAAATACCTTGATCCATTCATGGATGTGACAGGCATCAGAATGCTGATATCAGAATGTATCAGCCCCAATATGCATGTAGCTCGGTTTGCCTTCCCCCGATCGAACTTGTGCTCAGGATATTTTCCAATCACACAACCCTTGCAATTTCCAGGGGTTGCCTTGATGACCAGGAGGCCTTCAACCATTGAGTTTTTCTGTAATTTATGCAAATATTTGAAACTTAGATGGCCAAATATTTCATGCCACAACCTACTAACTTCATTTCCATGAGTTAGCAGAGCGGTGGGCTTTGCATTCGCTGCAAAGTGGGAGAACTCATAGGCTTTTGCATGATGGTTTGCAAGGCCTTTAGCAATGAGTTTCCTGGATGCAAGTTCCATTATCTCAAAATCATTTGGGTTGAAAGATACTCTCTTAGGCACTCTTATATGTGTCATCTGATAAACACTAAGGAGATTTCATGCCAGAGACGGTATATACAAAACATTTGAAAAATAGCCATTCTCAAGATCAACCGTACCTTGTCTTTCTAAAGTGATGGTGGAGTCATCTCCCATGTGAATGGGGATGGATTTGTCGGTCTCCAAGGATGAAAAGGAGTCTCTTTCAGCCATCATGTGGTTCGAAACTCCAGAATCAATCAAGAGTGCTTTGGAATTCGAAGTGCTTGCCATGAGGGCATGACCTTTTTCATGTTGTGGTTCCCAATCTTGTTGATCTCTCCTCTGAAATATTTCTGGAAGATTGATGTGATTTCTCTCAAGGAGAGAGGTAGCTTCATCAAGCTTCTTCTTCATGCAGGAATGTTCACGGTGGAAGCCCTTCCTGCAGTATGAACACTTGACTTTTTCCTTTCCATGGTACCCTTTCCCTTTGTTCTTCTTTGAGCCGAAAGACTCATCATGCTGTTGGTTTTCAACTTTAGGCTTAGGAGCTTCGAATTTAGTTTTTGGGTTCTTCTGCTGCTTTCCTTTACCCTTCAAATATTTGGGCCCCGAGACATGGAGGGCTTGATCACAGGAGGATTGAATGATCCCCATCTGGACAAGCTTATCATGTTCACTTGTTAGGGACTCAATGAAGGCATTGAGTGTAGGCAGCTTCCATCTAGGGGTTGTGAGCTTCCCCGCACGGAATGTAGAGATAAAAATTGAATAATCATCTCCATGTTTGGAGAGTATGGTGAGGATGAGCTGATCATCCTCTTTCTCCACTTTGCATTGCTTCAACAGTAAGACAATGTGCTTGAACTTTGTGAAAAATCCATTCAAGGTCTCGAGATTGGAAGGCTAGAGAGACATCAATTCATTTTCAAGCTGGTAAACTCTCAAATCATCTTGCTTTCCATATAGGGCTACCAATTTGTCTCAAATTTCCTTTGGAGTCTTCAATCCCGAAAGATGGAAAAGAAGATCCCGAGAAACAGAGAGGCACAAGAATCCGAATGCTTCATCCTTCTTGTTCAAGAATCTAGACTTGTCTAATGCAGAACCGGGCTTTTCTTCAGTGTCCATGGTGACCCTATAGAGTCCTCTGGAGCGAAGCTGGATCTCCATGTCTCCTTTCCATGAGTGGAAATTGAATGGAGTCAAAAGATCTACAGAAGAAGCCATTTGAATCTCTTGGAGCGAATGCTTTTCACCTGTCAAAAACCTGAAAATCACAACAAAAAGGGCAATGTAAGGTCATACAACCTGCACATTTTAGGCTTTCATCACACCCAGCATAGTCAATCAAGCAAGCTTGATCAATAAGTTCTTTACTTGGGGTATTAAGTGGTAAGCCTTGGCTTCTGGTGCAGTGCTGGATTTTTGAGCTATTGCTCGATTTTCATGCAAGATCTGTCAAAAACCTTATTTTTGAGAGATTTGACCTTCGTCCCACCGTGAGCTTTGATACCATATTAATCTGTCACAGTAATCTAGGGACTAAACACAAGTCTCATCAAAGATTAATAACAATAAGTCATGAAAATGGTGTAATAGGGCTACAAAATTAGTAGTCGCTCTGTATATTCACACAAAGAATGAGTAATACAATACAATGATCATGTTGCAAGCATGAATGACAAAGCAATTCAAATTCCCAACGAGGTCATTCGAATTGAATGAGTGAGTCCAGCTTCATCGAATGTAAGCCACAGTCAACACTCAAGTTAACCACTGATCAAAACCCTAATTGACTCAACTGAGCCCTAACTGAAGTCGGAGTGTAATAAATGACTAAGTCTAACTGAAAGTAGGTTAGACACATGTCATAGAAAACCAACCAACAAGTGGTAGCGCATCAATGACTGCAATGAACCCTGATGAGGTTAACTGAAGTGTAACTGAACATCAGAACTGGTTGGAGGCGCCTCTGTTGACTCCAATTCATTAAATAATCAATAAATAATCAATTTAATGATGGAGGGCGCCTTCACTACTCTGTTTAACTGATTGTAACCATCTGTTAGCAATATGGGGCATTAATGACACTCAGATCACCCCCAGAGTGCTCCAGTTATCCTCCCTGAATGTAGGAGAAGGCTAAGTTAGCCTCCTTGACTGAAGGTAGGCGTGGGTGTGATCTAGTTGATGTCATCTAGTGCTCCTCTGATGTCAATTAAGTCAATAATACTTAGGATAGTGGTTTAACTAGGCCAAATTGACCAAAATGAGTGTGAAAGGTGGTAAATGTCTCCAACAAATTGACACTCTCCTCCACTTTATTAGATTCATTCCCATGCAAGTTTATTCCATATAGAAATGAAAAACCCTCTGTTAATAAAGTTTCAACCAAAATTTTCACTATCATCCATGTGCTCATGGGAGACCTATATCCTTACACCATATCAATATGATCCTCTCGATCCCCTTCCAATATATCCCTTAGTATCGTGTTTGGTATCTTATCTTCTCTCACATCCTTCAATTTCCACGTCCTTCTCTTTGCCGCACTATCCTTATCTTATAACATGGATTGACATAAATGTAGAAGATGAAATTTGCACCAAGCAACCAATAATGAAGGACTATCACACTATAAGTTGGAGATTCAACACCTTTAATTTATTTAGTCAATTTTTGGGTGAAAATTACACCCTACAACCTATAATGAAATATTATTGCATTATAAATTAGAGATTCGACACCTTTAATTTATTTACATAAATTAAATATTCACGTCTTTTATTTTAATTGCTCTTAGATTTAAGAATTAGTCGTATTCCTTCTCATATCACAACATTTCATTATATTTGTAATATTTTGTACCACAACGTTTCATTATATTTGCAATATTTTGTAATGTTGAGAAAACTTACTTTTTTAATTTTTAATTAAAAAACTCATATACACAGTCTTTATTTATTATTATTTTTATGTCTTGCGATAGCAAGATATATATGATATAGTTTGATGGATCCTTGGATAGCAAGGTAGATAGATTAAAGATGATTAGAAGAATCATGGATGTATTGAAACTCTTGTATGGATAAGTCACCTTTGATTTCATAATAGAAATAGCAAGGGACTGTTTTTTCCCTTTACGTGAAAAAAAAAAGATATATATGAATAACTCTACTCCTATTAATCTATCCGTACATCATTTCAATTTTTTTTATAAAGTTTTTGTACAGTAACAATTTTATTTATTAAATTTATTTTTAAGAAAATATTTTATTTCAAATATAATTGGCTCTTAAGTGATGATGTGATGATGTGATGATGTGGTTACTTGTCATCTTTTCAAGTTTTGATGTGATGTTGGCTTAAATATGTATTGAAGAACTCGATTTCATATATGAGAAATGCCAACTTTCAAAATTTAATAAGCGTTAACCTAAGGATGCCCTCATTTTACGAGGATGCCCGTTGAACAAGCACATGCCAAAATCGGCTTGGATCTCTTTATAAATTTGAAAGTACACATTAAGTTTGGTAAGAAAATATTATAATTTCCTCCTTTTAATAAAGGCACCAATAAGCATGTCTTATACATTATGACCTATTACTACTAAAGGCATCATTACTAACGCTGGATTTCATTCACGGTCAGCTTTCAAAATTTAATGGACATCGTCGAACATGGTAAACTGTGTTTTCGGTTGTGTGACAACTGTATGTGAATTTTAGATGTTAATAACAGATTTCAAATTTTATATGTTGTATCGAACCAAGTGTACAAAGTATATTCGAGTTTAGACAAGAAAGGGTATTTTCTTGTTTGGTCGGGATGGTGGAAGAGGTAAACAAGAGCGGAGAGAGTTCTTATGAGTTTGAGAGTGCATAAGAGAGTCGAAGAGCCGAGAGAGCTCTCATAGTTCTTGTGAGTTGGGTCGCCAAGAAGAGCCAAGGAGGAGAGGTAGTTCTTGTGAGCTGGGTAGCCTAAGATAGCTCTGGATTACTTAAGGTAGTTCTTGTGAGTTGGGTCACCAAGAAGAGCTGAGGAGAGCCGAAGAACAGAAATCTTAGAGGGTGCAGAAGAGAGCTGAAGAGCCGAGAAAGCTCTGGATCTACCTGTGCTCTAGGTTTCTTGTATTTGTTTGGCTGGAAGTAATAGCCGAGAGAGCCAGAATATGAATTGGGAGTTTTTGTTTGTTTGTTTGTTTTTGGCTTTTTTGGTTGAAGCATGGCCATGCTTGATTAGTTTTCACTCTTAAACTGTCTTCTTTTCTTTTGGTTTTTCACTTTAATTGTGTAAATTTTATTTTATTTTGGTATTTTTTATTTTATTTTTGGTTTATTTGGGTTTTGTTTCTTTATGTTTTGGGCCTGTGTTTGGATTTTAGGGAGGAAGAGAGAAGATGATGCAGTGAAGAAGAGCATATCAGAATTTGGAGGACTCACCAGAAATGTTGCTCCGAGCTCAATCTCAGTGGGTATGTCATCCTCAATCTCAGACGGTCTGTCGTCCTCAATCTCACCACCAAGGATTTCTTGAACGCTGCGGTTGGGTCGTCCATGTCCTTGAACTTCCTTCCATCGCAGCATCTTGGAGGAAGGTACAATGTAAAGAACATAAGGAGGGATTGGAGGAATCACTCAGGGTATCCGCAGCTCCAGTGTAAATAATCGTTGAGGTTATCTGCAACTCCTTGATCACCTTGAGAGAGGAACCTTCTTCTTTTCAGATTCCTCCTGGCCAGGAGCTCAGAGTCCATCTCCACTTCTTGAAAACTATGTAAGTCATATTTGACAGTGATGAATGTTTCTGCTTTGTAGTTTCTATTTTGTTAATGCAATGTGAGCAATCTTTTTATTATTTTGTTTATATTTTCTCTTTTATTTTGTAGTGGAAAGGCAAAGCTACAGGGCCATAATTTTGTTTTGTTAATGCACTGTGAGCTATCTTTTATTATTTTGTTTATATTTTCTCTTTTAATTTGCAGTGGAGAGGTAAAGCTATAAGGCCATATAAGGGGTTGATTGATTGCATGTTTATAGAATATCAAATGTGATATAGGGAAAGTTTTTTAGTTCATAATCAAATTTATTAAGTTCAAGTGGGTTTGTTGGGATGTTAAGTGTTAGGTAGGTTGTTAATATGGGTTGCAACAAATATGGGTTTTTGTTCCAGTTTAAAAATTTGTTTTATTTTTATTTTGGTTTCTAATATTTAGGTTT
>LPNX010873982.1:799816-812426 GCA_001517045.1 Pseudotsuga menziesii | reverse complement strand
ATAGAGAGAGAGAGAGAGAGAGAGAGAGAGAGAGAGAGAATAGATGTAGAAACCATATGGTTCCATCTTAGTCGCAGCTAGCTATGGTTTGATTCAGTAGAGTTTCTTGTTGTAAAAAGGGGTTTTCATTCTAACACTTCAAATTTGTTTCACTAATTATGATTGAATACATGTAACATTTCTTTACATTTGTTTCAAAATAATATTGAATACATGTAATCTTTCAAAATAATATTGATGATGGGTGCCTTTTTGTATCTGCAAGGGAACCCATCAAACCGAAATCAGTAAGTAGCTTGGGAAGCTTTTGTTGCAGACATTCAGAGCTACCCCTTTCCTCATGGCATGGTAATTTCCATGATTAAGTTTGACGATTTCGCAACTTTACTCGGAAAAATAATTTTGTTTTATAATTTGTGTGTACATTTCTTCAAATCATCAATTACTTACATTGTTTAACTTATACAAAAGTCTATTTTATCTTTGGTTGCAAGACCCTCGTGGGTTTCAATTGGGAAATTTTGTTTTTTCACATCATTTGATTCTTACACGGTATCTTTCATTATTCTTTCAACATTTAATGAGTATTGATATGAATATTCTCTATACAATTTTCTATGATTTGAGTTTTGAGTTTTGAACCCTCGACGATGACTACGGTCTGAGTTTTGAGTTTTGAACCCTCTTACTCATAATGAATGCAAGAACTACCCAATTATTGTAGCTCGATCTTGTGTTTAAATGGTTGTTATATCCAAGTAAATTGTTATTAACCTTATCTTGGCTTAAAACCAATGATGACGGTTGTGTTTAAATCTTACTTGTAAAGAAGATTCGATATGTCAAGCTGTATTGGTTGGCCTTTTTGTATAAAAGCATAACTTTGCAAGAGTTTTGACTAAGTGCAATCGATCCACATCCACGTTTGATTATGTTGTCTAATTATTCCTATTTGATTATCTTGTCTAATTAATGGTTAGAAATTTACAGCTCATATTTTGATTTTTTTCAACCTTTATATAGCAACAATTTTATTTGTGAAACTAAATTTTATGAAAATCTATTGCTAATTAATTTAAAATTTGATTTCTTAGTAAAATTTATCAAACAATAATAAAATACAGGGTGGAAAATAATTTGCTCACTTTTTTGGTGTGGGTAAGTGGTTAAACCTTGTGTATTGCTAAATATCATCAAGTGGATAAACCTTGTGTATTGCTTTGTTTAGCTACCAATCATGTTGTAAAGGTTTTTAGTTGTTTTTTATGAAGTTAAACAGTTTTTTAATTACCTTTCATGAAGTTAAACAAGTGGGAAATCTAAAACAACAATAATAATTCAATTAATTTATGGTTCACATATTGATTTTGCAAATTTAAAAAAAATCAAATTTGCATGGCGCAGGACATTGCCACCTCGTGGCTCTTGTTTTATGTTTCACATCTCTACACTTTTTACTTTGTGCAAATTACATTTATATTCTCATATAGGTTCCATCTCCTTTATTCCCTAAATTTTTCTTTTGTTTTTGATATGTTATAGGATATGATAAAATCTATTTACTTTCTCATTTATTTCTACACATTATTCTAAGTTCACATTTAAAAAATATTATTATTTCATTTTTTTTAAGTTTTAAAATAAACTAAACCCCAAAAATTATCAAAAGATATTCGTTTCAAAAACATCAAAATCTTTCTTTGACTCTATTTTTACATTTGTTTTTAGAAGAAAAAAGTAGTTCCTTAATATTTCATGGAATCAAAGGTAACATACAAATCCAGGATACATCGTATCCTTGTGTGTCAAGAAACTACAAAAGGAATAATAGGGAAATCTCTTAGCCATACAAAATGTTCAAAACACCCAAAGCAACAAAAGGTGATACAAGAATCCCAAGCAGTCAAAGAGAACCATACATCTCTCTTAGTGAACCATCTACACCTTCCAGAAGGAGCACACAAAGAACACTGAAAGCATATCCAAGGAAGCACCCAGGGGGGATGAAAAAGACTTCCCCCCAAAGGGTATAAGGCTGATAAAAAGCCATGAAACAAAACACCAAAGGAGCCATGAAAGAGGGTCATGAGCTAAAAAACTCGGCTCATATAAAAAAGATGAGTATGTCAACCGAAATATGGCAAGGAGCTCTCATCAACTTTAAAAGAATTGTAAAGTGTCGCCCCCAATTTTCTGTCCTTCCAAAAGTTCAGTGAAGGAGAGTAGGTCTGGCTTAAGTACAAGTGCTTCCTTTGATAAACCATCAACACTCCTATTGTTTTCCCTATAGACATGTTGAAAGTTCATAGAGAGGAAGGAGGTCTTGGCTTCAATAATGCAGATACACCCATGTTCCAGGTCCAATACTGCCAGACTTGTCACAGACTTAGCCCAATTTAAGACGACCAAATAGTCCAAAAACTAAAAGAGCAGGAATACCAATGATAGCCGCAAAAGTCAACAAAGACCATAAAACCATCAATTCGACTCTAGTATTGGTGTTAGCCCCGCAACCCATCTTTACATAATAAAAAAAAGATATGAATAACTAATAAACACCCCCACTACATGAACCAACCACACCATATAAAATAATAATAATAATAATAAAGAATAAGAGCAACCGCACCACTGCACTTTTACTTTACCTTTGAAGTGTAACTTGGACCCATTGTTCCTTTGTATTGGAATATAAGTCTGCATTGGTTTTACTAATATAAAGTCCATATTATGTCATAACATACTTTCCAAGCCAATAGGGTATTAGAAATATATAAGTGCGCCTTTGTTTTCCTAAAATAAAGTCCCTTTCATATATGGTGCCTGAATAGTTTGGCCCACTTTCATATTGGGAGTAGCAAGTAGTATGGCCCTACTTTTGAAAATACCTAGGAAAACATATATTAATTTGCCAGGTCTATCGGGTCTTAAGAAGGAAAATACTTGGTTTACTTTAAAATATTGTTCCTATGCTTAAAAAACTTGCCAATAAGCTTTTCAAGCTCACTATAGTTTTGATAAGTGAGGAGGTTATAAAGGTTTGTATTGTAGCAAATACTATGAAACTCAGATCTAATGTGGGTGTAAGCAAGGCACTCTAAGAATGATTTTCATCATCAATTCTCATAGACTCACACAGATGGCAAACCCTTTCCGCTCATGGAGTTTTAGGAATAGACCAATGCCCTGTTTCGGTATGGAGTTCATGAGAGTTCGTTCTAATATTGGCTATATTATTTTTCTTCTATGAGCTAGTTACTACCGAGAGATACTTTTGATCCTCCAAGTTAGGATTAATGACCTCCTTATAGTATCTTAATTTTCTCTTAACCGCTAATCAAATTCATTAGCACCAGTTACGAAGAAGATTTCACCATGACCTCCTCATACCTCCATGAGCATATTATAACCCATCAGTAATTTTCATTTGTATCATCACCTTCGCCAAGACAACAATGGTTCCCCCTCCCTCCAAGATCACTAACTTGATTTATTTAATCCCACAGTAACATTCTACATGGCATTGATTCGTGGGGCACCCATGTTCACATTTGCAAGTGACACCTCTCATTTCATCTTTGAAAATGTTTCTCAATTCACTCAAAATCATGGGAACCCCACACATCATTAAATTGACTCCTCGATCCACCAAAAATAGTGGGAGTCCCACCCATCATGAAATTGGTCCCCCAATATGCTCAAAACTATGGGGACCCCCCAATTATTCCTTATGTACAAACAGTTACGAGTTCCATTTAAACATGGGAACCAAGCAATTCTTTTGGAAACAATCCCCTAGTCGCCTTTGATCGATGACGTTGAAGTCTCTCAATACCTCATAATCATTTTTTTTCATGCCTCACTCTCTCAAGTGTCGTGTTCATGACAAATCCATTCATTTGCAGTTTGTCTCCCTTTGTCACATCCTCATTTGAAGTATGATATTGTTAGTTATTCCCCCTATCTATCCTCGATCAAAGGAAGTATGTGCCACATGCTTGTCAACTAGTCTTGTATTAGGTCAGTTAGTCACACTTGGTTACAACATGATGTTGGTTCCTTAGACAAGACTCTGGTATTGTATTAATCCTTTAGCTCTCATCAATGACAAAACCTTACATTCCAAGATTTGAAGATGTAGCAGTTGTACCTTGGAATCCCTTCAACTCAATATAAGGGATTACCTCAAAATAAGTAAAGAGATTCCTTAGTGGTCCTTCACTTGGAAAGTCGTACATTATGAAGGTAGAAATGTTCACGTTTGAAATGATAGCTACAACAGATCTAATACATTGCAGTTTCCCTTACTTCACAATCATGCCAGACACCCACCCCTGTGGGCTTCTTCAACTTCTCAGCAGTTTTGTTTCTTCAACACCAATTACACTAGTTCCATGTTCATGTACTCTTACACGAATTGAGGCCACCCTCCTCCATGCGCACAATAATTTATGAGAGATCCATCAGTATATTCATTTTGTATCCATTCTAGACCTTTCCACGAGCATGGGGATGCCCACCTTGTTTGTATAAAAACAAAACATTAGAAAACTTTCCCCTTTGGAAGGTCACTCTTTTCCACATAGTTTGAAGAAACAAACATAGAAATTGCACAAGAAAAGATGATGCATTATCGACTCTACAATACCCTCCGAATCTCATACATCAGGGTGCATCTGTTATCTTGAAAAACTTGCACACCTGTGAGAATTTCATGATTCACATGGTAAAGTGTCATCAACATAGAACATGCACTTAGAAAAAGACATCTTCACAAGATCCAAAGAGAATATTGAGTCCAAAATGGCCCCAAAATAATCAAAATTCACAACAACACGACTTACATTTTGGTTACACGAGCTACAACGCACACTTTCATAACAATTGCAGGGAAGAAATTATTTCGAGATCTGCACATTTGACACAAACAATGGGATCTGATCAACCACCAACAATGCATTGAAGCCTCATGAAATCTCTACTTACCCATTTGAATTTGAATTTGTCCTCTCACATACTTGGTTTCCTTAAATGGCCTCTTGGTGTAATTTGGAGCTAAAACATGGATCAATGGGTTCACACTATGATATTGTCATTTCTTAGCCACCTCTTGGCCTAGAAACGAATCCCATGGGAATGATCATTGTAATAATATGTTTGAGCAATGTTATGATGTTGGAATTGTGATTGAGCTTCCTCTTATCTCACCTCTCCCCTATTTCCAACCATTTCCAAATATCTCTTGCCTCCTTCCCTCAAGGGGCCTGTGCTATTCTCACATATTGGCTAATTAACCACTCTACAAACATCGTTCGACAAAAAATGCCTCCCTTAGAAAGATTGTTTTCCTCCTTTTATAGGTCACATCTCCAAGGTTTTGTATTATCTTGATCATTCGGAAATATACAAGTGGTTTAGCTCGCATTGAATGTTGGAGTTTGCATCCTCTACCTATTTATAATTTTGTTCAAGTTTTTTTTTATCATTTTCATTGTTTTTTTTGTTTCCCTATAACAATCTATTGTAGGATTTCTTGGAGTCATCCAACTAACCCAAAATGGGCTCCAAACACTGATTCATTGTTGCATCCTACAAGGCCTAGCCCCATCCTAAAGAGGGAAGGCACTCTTATGCCATTATTTCCCACAACAACTCCTATTCTTGTGCACACATGAATAGGAGCATCCAATTTTTTCCCCTATTCTTTTTGGTGGCATTTTTAACAATATAAATATATATCAAAACTTAGGTTCACCTCAAATAGATTATTCTACTAAACATTATTTCAAATTTAAAATGACGTACCTTTTTCCAACCCTGATTTGAAGATTAATTTCCACCTGAGGAAACCATGAAATTTTGGTCCCTATAAGTCTGAAATCTCTGTCTATGGTATACCAATATGTAATATTTTCAATGCCATAGGTCTCTTTGAATTTGGATGTGCCAAAAAAATTTATGACAATTTTCCCAATACTTGTTCTTTTTGGCCTTTTCAAAAGAGAGAGAGCGTACGACCTGCCACATGTCCAATTTTTCATATCTGAGTCTAAAATTGCTATCATAGATATTGTTGTTTGTATTATTTGTGATGCAATATTTCTCACTCAATTTGGATCTAGAACTCCCCATATGTAACCGTTTTCCCCAAAACACTTGTTTTAGGCTAGTTCTGGACTAGTCAGAAACCTTGCATTCCACTGGGTATAAATATGAACCTATAATGAGTCGAGATCTGAAAATTGTACCAGAGATAGCCCAAAATTTTTTCAAGATGGTTCCGAGTTTCCTTGTTTGAATTGTTGTAGAAAAACATTTATAGTAAAAATTCCAGTATGTCTTGTTTTGGTAGTGTTCAAAATCTTATACCAAATGTTAAGCAACAAATTCTCCAAAAGAGCATGAAAAGAGCATAAAGAGACTAGAAATAATGATCCACACCTTCATAGTGAATAAAAGCGATGAATAGCAATCCTTTTCGAGGGGAAACCTCCTTACATAATGTACTAAGTGCATACGACAAGACAAGATGAGATGATTCAAATGAAAACGTCGCCTTCCTATATATAGGAGACAAATAGGTACAATTACAACTAATGGATCCAAACCAACATAACTAATAGAATAATACTAATGACAATTACCACTAATAGACCAAATCTGACATCAATAATATGCAATGAGCCACAATATATAGGGCAATGTGTCAACATTTAGGGCTTAACAAATGAGATAATAAAATCCTTTAAAAGATTTATTATAGGAACGAAGTTGGCATCTCTTGCTCATTATATTCCTTATATAAAAAGACATAAATTAGAAGCTTCAATTTCTAATTTGTTAATTATAGGTCTCTGTGATTTTCCTCAACATCAAATCCTCATATTTATTGAAAGTGTACGACATGTTTTTTCATTCCTATGTTTACTTGATTTTTCATTTTTATAGTGATCTATTTTGGCTAATATTTTCATTACCTCACTACTAATTCTATCGCTTGTGTTGAATGAATGATTTGCAAGTGCCATTTTTTAAGGGTATTGTTGAAATTTGGTGGTGTCATTGATGTTAAACAAGAAGCATGACGATGTCAATTAAGAAGCATGAAGCCTTTGAATCCAGTTTGAAGAAGTATATATAAAATATGTATGTAAGTCTCAGAAGTGTGCAAGATCCACCAAGTGATGGAACTTTAGTGCTCAAGACCCACCAAGTGATGGTACTCTAGTGCACAATTTCTACAAGGTCAGTAATGATACAAAATTGCACACCAATGAAAGAATAAGAATATTGACCAAAAATAAAATAAGAAGGGGTGTCACCGACTTAGAGGAACCCCAACTTGTGTACAAAGCAATTGAACAAGAATAGAAGTAGTATAAATAAGAAAGATGTTGAAGTGTTGAAGTAAGATTGAAGAAGTGCAATATGTAGTATTCTAAATTGGAAAGCTTCAAATTATTAGAGTATCAATGGCTCATTGATCCAAAATAAAGATATAGTAGAAAGACAAGTGCACAGAACAGATAGTGAAGCAAATTGGTTGCACACACCAAAGCATGTAGTAGGTGCACACAAAAGGAAGTGAAGCAATAATTAGAACAATTGTGAAGTTGTGCATGAAAATAAGAAGATATTGTGATAGAGGAAGATCTAAATCGATTCAAGGGTAGAAGGATAGGGAAAGGACAGGGAGTTGAAACTTCCTTCCACTTGGAGCTAGAGAACCAAGCAGGCATACTGGGGTGAGGATAGGAGATTGAGGTTTCCTCTCAAGTTGGTGCAATAACACAATGAATAGGTTCTTTTGTAGAGGATTGGTGTCCTCACATGTTGGTTCAGGTATACTGCAAGTTGGTTCTCGTGCAGAGGATTGGTGTCCTGAGTCCTAACAGGTTGGATCCTGATACAACGAGTTGGTTCTTGTATGTGGGATTGGTGTCCCAATCAGATTGATGTATGAGTGACTTTGTGATCACATATTTGGAGATTGGTGTCTCCCATATATCTATGTAATCATAAATTTCATATGCATATATAAATTCACTTTCCAAATACTCTACGCACAATTGTTTTTTATTTTAACGATTGAAATTGGTGCATAAATTGTAAAGTGAAAATTGTTTTATCTATGCATGATAATGATTCACCCCCCCTCTCAGTATCATTAATAATTTCAACAAGTATAAGTATATGGAATAAAATTGATGGTTTATTTATGGTATCTCATTATGACCCATTATTACAAATATCTATATGGAACACTTTGAGAAGAGGGCCCTTAACACCTCATCACATAAATATGATTAGTGGAAAAGGTTTAGTGGTGATACTAATATGAAATGGACACATGGGAGAGATGGTTTGGATTCTTTATATTTGAAATCAAAATATCATATAATTACATATAAAGTTCATGATGGAAAAATAAGAGAACACAAAACTATTTTTCCTTGATGTATTGATCACTAAAAAATGACAGAACAATAGTGTCTCAAGTGTACATGAATATAATGCACATGTAAAAATGGCTAAAGTTTAATCACACCATCATTATTCTTAAGGTTTGGTAGCAAATATAATCATGCTACAAGGACACTAAATTTTTTATGAAGAACATTTGGATCAACAACCAAATTATCTCAAAAATGTTTTCAAAGAAAATGAATACAAGAATATCTAGACTACGAAGGATATGTATTAAGTTTGAGATAATTGCAGTTACCAACATAATGAAATGGTAGGCCCTTGGATCAAAATTGTTAGAATATAAAAGTTATATAAATGTTAGGTACTTCCACATACCTAATTGAGGAAAGGGAACATGGAATTAATAGATAGGAGCTTATAGATGGTCACATGTCCCATACTTAACATCCAGATTGTTGGAGGAGAACAAGAATATTTGGTCAAGTCACCAGTCAACCTTTTTCCTATGCATGTGTAGCTTACAATATAATACCTAGTTGGTGATATACAAGATCACAAATCTCATTACTATGCACTTTGTGTCATAGGAATGAGACCCCTAGATAATATGGATCCTCATCATTTCTGGTCTATTCAGAATCAATCATCTCGATTTCTTTGTAAATTCATCCCATAATCACTATTTGTTATTATTATATATTTTCTAAACATGGAATTGCCTTATCTTCAATGGGAATAGTCACCCATTTAATTAGTTCTATAGTTAACAAAGATCAATCCTTTATATATTTGATTTTCCATATAATTGAGTTATACTGAGAATGATAATAATTTTGTGATTGTCACTCATTAATACTCTAGCTTTCCAAAACAGAGTCTCACTATAATAGATCTTATTTCATGGCATGGGATGCATGTGTAATTTTAATTTCATAGAAAATTTCTATTTCATGATGTATTATTGATCTCATGACATTTATGTTTAATTAGATTTTCTTCCTAGTTGAAAATGGCCCACAAAGTGGGGCCTACATCTATCTTGTATTATAGATAAGTAATTTAGTTTGTGTGTTTTAGATACATTGAATTTCAGGATTTTATATGTGTGTTTCTGATTTCTCATATTGATTCGCATAGTAATTATAATTATGCGATATTTCTCTCATTCTTATATATAGAGCATGCTTGAATAGTATTGGTGTTTTCTCATTTTTTGTTGTTTTATATCTCCGTTACCTATCATATTTAATCAATTTATTCATTGTGTGCAGCTTTAAATATAATATTTACTCATTAAATTCATAGTCCACAACTTGAGCATTAGTATGTTGTAGTGTCGAACTCGAGCATTAGTATGTTGTAGTGTGTAGCTCGAGAATTAGTATGTGGAGTCGCAAGTTATGTTGTTAGGGAATATATCCTATGACTGGGGTTTGAGGCCACCAACATACTATGGGTTTGTAGATAGACAAACATGATCACAAGCATATATTAAAGAAGAGATGAGGGATATGCACCTCGTTCTAAAGGTTGATCCTAGTTTCGTCTCTTTTCTCCAATGCTCTTTAGCTCCCAATCTAAAACAACTGCAACAAATAAAACAACATTCCTCAAAGAACCTTCAGTTGTTATAACATATGAGACATGAACATATATAAATATGTCAATTCAAATCAAAGAACAATCTAGATCAATACTCAAAACAATGGAAGCATGCATTACACATTGATGGAAGGAAAAGACATTCTTTATTGATAGAGTTTCTAGAAACATTACATATCCTCTTCTTGACCAAGCTTCTCTGAAAACCTATATTTGAGTCCTCTTGCTCCTCTCCTCAAAGGAAATTATCCAGCATGACTTTTCCTCCAAAGTGGGTCCCCTCTCCTCTAGCCCTTCCCCTATTTTTATAGTTGTTTGGGAGGAAGGATTTAGAGGCTAGGATAGTTAGGGAAGTTAGGGAGGCTTCCAAACCGATCACAACTACCCTTTGATTACATATCATTTTATTTTTAATAAATCTTAATGAAATACATGGGTTGTAATAGGGAAACTCACGAATGATACGTTGGTTTCCTTGAGAAAAATCAGGTATTCAACATTTGAGATCAATACAGGAGTTGCTTGTGGGAAACTCATGTATGCTACACAGGTTGTTATAAGGAAACTCATGTATTCAAGGTGATTTCATATGAACAGATGGATGATATTGGAGTTAATGGTGTGTATAAAAGTTCCAATCATCTTATAAAGTTAGGGATACTTCTATCCATAATGTACTTTTGTGTGATGACACATTTGGTGTCATTACTAAGATGGAGAAGTGTTATTTCCAGGTATAATAACAGTTATTATAGGTGTTGATTTATCCATATAATCAATCAAGTATTATTTTGGTTTTGCTTATGTTTTCTCATAGTTATACATTAAAAGGTTACACAGTGGTTAGAATTCTATATTGAAGTCAAATTAATAATCATTTGATAATCACAAGAACATTGATTATACATATGAAACATTTTAGTTTGATCTTATAAATGAAATTACATCTAAAGAACACATGTCTATCATTTAAAATTAGTCTTGAATTTATGAATTTTTTTATTCAATTATATACACATATCATAAGAAATTTACTGGAAGAAACTAGAATTAGAAAAATAAATACATATGCACAAAATCATATCTCAGTATGAGTATAAAAAATCATCATAATTCCTGAAGAACCCTTCCTTAAAAGATTTTGTAAAAGAAGAATTGAAAAAGTAACTAAATGCTAATTTAATATATTTAATTTTTAATAGCAAGTGGGTTTCACCGCTTGTTGTTGTACATAAAAAGAATGGCAAGTGGATAATATGAGTTGATTAAAGAATTGAATAAGAAAATCTTAAAACACTATTTTACACTTCCCTGCATAGATAATGTATTGGATACACTCTCAGGTAAGAAATACTTTTCCTTTCTTGATGGTTTTAGTGGATACAAGCAAATACAAATTGCACCAAGTGACCAAGGTAAAACTACATTTACAAGATCATGGGGAACATTTGTGTAATGATCCTGCCACCTTTAAACAAGAAGTTCCTGGTATTTTTTCTAAATTTACTCATGATTGTGTGGAAGTTTATATGAATGAATTCGATGTTTATAGTAATAATTTTGAAGAAGCACTTGTTAATTTGTAAAAGGTTTTGATTAGATGTTGAGAAACTAATATTTCTTTTGAGTTTTGAAATGTGTAAAATTTTACTAAATGACTTTATTGTTCTTGGCCATCACATTTATTTTGCAGGAATCAAGGTCAATCCTACAAAGGTTTAAGTTATTACAAAATTTTCAATGCCATCTTCACAAAAGGAGGTAAGAATTTTTTTGGGCCATGCTGGCTATTATCGTAAGTTCATTGAAAATTTTACTAGACTATTTTCACCTTTGTTTAGATTTTTAGCTAAGGACGTTAACCTTTTTTGGGATTCTTGGTGCTATATTTCCTTTGACGCTCTGAAGGAGAAACTAACTATAGCACTAGTACTCAAGGTACCTAAGTGGTCCCTCCCATTCCATATTTATATAGATTCTTCATATTCAATCCTAGGAGTTGTCTTAGGAAAAAGAGATAACCAAATTTTCTATGTTATTTATTTTATCAACAAAATCTTAACACCAACCGAGTTCAATTATATTGTAACCGAGAAATGGTTTTTAATCGTCATCAATGCAATAAATAAATTCAAACATTACATAACTATCTATGAGGTTTTAATGCATATTGATCACATTGCTATTAGATTTTTAATACATAAATCTATTACTAATAGCGGAATTATCAGGTAGCAACAAATCCTTAGCTTCTTACAGCAGTGACAGGCCACGAGGAAAGCAAGATGGAGCTAAGGACAGGCCGCAAGCCAAATGCAAAAACCAGTGTAATCTCGCATAGTAAAGTCCATGGCTAAGAAGGTTGGCAACAAGACCAAATTTAGGAGACTACAACAACGTTAAACCAAATTTTTAGAGCAAGCTAGTACAGGAAGAACCCTCACGGCCGCCATGAAACTATGCAGACCATCCCAAAGGCTAATGTGAACTTCTAAGTAGTAATGACAAAGTGATTAGGGTTGCAATATTTTATATCGCCAATACATGGACAGGAGGCGACCACGTGCCCTCAAATACT
>LPNX010873982.1:763662-791954 GCA_001517045.1 Pseudotsuga menziesii | reverse complement strand
AATAATTTCTTAACGATGACCCTTAGTGAAAGGTGGTAACCACTTGATCATATGGATAATCCCAATGTCGATCATGCTTAGAACCTTTCTATCTACAATTAGATTTATATTCTTGCAACGATGATAAAGTATGCATGTACTATATTCCAAACTTGTCACTTAAAAACCAACGGCTTGGGTGGTTATAATATATGGAGTTGATTAGAATAGTAAAAGATTATAAACATGACATTTACAAGGCTCGACCTTGGTTTAAACTCTATTATACTTTAGTTGCTTCTCAACTTGTGAATACTAGTAATATACCATGTTCTTTATTGGGCAAAGGTAGTTTGTAATTGTTCATGATAACCTGTTCTTAGCATAGTGAAGAATTATGATTATAGTAGAAAAATATACCATAATAGTCACTATAAACATTAACTAATTATGAGAGAGGCATTATACTAATGGTAAATTACAATGCTATAGCCATGCCCAAGTCTATAATCATTGAAACGACACTAAATGACTTGGAGTTATGAAGTAAAGGTAAATAGTATTCCATCATGAAACAATGCATTTAATTACAATAATCAAGTTTATAAGGTCAAAGAGATTTCCAGACAATAAGATCCCTACAGAATGGAAGAAACAATAAAATTCGGTACTTAGTAAATAATACGGTAATGTATGTGGTTACAATAGCACTTGCAACAAGATGATAATGTAAGTAAGAAAGTTGATAACTCGTTAGTGAGCAATTTTTTTTTACATACAAGTAACGGGTTGATAATTTCCATAACTAGTAAGTTGAAAATAAAATAGAAACATATATTCTATTGAGAATCTTTACTATCCGTATTGATAGAAGCTCTTCCATGAATAAAAGATAGTACGAATAAATATAACATTTGTGAGAAAGCATGTTATAATATAAGTAAATATACGGCAAAGATTACGAGCTCAGAGCTCATAGGAAGTATCTTTGGTTTCGCTAAGCTTAATAAAGAAAGCAACCCATATATCTAAATCTTGCATACAAGAGAAACTATAGAAGATAAATTACCTTACCTCATTGAAGTGGCCTGAGAATTATCAGCTTATTTTACTAGCATATTATTTTGCAAACAAAAATACTTCTTGCTACCTTATGAATTAAAACGTCTACTTGTTCGATCGTACCTGTTGAACCTGTAAGAACCAACAATCGATCTCCATTAGCATAAATGCTAAGTAAGCCTAGGATTCAAAGATAGATTCCACGTACTTGCCATAAAGTAGACTTATTAGTAAACTGAAAGAAAACAGTCTGCAAGTAAATCTTATTTACATTAAGAAAAAGAAGCTGCTTTAGTTAACGTAATTTGAAAATGTATAATACTAATGGTTGGACTGTTTCATTTTCTTCTAACCACTAGCTGTTAGTAAACCGCATATTCAACATTTTATGTTATCTTAAAAAAAATTAATTTTTGTGAAAATTTGGGGTTTTGACAATAAACCTATATGAGTCGAGGTCTGAAAATTGTACCAGAGATAGCCCAACTTTTTTTCTAGATTGTTCCGAGTTTCCTTGTTTGAATTGTTGTAGAAAACCATTTATAGTAAATATTCCAATATGTCTTTTTTTGGTAGTGTTCAAAATCTTATACCAAATGTTAAGCAACAAATTCTCCAAAAGAGCATGAAAAGAGCATAAAGGGACTAGAAATAATGATCCACGCCTTCATAGTGAATAAAATTGATGAATAGCAATCCTTTTCGAGGGGAAACCTCCTTACATAATGTACTAAGTACATAATACAAGACAAGATGAGATGATTCAAATGAAAACATTGCCTTCCTATATATAGGAGACAAAGAGGTACAATTACAACTAATGGATCCAAACCGACATAACTAATTGAATAATACTAATTACAATTACCACTAATAGACCAAATCTGACATCAATAATATGCAATGAGCCACAATATAGAGGGCAATGTGTCAACATTTAGAGCTTAACAAATGAGATAATAAAATCCTTTAAAAGATTTATTATAGGAACTAAGTTGGCATCTCTTGCTCATTATATTTCTTATATAAAAAGACACAAATTAGAAGCTTCAATTTCTAATTTGTTAATTATAGGTCTCTATGATTTTCCACAACTTCAAATCCTCATATTTATTGAAAGTGTACGACATGATTTTTCATTCCTAAGGTTACTTGATTTTTCATTTTTATAGTGATCTATTTTGGCTACTATTTTCATTACCTCACTACTAATTCTATGGCTTGTGTTGAATGAATGATTTGCAAGTGCCATTTTTTAAGGGTATTGTTGAAATTTGGTGGTGTCATTGATGTCAAACAAGAAGCATGCTGATGTCAATTAAGAAGCATGAATCCTTTGAAGCCAGTTTGAAGAAGTATATATAAAATATGTATGCAAGTCTCAGAAGTGCGCAAGACCCGCCAAGTGATGGAACTTTAGTGCTCAAGACCCAACAAGTGATGGTACTCTAGTGCACAATTCCCACAAGGTCAGTAATGATACAAAATTGTACACCAACGAAAGAATAAGAATATTGACCAAAAATAAAAGAAGAAGGGGTGTCACCGACTTAGAGGAATCCCAACTTGTGTGCAAAGCAATTGAACAAGAATAGAAGTAGTATAAATAAGCAAGATGCTGAAGTGTTGAAGTAAGCTTGAAGAATTGCAAGATGTATTATTCTAAATTGGAAAGCTTCAAATTATTAGGGTATCAATGGCTCATTGATCCAAAAGAAAGATATAGTAGAGAGACAAGTGCATAGAACAGATAGTGAAGCAAATCGGTTGCACAAACAAAGCATGTAGTAGGTGCACACAAAAGGAAGTAAAGCAATAATTAGAACAATTGTGTAGTTGTGCATGAAAATCAGAAGATAGTGTGACAAAGGAAGATCTAAATCTATTTAAGGGTGGAAGGACAGGGCAAGGACAGGGAGTTGAAACTTCCTTCCACTTGGAGCTAGAGAACCAAGGAGGCATAATGGGGTGAGGATAGGAGATTGAGGTTTCCTCTCAAGTTGGTGAATGAACATAATGAATAGGTTCTTCTGTATAGGATTGGTTTCTTCACATGTTGGTTCGGGTATACTCCAAGTTGGTTCTTGTGCATAGGATTGGTGTCCTCACAGGTTTGAGCCTGATACAACGAGCTGGTTCTTGTATGTGGGAATGGTGCCCCATTCAAATTGATGTATGAGTGAGTTTGTGATCACATATTTGGAGATCGGTGTCTCCCATATATCTATGTAATCATAAATTTCATATGCATATATAAAGTTACTTTCCAAATACTCTATGTACAGTTGTTTTTTATTGTAACGATTGAAATTGGTGCATAAATTGTAAAGTGAAAATTGTTTTATCTCTGCATGATAATGATTCATCCCCCCCTCTTAGTATCATTAATAATTTCAACGGGTATAAGTATATGGAATAAAATTGATGGTTTATTTTTGGTATCTCTATATCACCCATTATTACAAATATCTATATGGAACACTTTGAGAAGAGGGCCCTTAGCACCTCATCACTTAAATATGATTAGTGGAAAAGGTTCATTGGTGATACTAATATGAAATGGACACATGGGAGAGATGGATTGGATTCTTTATATTTGAAATCAAAATCTCATATAATTACATATAAATTTCATGATGGAAACATAAGAGAACATAAAATTATTTTTCCTTGATGTATTGATCACTAAAAAATGACAGAACAATAGTGTCTCAAGTGTACATGAATATAATGCACATGCAAAAATCGCTAAATTTTAATCACACCATCATTATTCTTAAGGTTTGGTAGTATACATAATCATGCTACAAGGGCACTAAATTTTTATGAAGAACATTTGGAGCAACAACCAAATTATCTCAAAAATGTTTTCAAAGAAAATGAATACAAGAATATCTAGACTACAAAGGATATGTATTAAGCTTGAGATAATTGTAGTAACCAACATAATGAAATGGCCCTTGGATCAAAATTGTTAGAATATAAAAGTAATATAATTGTTAGGTACTTCCACATACCTAATTGAGGAAAGGGAACATGTAATTAATATATAGGAGCTTATAGATGGTCACATGTCCCATACTTAACATCCAGATCGTTGGAGGAGAACGTGAATATTTGGTCAAGTCATCGGTCAACCTTTTTCCTATGCACCCGTAGCTTACAATAGAATACCTAGTTGGTGATATGCGAGATCAAAAATCTCATTACTATGCACTTTGTGTCATAGGAAATAGACCTCTAGATAATATGGATCCTCATCATTTCTGGTCTATTCAGGGTCAATCATCTCGATTTATTTGTAACTTCATCCCATAATCACTATTTGTTATTATTATATATTTTCTAAACATGGAACTGCCTTATCTTCAACGGGAATAGTCACCCATTGAATTAATTCTATGGTTAACAAATATCAATCCTTTATATATTTTATCATCCATATAATTGAGTTATACTGAGAATGATAATAATTTTGTGATTGTCACTCATTAATACTCCAGCTTTCCAAAATAGAGTCTCACTATAATAGATCTTATTTCATGGCATGTGATGCATCTATAATTTTAATTTCATAGAAAATTTCTATTTCATGATGTATTATTGATCTCACGACATTTATGTTTAATTAGATTTTCTTCCTAGTTGAAAAGGGCCCACAAAGTGGGGCCTACATCTATCTTGTATTCTAGATAAGTAATTCAGTTTTTGTCTTTTAGATACATTGAATTTCAGGATTGTATATGTGTGTTTCTGATTTCTCATATTGATTCGCATAGTAATTATAATTATGTGATATTTAGCTCATTCTTATATATAGAGCATGCTTGAATAGTATTGGTGTTTTCTCATTTTTGGTGTTTTATATCTCTGTTACCTATCATATTTACTCAATTTATTCATTGTGTGTAGCTTTAACTATAATATTTACTCATTAAATTCATAGTGCACAACTTGAGCATTAGTATGTTGTAGTGTCGAACTCGAGCATTAGTATGTTGTAGTTTCGAACTCGAGCATTAGTATGTTGTAGTTTCGAACTCGAGCATTAGTATGTGGAGTCACAAGTTATGTTGTTAGGGAATCTATCCTATGGCTGGGTTTTGCAGCCACCAACATACTATGGGTTTGTAGACAAACAAACATGATCACAAGCATATATTAAAGAAGAGATGAGGCATATGCACCTTGTTCTGAAGGTTGATCCTAGCTTGTTATCTTTTCTCCAATGCTATTTAGCTCCCAATCTACAACAACTGCAACAAAGAAAACAACCTTCCTCAAAGAACCTTCAGTTGTTATAACATATGAGACATGAACATATATAAAGATTTCAATTCAAATCAAAGAACAATCTAGATCAATACTAAAAAACAATCGAAGCATGCATTACACATTGATGGAAGGAAAAGACATTCTTTATTGATAGAGTTTCTAGAAACATTATATATCCTCTTCCTAATCAAGCTTTTTTGAAAACCTATATTTGAGTCCTCTTGCTCCTCTCCTCAATGGAAATTCTCCAGTGTGACTTTGCCTCCAAAGTTGGTCCCCTCTCCTCTATCCCTTCCCCTATTTTTATAGTTGTTTGGGAGGAAGGATTTAGAGGCTAGGATAGTTAAGGAAGTTAGGGAGGTTTCCAAACCGATCCCAACTACCCTTTGACTACATATCATTTTATTTTTAATAAATCTTAATGAAATACATGGGTTGTAATAGGGAAACTCACAAATGATACATTGTTTTCCTTGAGGAAACTCACGTATTCAACATTTGAGATCAATACACGGGTTGCTTGTGGGAAACTCATGATGGTACACAAGTTTTTATAAGGAAACTCATGTATTCAAGGTGATTTCATATGCATATATGGATGATATTGGAGTGAATGGTGTGTATAAAAGTTCCAATCCTCTTATAAAGTTAGGGCTACTTCTATCCATAATGTACTTTTGTGTGACGACACGTTTGGTGTCATTACTCAGACGGAGAAGTGTTATTTCCAGGTATAACAACAGTGATTATAGGTGTTGATTAATTCATATAATTAATCAAGTATTATTTTGGTTTTGCTTCTATTTTCTCATAGTTATACATTAAAAGGTTACACAGTGGTTAGAACTCTATAGTGAAGTCAAATTAATAATCATTCGATAATCACAAGAACATTGATTATACATATGAAACATTTTAGTTTGAGCTTATCAATGAAATTACATCTAAAGAACACATGTCTATCATTTAAAAATAGTCTTGACTTGTGAATTTTTTTATTCAATTATATACACATATCATAAGGAATTTACTGGAAGAAACTAGAATTAGAAAAATAAATACATATGCACAAATTCATATCTCAATATGAGTATACAAGATCATCATAATTCCTTAAGAACCCTTCCTTAAAAGATTTTGTAAAAGAAGAATTGAAAAAGTAACTAAATGCTAATTTAATATATCTAATTTCTAATAGCAAGCGCGTTTTACCGCTTGTTGTTGTACCTAAAAATAATGGCAAGTGGATAATATGAGTTGATTTTAAAGAATTGAATAAGAAAATAGTAAAATACTATTTTACACTTCCCTGCATAGATAATGTATTGGATACATTCTCAAGTAAGAAGTACTTTTCCTTTCTTGGTGGTTTTAGTGGATACAAGCAAATACAAAAGGAGGTAAGAATCTTTTTGGGCCATGCTGGATATTATCGTAAGTTCATTGAAAATTGTACTAGACTAGTTGCACCTTTGTTTAGATTTTTAGCTAAGGACGTTAACCGTTTTTGGAATTCTTGGTGCCATATTTCCTTTGACGCTCTAAAGGAGAAACTGACTATAGCACCAGTACTCAAGGTACCTAAGTGGTCCCTCCCATTCCATATTTATACAGATGCTTCACATTCATTCCTAGGAGTTGTCTTAGGAAAAATAGATAACCAAATTTTCTATGTTATCTATTTTATCAACAAAATATTAACACCAACTGAGTTCAATTATATTGTCACCGAGAAACAGTTTTTAATCATCATCCATGCGATAAATAAATTCAAACATTACATAACTATATATGAGGTTTTAATGCATATTGATCACATTGTTATTAGATTTTTAATGAATAAACCTATTACTAATAGCATAATTATTAGGTTGTTATTATTATTATAGGAGTTTAACATCACTATTGTAGAAAGGCCTAGAAGAGAAAATATGGTTGCATATTTTCTCTCTAGAATTAATAATGGAAGTGAAGTAAATCCTATTAATGATAATTTTTCAAACGAACATCTATTTGTTATATCTACTAAATCCATATGGTTTGAAGATATATTTAGATTTATATAAAGTATCAAAACATCTTTCATCAAGATAAAAATAAAATATTTCCAAGCTTAATGCTACTTACTCCTAGATTGGGGGTGATATTTGTCATATTGGACTTGAATTTATAATTAGAAGATGTTTCCAAGAGGATGCAAATGATTTACTGATGGATTTCCATGATGAGCCTTATGGTGGGCACTTTGCTGAAAAAACAACTGCTTATAAGGTCCTTCATCTTGGATATTACTGGCCTACACTTTTCAAAGATGCAAAAAGCTATGTAAGAAGTTACGACAGTTTCGAATGAATGGGATGACCTATACAATCAAATGAGATGCCTCTACAACCCGAAGTATTGATAGAACCCTTTGAAAAATGGGATTTAGATTTCAAAGGTACAATATATCCTATGTCAAGGAGAAATATGTATATTCTAGTTTGCACTAACTATGTCACTGAATGGGTAGAATAAAAGTCTCTTTGTCAAGTTAATGAAAAATCAGTAGTTGATTTTCCTTTTTAGGATAGTTTTTCCTGTTTTGGTGTTCCTAGAGGGATTGTAATAGATCAGAGAGTGTGGTTCATGTCAAAGATAGTTTAATATATTACTTAATAGTACCATATAAAGCACCGTATATCCTCTTCATACCACCCACAAGCTAATGGAAAAGTGGAGTCCACAAATAAATTCTTGGAGGCCTTCCTCACCAAAACAATACAAATGCATCATAAAGATTGGGCGGATAGGCTTCTAGAATCACTTTAGGCCTACCAGATTCCATGGAGAAATACAACTTGGTATACTCCTTACGAACTAGTATATGGTAAGCATGTCCTCTTCCAATTGAGTTCTAAGCGAAGACATTCATAATAACAATACAATTGGGTATAGATTTGTCTGATGCTAAAAAAAAAATTGTGACATGGTTGAATGAGTTGGATGAAATCCAATAGGACTCCATCCAACACACTATATCGGTCCAAGATCAGCCACAGATCAGCGAATGAAGTGTCATGACAAATTTATCAGGAAAAAAGTATTTTAAACTAAGTGATTGGGCCTTCCTTTTTTACTCGAAGTTTTACAATTTNATATATATATATATATATATATATATATATCATCGAGTAGTTCAATATATTAATAGTCACAATAAGTTGCAAAAAAAATGGGTGGAACTATTGAATATATATTCATTTGTTTTGAAATGTGGGTTAGGGAAGTCTAATTAGTTGTTGATGCATTGAGTAGAAAAGTAATTTTTTAATTATAATGTCTTTTGAGGTTGTGGATCTAGATAGTACATATGTCTTATACGAGGATGATGCATATTTTGCAATGGTTTGGAAATATTATAAAGAAGCATTGAGTGTGAACCAGACTCCATACTTGTATTTTTTATTCAAGAATCATTAGTTGTGCATACCAAGAGGCTCCATGACACATGATTGCATAGTCAAGGTTTGAAAGGTAATTTTAGTGTGACAATATTAGAAATTTTTTTGAAGAAAACTAAATGTGGTCGAGCAGTGGTAGAGATATCGGAAAGTTGTTTGAAATTTATAGCATTTCATTCTTGCAAATGGAAGGAGCCAAAATACAAGTGTGTATATGCCTTTTGTTAGGGTGTTACCTTGACCCCCTTAGTATATAAATAGGTTGAAATGTATTGATTCCATGTCTATTAAATAAGGCCCATAAAGTAGATATAGTGTGAAAGAAATTTTTATAAGAAGGTGTTGTTGTCGCAACTGCTTCCCCCAAAAAAAATTTCATTTTGGGGCCCCTACTTACATTTTTATTTTTGAAAGCACTCTTGCCCTTGTTTCCCAACTCAGATAAGCCTCCCTGGATACCTAGTCTTTCCTAGAAACTTGAGTATAAAGATGTGCCTAAGCCTGAGTTGTCTTTTTGGTAAGAAATCCTGAGGCGCAACTTTGGAAACAAGCCTTATTTGAAAGTTTCGCTTTTGATTTAAAATCAACGACCAAGGTTGAATCCGAATAAGGTCAATGGTCAATAAATGAGGAAGTAGAAAAGGAGTGGAAAGATACAAATTTTGGTCGTAAAAAGGTTTAAGTTCTGATTTCTGTGGCTCGAGATCAATGGTCCAAATGGCTTCTGCGCAAATCAACGGCTTGGAAAATTCGGGAGCGGAAAGGAAAAATCGAAAAAATCATCTTTCGTTGATAAAAAAAGTTAAGATTCTGCCTCCCGCCTTCCGCTGTCTCAAATCCAACGGTCCAGAAGGTTTCCGCAAAAATCGACGGTCAGGGAAAAGCAGAAGCAGAAAAGGTCAATTTTCATTTGTAAAAAGGTTAGAGTTCTGCTTTCCATTTTCTGCGATCTGAAGGCTAAGGATGAGTCCGCAGAGTTCAATGGTGCGGAAAGAAGCAGAAAAGAGGAAGCAAAAAAGTGGAAATGGAAAGTTGAGGTTTGAACCTCGTGAAAAATTGATTTTCTTCTTTCTGAAAGGCAAAAGCGGAAGGGCGGAAGCGGAAGTGGAAGATGCAAGTTTTGCTTATGAAAAGGTTATAAACCCAATTTTTGACTTCTGCATAGATCCAACAGTTCGGAATGATTCCGCACAAATTAACGGCTCGAGAAGGTAGATAAAGAAAAGGGAAGAGGTGGAAAAGCGAAAGGGGAAGATGTAGGTTTTGGTCAAGTAAAGGTTGAAATCTTGATTTTCGATTTCTGCATAGATTAATGGTTTAGAAAGCTTCTGAAATGATCAAAGGATAAGAAATAATCAGAAATGTGGAAGCGGAAATGCAGAAGTGAAAGGATTGAGTTTAAATTTTGAACACATTGGCAAGCCCACGTTCTGATTTCGACAAAAGGTGGAAGTAGAAAGGTGGAGGTGGAAAAGTTAAAGTTTAATTTCAAAAAAGTTGGACTTTCCATTTTCTGATTTTCGCATAAATCAACGGTTCAGAAGGCTTCCTCTCAGATCAACGATCTAGGAAAAAAGTGGAAGTAGAAATGCGGGGGTGGAAAAGTAGATTTTAACTTGATAAAATTGGTAAATCCATTTCTCGCTCTCTGGAAGGGTGGAAACGAGCTGTCAAGGAGGCATGATTTGATGGTCTAAATCAGACCCGATCCATCTTTGATTTAGTCTGATTTGTTCATCTTCTATTTGGATTTTTACTTTGAATCATTGGGGAAACTGAAAAATTTGCTTCCCGAAGCCTAAACTAATAAATTTGTCAGAATAACAGGGCATTCACCATTATCTATTTTTTCTTTATTAATCCACGCATATCATTATGTTGAAATTATATGAATGATGGCAGTGTCTGGATCATATATATCTCTCATGGTGTTTCTTTGTGTTACAGGTACTACGGCTCACCAAGTGGATGGGCGATTGCGAGATCGGTAAACGTGGTAGTTTTCAACATCTGAGATTCATGGCTGATACATATCTACGGTCCTAAAGAATTATGCAGTTTAACTTGCGTGAAAGAAACAAATCTCTCAAATCCATGGGATTGGTTTAAAGATCAGGGCAAGGCCTATGTAATTTGTTTTATTTGTTGTTTTATGAAACCGTTAGATTCCACCAGGTGGGAAAATAAGAATCTTGGGATTCTCCTGGGTGATGGATAGAATTAGTATAAATAGGGGTGCATACCACCATAGTAAGAACTTTTTCTTGGTGAAAGAATTCTGGACTATTGTTGTAAAAGAGCTACCTCTTTGATAATAAGAAGGATCATTTTGATGGAACAAAGGGCCTGCGCAGAGATTTAATCGAAATGTGTGGGATGCATAATGTAGAACTATTTATTCTTGCTTCTGTACATCATACAGTGAGATTTTTCTAACCTCTTGGAACTATTTCCTTGGTCATAAATGTTTGTTGTCTGTATAAGTTTCTATTTTGACAGGGTAATAAATGGTTAATTATTTTAGATCTACCTCTAGTATTCTTTCTGCTGTGAATGTGATTATTGTGTTGGTACGACTATCTGTTAGACCTTTATGAGCATTTATAGTATATTACTCTGAACTCTAAATTTTCTCCCTGAAAGGGGATAGAATAGTTTGTTTTTAGATTTATATTAGACCTACATTTAGCTTAGGAATATGCATTTCATCCTTAAACAAGAAAATATATAAACGATGGACTGGTCCATAACCAGTAAGAAGATTAAAGAACTTAATCTATGGTAGATGGAACCGTGAACCAAATGGATTCCCCCCACCAAACGGTGCCTTATCTAATTGGGATTGTTCACTGGGGAGAATCCCTACTGCTTGGTACCTGGGATTTCCATGCATTAACAGAATTGGCACTATAAGGAGGGCCTCAGCCTGTGCATGGATGGTAGAGGAAATCCAATTTTCAGAGAAGATTACACTGAGACATCATCCAAAAATATTTTCCCTGAATACTTTATTCCTGAATTTAAAGAACAATAATAGACAGGTTTGTGAGGAAGAAGAATCTGAACATTTGTATGCTGTCCCATTTGAATAAGTAGACCTGTTTAGGAGACATACAAGATCCTACGTCAAGAAACTTGGTGGGTTAAAAATTATTCCTGCATTGCCTAGAAGTCCAGCTTCCAAGAAAGTACCCTCATACACTAGGGATTCAATTCTTGTGGAAAATTTGGAAGAAGTGGTAGATCTATCCATCCAAGAAATTGTCCAACCTCTTGATCAGCTAGATCAAGAATCCCCAGTAGTTTCAGTAGTAGTCAGTCTCCACCTCGAATCATGGTTGTTGTAAATCAACCCGCGTGGAGAACAATAATGCCACTCACCTTGGATTCTCCATTGTATGACTTACCCAAACACCCAGAAAAGGTTTTACCAAGATTTGAACCTGGAAAGGGTGTTTCTGTTGAAGATCACCTACAAGGTTTTTATCTGGCTTTGCATCTTTTAAATGTTGAACATGAAGATGTTGTTTGCATAATTTTTTAGTATACCTTTGAACCTAAATCATTATCATGTTATTTTAGTTTGCAAAAGGATTCAATACTAAATTGGGATGGTTTTGCAAAGGCATTCTTAGGTAAATTTGAAAACCATAAAACTGTATCCACGCTCATGAAAGAATTATTGTCTATGAGGATGGGAGATAAAGAAAAGGTCCAATATTGTAAGAAGAGATTCACCACTTTATTGAATATATTTATTTCTGCAACAATACCAGCTGAAGAGTCTCTATATAATTGTATAGTACAACACTTTATCTACCAATAGCAATGTTTGTAAAAAGGTATGGTAAAGTCACATTGGTAGAAAACAATGAGGAAGCCAACAAAGTAGAGGAAGATATGGATAGTATAGAAAGGAATAATCTAGAACCTGATTTGAAACTGTAATGTCCCTTTTTGAAATTTTATTAAATGACCAATATTTTCACTTTTTCCCCAATTTCAACCTTAACTAGTTTTGAAGTCTAGACCTCCAAATTGACCGTAATGCTCCCAAATTTTCTCAGAAGGTACATGAATGATATTATAACTTAAATATGAATTTCAGGGATGTTTTATGACCCCCCAATTACTTCTTCAAACTTTTTTAATTTTCTGTTCAAAGGAGTCTTTACTAGCAAATTGGGGCTCCAATTCCCCCTGGGTAATTGCCAAAAATGGCTTCTCAAATGGTCCCAAAGTCACTAGAATTTATGAAAAGAGGAAGGGTATGTGTAAGGTAAAATTTTAAATTCTAATATGCATCATAGTTAAGTTTATACAATATTTTATGACTCTTCCAAAACATCTCCCAAATCACAATTTTGACCCTTGGGGAAAATGCACCAAATCTTCTCCTAAAGCAATAAAAATGAGTAAAATGGATTCCAATGCTTAAGTATTGAACATTAGAATTGAACTAAACAATAATGAAATTAAATTCATCATACATTTATTAGATATACATCCTCCATTCAAAATAATAATCATTACCATGACATATATCAAAATAGAGTGGAAATGGTCATTGTTTGCTCATTAAAAGTCATTTTGACATACAACTCTTGGGTATTTCGACTTGAAATTTTTTTATAATGAATAAAATAGAATATTTAAATTATTACAATCATAAATATATCAGGAATATCTCTCCCAAAGAGTACATGAGCTCACCCAAGGCGCAATCCCTCCATGGGCATGAATATGCAAAGAAAACTGGAAATGGTTGAGAGAAAGTGCTGCAATGGAATAATCCACATGATTACATGTAGCTTAAACCTGAAAATAAGAATCCATTAAATACCATAGTAGCCTCTCCAAACGCCAACTTGGATGGGAATCTTTCACCCTCGAAATTGGCTAAGGCAAGAAAACTAGTCATCCACTGGCTCTCACAATTCACAAATGTCAATTTCTAAAATTATCAAAAGCCCTTATATTGGTTGATTCTTATATTTTATAAAAATACTTATACTTATAATTTTACCAATCCATCCACAAACTCAAGCCAATTCGAATTTGGGTGTGGGCTCAATATTTTGCTTGTGTCCTCCCTTTCCTAGCCTTCCATCTTCCCCCAATTTGAGTAGGAACCCATTGAGCTTCCCCAAATCACATGAGAGCTCTCTTGGATGCTATATTTCGACTTGAAATGTCAGATATTTCATATTCATCCTTCATATCTGATTTGTGGTATAGGTGTCATAGCATCTTCATCATTGTTGTCATAGAGCTAGGGAATCTAGTCCAAGTGTCCCACTAGCTCCAAAATGACTCTTCCTCTCCCATGTAAGTTACATTTCTTTCCAAATTAGACCTATGGTGCATATGGAAAAATTTATTATCCTTCTAACTCATCCAAGAACCTTTAGGTTTCCCATGGATTGGAAATTACAAGAGGAGGATGCCATGTGGCACAAAATTTATAGCTTGTGTGGGCCCCATAGTATCCATGTGTCTCCATGCTCCATTTCCGCTTCAATTTTATCTTGTAAAATAAGCTCCATTATTAAATATTTATTCCATTCTAATGTCTGAACATCATTTGTTATCTCCCTTATTAAAATTCCAAATGTATCCATCCAACCTAGGGAACTAGTAGGATTGATGGAATTGTCCTGCTATGCAATTATTAAAAATGGGGACATTAGAGTCCTCCCAACCCAATATTGCTTTCCCTCAAGCAATTTAAGATTTCTATTCTGCAATATTCTTTCATATTCCCAAGTTTCATCCTCATTTGGTATTCCTTCCTTTGCACCAAGTGCTATGTTATGGTTCTGCTCATTAATTTTCTTTGGCTGCAATTTTAGTAGTGGCACTCATGTACTGCAATTTTGAGTTCCCAAAAGTAAAGAGACATGGATTGTGCATATTTATATATCTTGTAACATCACCACTAATACCAAAAGGATTAATCAAATCCATAAAAATCAAATTTCTACAAATAATCTTTGCCTCCATATTTTGGAAACATTTTTCTGAATTTTCACACCTTTTTGCTTCAGTATAATTCTTTGAACTTGGTATTGAGTTACCAAACTTTGAATTTCTTAAGATTACAATAAAAAATCAGAGAGGAAACACCATTATTATTGCTGCACTACTCTTATTACAATCATCTTCTCAAGTGGTGAATAAATCTCCAATGTTGCTTGCTTCCCCCAAAATTGAAACCAATGAGACCAAAAATGATCCCAGGGTCCCATATGATCCTGATACATGGATGGTGTGAAATGTCTATGATGAAATGCCATGAACACAAAGCATGTGAAAATTGAATCCATCTTTCAAAAGTTACTCCACATAGGAAATATGAACACTGCTCTGCAAGGATGAACTCAAACAACTGAAGGTTGGTTTGTTGTTTTAAACCAACAATCGAACTGCTACTCCAAGTGAGATGAAACAAAGCAATTCCAAGATCCCATTGTTGGTATTTTACCCTTCCAAACATCATGAGTACAAAATATATATCATTAAAGCACATAACAACATCATAAAAATGTACATCAAGAAGGTACCTCATCAAAGAATCATGAAAGTGCTTGTACATCCAAGTGAGTAGATCACCATGTGGCCCATACACACAAGCATAAAGTATTATATCAGATCTGCACCAATGACATAGGTGAGGATCCCATGTCCTATAATTCTGATCCAAAAATATATAATGTACATCAATATAATCATCCATGTGTTCTTTGATCCAAGAAGTGAATGAAGAACCTCCACCAAAATATGAACCAAATAAGGAGCAAAGAAAACATGAAGACTTCAAGTGGCTCAAAGAAGTCTCATAAATACACCCATGAATATGTATATCATCATGAAATAATAGAGGACTTTGCTTCCAGTAATAATTTTGTTCAATCATACATCTCTTTACCAAAGTGTGGGATGAAGCTCCTCCAACATCCAATGGACTAGACAAGGAGCAAGGAAAAGCGTGAGTCTCCAAGTGACTCAAATAAATACCATAGGTGCATCCATGTAGATGTGCATAATAATAAAGTAACAAATGGTGCTGCAGAAAATTTGAATAATAATGTGCTCCAACCATGTCATCATAAAAACTAAATCTAGGAGTTCCATACTCCTCATGTGGCACCATCAAAAAGAACCCTTTAACCCATACTTCATTGAGACTAATGCTGCAAAACATGGAATTGTAGGATGTAGGAGAATGAACTAACTCACCCAAATTATCAAAAAGTGCAGAAGTGTCATCATGGGAAGGATCCATATGGGTAGTATCATGGAGCTCCTTCAAAAGTGTGAAACCTTTGTCATAGATTGGTTCCAATGTAAAGGAATTATGCTCTTCTTTAAAAATTGCATAACCTTCATCAAGAGACAATTCAAGTTCCTCTTCCACCACATCAATTGTTTGGATCTATTCAAGTTCACATTCAAACACATCAAGCACATTCAAATTTCCACATTTCTCATGATCCACCATGTCATGAGAATCCTCCAAACAATCTACCATTTGACAATCTGAAACATAGGAGGAAAAACAAGTGTCTTGCAACTTTTCAAGAAGTTGCTCATTGTGAATTGTGAGCTTATGAATATATTCATTATTATTCAAGTAGTATTCATGTAACCATTCACTAATATCAATGAATTTTTTCTATCAAAAAGCAAATACATGAAATTACCTTTGATGTTGCACATTGCTCTTTGAATCTTGTCCATGTCTTCAAGGAAGGATGTTTCCTCCAATGAAGTAGCTCTCCAACAAGAATTTGACACTAATGATTGAGTGTCATGGAGTATTCTAAGGGACTCTTGGATATTATTTTAATTCATATTTAAGGACCCTTCAATAAAATGAGGCTCTTGCAAATGAACCTCCTCATTTTCTTCCTTCTTGCTTGGACCGACTTCATGAAGCTCAAGTGTTGATGGGGAAGTTGATCGTGTTTCTTCTTCAACTGCTACAAGGTCTTCATTTTAATGTTTAAAGGAAGTTTTTATTGCAGAAACACTTTCAAATCTGATCTCTATGTCACCAACATAGAGTTGTGAGTACCCATCAGTAGGTACTCTTTCATAGTTCAATGATCCATCAATAGATTCTCTTTGATTTTCACAACCCCCATCAGTAAGGATTGTGTGTTGGTGTTCACTTTCCCCTTTATGTTATTATCTGCAATCACCTTGAGGTAATTGATTCTTCACTTCATGATCCTCTATTTATTTCTGTAATGGTGTATCTAGGCTCTTTTCAAAAATAGAATGATTTTTTCTCATTTCATGCTCCTCCAAACTTGTCGATTGTTGATTGTCCCTTAATGAATTCACATTTACCTTCTTGTGCCTAAATCCATTATTGAAAAGATATTATGGGAAATAATACCACTCATGAATATCCCCTCTCAAATTTTGATACTCCTGGAGACATGCTCTGTTATCTATGGTTGTAATTTCTGTAATTGTTGGTCGGGGAGGAAGGAAAGTGGGAATTGCGGTTCTATTGTGAAGCAAAAACATGTCTGCAACTTTTTATTCAATGTATGATATTAAAGAATAGGTTCCAATACCATGCTATGATACCACTTGTAATATACCTTTTTGAAATTTTATTAAATGACCAATTTTTCATTTTTTCCCCAATTTTGACCTTAACTTTTGAAGTCTAGACCTCCAAATCAATCCAAATGCTCCAAAATTTTCTCAAAAGGTACATGAATGATATTAAAAATTAAATATTATGTTTAGGGATGTTTTATTACCACCCAATTACTTCTAAAAACTTTTTAATGTTCTACTTAAAGTAGGAGTCTTTACTAGCAAATTGGGGCTCCAATTCACCCTGGGTAATTGTCGGAAATGGCTTCTCAAATGGTCCCAAAGTCACTCAAATTTATAAAAAGAGGAATGGGATGTGTAAGGTAAATTTTAAATTATAATGTTCATGATGCTTCATATTATACAATCTATTATGACTCTTTCCAAAACAGCTCCCAAATCACAATTTCGACCCTTGGGGAAAATGCACAAAATCTTCTCCCAATGTAATAAAAATGAGTAAAATGGCTTCCAATGCTTAAGTACTGAACATGAGACTTGAAATAAAAATTAATGAAATTCCATTCATCATACATTTATTATATATATATTCCTCCATTCGAAATAATATGCATTACCATGGCATATATCAAAATAGAGTGGAAATGGTCATTGTTTGTTCATTAAAAGTCATTTTGACATACAACTCTTAGGCATTTCGACTTGAAAATTTATCAGAATGAATAACAGAGCATATTTAACTGATTATAATCATAAATATATCAGGAATATCTCTCCCAAAGAGTACATGAGCTCACCCAAGGCGCAATCCCTCCATGAGCATGAATATGCAAAGGAAACAAGAAATGGTTGAGAGAAAGTGATGCAATAGAAGAATCCACATGCTACCCTATAGCTTACACCTGAAAATATGACTCCATTAAATCTCCATTAAATGCCTGAGTTTCCTCTACAAACACCAACTTGGGTGGGAATCTTTCGCCCTCAAAATTGGCTAAGGCAAGAAAACTAGTCATCCACTAGCTCTCACAATTCACAAATGACAATTTCTCGAATGATAAAAATCCATTATATTGGTTGATTCATGTATTTTATAAACATACTTAGCCTTATAATTTTACCAATCGATCCGCAAACTCAAGCCAATTCGAATTTGGGTGTGGGCTCAATATTTTCCATGTGTCCTCCCTTTCCTAGCCTTCCATCTTCCCCCAATTTGAGTAGGAACTCATTGAGCTTCCCCAACTCACAAAAGAGCTATCTTGGATGATCTATTTCGACCTGACATGTCAGCCTTAAGATCTGATTTGTGTCATAGGTTTCATAACATCTTCATCATTGTAGTCATATAGCTAGGGAATCTAGTCCAAGTGTCCCACTAGCTCCAAAATGACTCTTCCTCTCCCATGTAAGATACATTTCTTCCCAAATTCAATCTATGGTACATATGGACAAATGTATTAGCCTTCTAAATCATCCAAGAACCTTTAGGATTCCCATGGATTCGAAATTGCAAGAGGAGGATGCCATGTGGCACAAAATTTCTAGCTTGTGTGGGCCCCATAGTCTCAATGTGTCTCCATGCTCCATTGCCACTTCAATTTTCTCTTGTATTTATTTAATAAGCTCCATTATTAAATATTTATTCCATTCTAATGTCTGAACATCATTTATTAGCTCCCTTATTAAAATTCTAAATGTATCCATCCAACCTAGGGAACTAGTAGGATTGATAGAATTGTCGTGCTATGCAATTATTAAAAATGGGGACATTACAGAAACATACCACAAACAAAATGCCTTTGTTGTTAACTAAGACCAAACAAGAACACTCTAATGAGCTAGATAATATAGTAAAGATGGTGCACAAATTTTCAAACAAGGTAGTGGACTTGGAAAAGGATAAGGGATTTAGTTCATATAAACAACCATTCAGCCCTTATTACAAGAAAAGGAAAGAGAGTGAACAAGCCCAGCCACCTATGCGTAATTCTATTGTGTTGAGTTTTAGTGAGGTAGGCATGGATCACTTCTGCACTTTTCACCAAGAACCTCATTCTGAAAAATGTTTTCTGCAATGGATCAATTCAATGACTCTGGTTATGAACCAATGGTTAGATACCCAGGTGGTAGATCATGAAGAAGAGTGAATCCAAACTAATAAGCCAGAACAAACAAATGAAGAAACTACTATGTATCATGGGATTTACTTCAGGGCTTAGTGAATATGAATCTACTGAGGAAATTCAAGTGTCATCAGTTAATGGCATGACTAGAAGTAAAGGCCCAGTGGTGGATGAAATTCTATCACTCCCTAAAATAATAAAGTTTAAAGAAAACATGAAGAAGGTTCTCAGTAATACTCAAACAACACCTAAGCCTAATCTAGTAAATATGAGAAAAAAAATCCCAGTAGTTGACAAGTCAATGAAGACAACAATTAATAAACCTATGAAAACTTTGGCAAATAGAACAGAGATTACTAAAGAACAGGGCATGGGGTATGATATCATAGAAGCCATTAAGAAAACAAAGGAAAACATATCTTTATTTGAATTATGTAATTTTACTCAACAAAGGAATAAACTCCTAGAATATTTTAATCCACAGCTTAGTAGTGTCCAAGAAGCTATTAAATCTGAAGATGAAGTAAATGAAGCAAACATTGGAGGAAAATCTGGATCTTGGACTTTACCTTTTCTACTGTCATTTGAAATTTTTAATCATAATGTGCATTATTGTTTGGTATATTATGGGTCTTCATCAAATGTCATGCCACTTTCAATATGTAAAAATATTAATGGCCAACCTACACCATCCTCATCTCATATAGGGAAAATGAAAGATGTTTTGATTCAATTATCTACAAATCCCAGAGTTTGCCAGTTTATATATGTAAGGGTAGTGGATATACCAGAAGCACATGGATTAATTTTAAGTAGGGATTGGTCAAGGAAACTTAATGGCTATTTTGTAACTGATTGGTCTCACCTTTGGCTACCATACACTAATACTCAAAACCAAATTAAAATACTGATGGAACCACAAATGACATATAATGTAACTCAATTACAAGTGAAGAATGAACCTGTGAACTTCTTGTATTCAGTTTTGGGAAATCACTTTTTGGAACTTGAACTAGAAAACCATCAAGTTAAACAAACCAGTTGTGAGTCAAACACACAGTCTGATCTCCTTCAATTCTCATAGAATGATGATATTGATTGTAATATAGTGGACTTAGAAGATATGTAGTGGATTCTGTATTTTGATGTGGAATGCACTAATGACACCACTAAGTATGAAGCCCTGGGTATAAAATGGGATAGGAAAGTTTTGGGTAATTCTGGACAAAATCCTTTTCAACAACAACTCAGACCAACACACCCTAAACTGGAGACTTTGATCCAAAAGGAGCTAAGGAAGCTTGGTCTTGTTCTCAAGTAGTACTTTACCTAGAATCTAGAAACCCGTGTACATAAATAAACTTTATTTTATTGATTTTGTTTTCCAGTTGTTTATTTTCCTGTTTGTTTAACCTTATTTCATAGCCTTAATTTGTTTGCTTTTAATAATCCAGCTCAATTTTTGGTGCTTGGAAGTGTAGGCATCTGACTAAACTGGAAATCTTTGGATGTCAGGAATTTCTTATGGGAAAGAGAAGATGATAAAGTTTGATCATAATGATATGCTTTAACTGTTGAAAAATGATTGAAAGGGAAGCTAGTCTTCAAGTTCACATTTGAATCATTATAACCCCTATGAAATAACCAAGACTCATGAGGTCTGGAGTACTATCTTGGGGTTTCATCCATTCTCACATTAATACATGTATCAGGAAGCAAATCATGATTGACCCATGGAAAGGAAGTAGGTCTGACGAATGTATGGTATTCAAAATGATCCCATTGCTACAAATAAAAAAAAAGGTCAAAGGGAATAGATTGAAAAGTCGTTTTTTTTTTTTCTGAAATATGCAGTCTTCAATTAAAGATAGGATGTTGAAGAAATAAATCATCAGAACAAAAGTGTTGTCAAAACAACAAATATCAGCAAGGTTCTTTTCCATCTATGAGCATGATAAGCAAACAAATTTGTCACTCACACAAAAGGACATTGTGGATGGAAGAACATGTATCAAGCTCTTAAAATGAAAGAAGCAATCAAGGAAGACTCAAAAGAATTTTTCAGTCATAAAGAAAGAATCAAAATAATGCTTATGGCGTGGGAATGAGGAACAAACCAATACATATGTCTTACTCTATTACAATCTTATGGAGTCTTATCTGATGGCAACTTAAAGAAAGGGGGTAAAACGAACTTCATACTTCGGCCCCATAAGAGTTATCAAGACACTGAACTCTTGGTTACCATACTCCCAAAGAAATGGTATAAAATGTGATGCTTGAAAGCTGCATCCCCTAATAAATCTGGTTTAAAGAAGTCTCGGGAAATACATTTAAATAATCATTAAACATTCACGGTGCAATACCATATGGAAATCTTGTTGTTCAAAGAAGGTTTTTTCATAGATATGTGTTCACCAGCTAGTCACCAATTGTTGTTGTCGCAATTGCTTCCCCAAAATTTAATGCATTTTGGGGACCCTCCTTACATTTTTAGTTTTGAAAGAATGCTTGCCCTTGTTTCCCAACTGAGATAAGCCTCCCTGTATACCTAGTATTTCCTAGAAGCTTGAGCAGAAAGAGGTGCCTAAGCTTGAGTTGTCTTTTTGGTAAGAAATCCTTAGGCATGACTTTGGAAACAAGCCTTACTTGAAAGTTCTGCTTTTGATTTAAGATCAACGACTGGGGCTGAATCCAAATAAAATAAACGGTCAATAAATGTGGAAGCTAAAAAGCGGAAGAAGAAAATCGGGAATGAAAAGATTAAAATTTTGGTCGTAAAAAGGTTAAAGTTCTGATTTTCGATTTCTGCAGCTCGAGATCAATGGTCCAGAGGGATTCCGCGCATATCAACGGCTCGAGAAATATGGGAGTGGAAAGGAAGAATCACAAAAGTAATTTTTTCATTGATAGAACAGTTAAGATTCTGCCTCCCTCCTTTCGCAATGTCAAATCCAACAGTCGAGAAGGTTTCTACACAAATCGACGCTCAGGGAAAATCAAAAGCGAAAAAGGTCAATTTTTATTTGTAAAAAGGTTAGATTCCATCTTTCCATTTTCCACGATCCATAATATGATGTCTAAGGATGAGTTCGCAGAAATAAAAAGTGTAGAAAGAAGTGGAAAAATGTCAAGTTTCATTTGTAAAAAGGTTAGAGTTCTGCTTTCTGTTTTTTGTGATCCCTGATCTGACAGCTAAGGATGAGTCCACAGAGATCAATGGTGCAGAAAGAAGGAGAAAATCGGAAGTGGAAATTTAAGGTTTGAACCTCGTGAAAGATTGATTTTCTGCTTTCTGATTTCTGCTTTCTGAAAGGAAGAAACGGAAGGGTTGAAGCATAAGCATGGAAACGTAAGATGCAAGTTTCACTTATAAAAAGGTTATAAACCCGATTTTTGAATTCCACATAGATCCAATAGTCTAGAAAAGTTCCACGCAAATCAATGGTTTGGAGAGGTAGATAAAGAAAAGAGTGGAGGCGAAAAAGCGGAAGCGGAAGATACAGGTTTTGGTCAAGTAAAGGTTGGAATCCTGATTTCTGATTGTTAGGATTATTAACCCTCCCTTGTCCAATTTGGTCATATGTATAAATCAGGAGTCATGTTTAAATCGGGAGTCCATCCAGTTTATTTTTAGTCACTAGCACCACTGGGTCCACTTGGCCTAATTGGGGCACATGTTTCAGTTACTAAAGTGTGGGGAACACTAATTGAGGCCTACTGCCATCGATTGCACTTGATTGCATCAGTTTAGGAGCCTCCTAGACCAATCCCTACAATTTAGGAGCCACTAGGAGTGCCGAAACCAACCAAGGTCAGTTCAGTTCAGTTGATGACTAGTCAAGCTAAGTTAGGAGTCAGTTACATTCAGTTCTAGTCCTCTACATCCAGTTAGCACTAGGTTTACATGATTGTACTCATGAGGGGCGCATTTCTCACCCACCACAGTCAGTTAGCCTTAGTCAACACTGAATGTAACACTTGAGTTGTGTTTTAGAGCTCCGATGAACTCTGGTTATGGTTTAGACAAAGTCAGTTAAATATTGAGTCCTTCGATAGTGATTTAGACAAGGTCTTAGTTACCTACAGTCAAGTAGAATCTAATCAATTCGAATTGCTTGTGGCTATTAAATCCATTGTACTTAATTGTAATTATTATCTAATTACTCTTTGATTAATGAAAAGCATTCACACCTGCATGCCATTTTTGCATTGTTTCATTCTTCAATAAGTGAGTAAATTGTGTGATCTATCCTATGAGTTGTGTGTTTTCCCACAGATCTATGTGCTCAATTTAATATGGTATCAGAGCCTCAACAGATAAGGTACTTCTCCTCCTCAAATCTCCTACTGGATCATTTTTTGAGCAAAATCGCTCCTTCCAGCACTGCACCAGAAGCGGATAATTTACCACTTAATACCCCAAGCAAAGGAATTGTTGATCAATATTGCTTGATTAACTAATATAGGTGTGAAGAAAATTCCAAAAGTGCAGGATGTCTGACCTTACAGTGCCCTTTTTTTGTTTTGTAGGTAGAACTTCGAAATGAATTCATCAGTTCCTCTTCTCACCCGATCCTCAGACTATTTTGAATGGAAGGTGAAGATGTTTGTATTTATGAATAGACAAGATATCTATTGGGTGTCTGATGGATTCGGTAGAGAGTATTTTGAGAGTGAAAATGACTGGCTAAATGCAAAGGATGTAGCTTTTCAAATAATGAAACTAGCTCTTTCTCCTAGCTTGCGCTACCTCAGTAGATCTATCAAAGATGCACAGGAACTCTGGATAAGATTGGACAAAACCTTTGGAATGATTGATGAGGATCATAATAGCACTTTGGAGAGAACATCCAGCACCATAAGGATCCCTGATCCAAAAATATCAGCCTCCACTCTCTTTGATGAAGTTGTTCAAGATAAAGAAGAAGCAGAAGCTTCTACACAGTCAATTCGAATTGAAGACAATCTCCATGCAGTGACTCCTTCTCCCAATGCTCCAGAAGTTTATGAGATCTATGGTATCTCATCTCCTCATATAACTGAAACAAAAGAAGACATTTGAATCTCTAATATTGAATAAAAATACTGCTGCACTTCCATGCAAACATTCACCGGTGATTTTCCTTTGAATTCTGTGCAAAATTTACCAGTAATTACTTCTGAAAGTGAAGAGAAATTTGATTTTTCTCCCTCCAATGTTACTGCTGGTGTGAAAATATGTGATACCTTGGATATTTTGGAAGAAATATCAGATTACCAGAGTGATCCATTCACTCCCCATGATCTATATTTTTCAGCAAATTCCTGCATAATTGCATGCACCAAAATTCAGAATTTTGAAGAAGAAGAAAACTGTGCATCCACCGTCTCGATTAACCATTTATTTGAATTTGATATTAACCTTATTGGATATGATATGATATTATTTATATATAATCTGATATTTCTTGGTTTGATATATCAAATTCATAATCTTGCAGTATTGCTTGTAGCTTTTCTCATCAACGGTGTGAAGAAACAAGTACCGCAAGTCTCCTCAAAACTGTTGCTGGGGATTTGATTCCATTTCACAGTTTTGGATCTATTTTGAACCTATTTAGATCTGATTTATTTTCTGATATGATATTATTTGGTTCATATTTTAAAATCCAAGAGCTTTCAGTCATGCTTGTAGCTGCTCTCACCAATTCTGGTGTGAAAAATCAAGTACCGCACTTTCTCTTCAAAATTGCTGATGGGGATTTGGTGTTAGTTTCCTCATATGAGGTTGGTGATATTTTATTATGTGATACATTATATATTTCATAACATATATCAGAATATGGATCTCAAGCATTCACTCTCAACAGTCCCAGTGATTCTCTACCATTGATCACATGCTCGTCTCCTCACAGAACTGGTAAAGAGGAATATTTTCTACATCCGCCTTGACACTTGCTCCTAACACTTGGAGCTGTTCTTACCACTCATGGTTTTCTATTAATGGATGCAACATATCAGTTTCTTGAGTGTTCCTCACATGTTATGAATCCTCAAGAATCTTTTCTCACTTATCAGTTGACTTCAGTTGCTCTACATGTGTCCAGTCTTCATTCGGCAGCTATCTATATTTCTGATTTAGTTGAGAATATAATTCTTCTTCCAAAGAGGAAGATTCCTCTAGACATAATGATGGAGAGGTTCACATGCCAGGCCCCATGATACCTATGCACAGAATAACCAAATTGATCCTGATTCTACTTGCTTAATTAGAGGGGGGGATTTTTTCCCATGTGGGTTTTCCCCAGCACCTTGTTTTTGAGCAGTTACTTTACTTTACTTGATGTAATGGGTGACCTATGGTCTTAGTTACCAGGGCCCATAGATTTTCCAAGTTAGCATTCAGGGGGGGTGTTAGGATTATTAATCCTCCCTTGTCCAATTTGGTCATATGTCTAAATCGGGAGTCATGTCTAACTCGGGAGTCCATCTAGTCTATTTTTAGTCACTAGCACCACTGGGTACACTTGGCCTAATTGGGGCACATGTTTCAGTTACTAAAGTGTGGGGAACGCTAATTGAGGCCTACTGCCACTGATTTCACTTGATTGCATTAGTTTAGGAGCCTCCTATACCAATCCCTACAATTTAGGAGCCACTGGGAGTGCCGAAACCAACCAAGGTCAGTTCAGTTCAGTTGATGACTAGTCAAGCTAAGTTAGGAGTCAGTTACATTCAGTTCTAGTCCTCTACATTCAGTTAGCGCTAGTTTTACATGACTACACTTGGGAGGGGCACATTTCTCACCTACCACAGTCAGTTAGCCTTAGTCAACACTGAATGTAACACTTGATTTGTGTTTTAGAGCTCCGATGAAGTTCGGTTATGGTTTAGACAAGGTTATTTAACTATTGAGTGCTCTAATAGTGATTTAAACAAGGTCTTAGTTACCTACAGTCAAGTAGAATCTAATCAATTCGAATTTCCTCATGTGGATTCGAATTGCTTGTGGCTATTAAATCCATTGTTCTTCATTGTAATTATTATCTAATTACTCTTTGATTAATGAAAATCATTCACAGCTGCAAGCCATTTTTGCATTGTTTCATTCTTTAATAACTGAGTATAAATTGTGTGATCTATCCTGTGAGTTGTGTGTTTTCCCACAGATCTATGTGCTCAATTTAATACTGATTTTTGCATAGATCGATGGTTTAGAAATATTCCAAAATGATCAACCGCTCAGAAAGGATCGAAAATGTGGAAGCGAAAATGCGGAAGCGAAAGGATTCAGTTTAAATTTCGAACACATTGGCAAGCCCACTTTCTGATTTCTGCTTTCCGCAAAAGGCGGAAGCAAAAACACGGAGGTGGAAAAGTTAAAGTTTGACTTTCCATTTTCTGATTTCTGCATAGATCAACGGTTTAGAATGCTTCCGCTCAAATCAATAATCCAGGGAAAAAGTGGAAGCAAAAATGTGGAAGGAAAAATGCGAGGGCGGAAAAGTAGATTTTAACTTGATAAAATGGTGAATCTGTTTCCCTCTCTCCAGAAGCAAGAAAAGGAGTTGTCAAGGTGGCATGATCTAACAGTCCAAATTATAACTGATCCATATTTTATTTAGTCTGATTCGTTCATATTTTGTTTGGTTTTTTACTATGAATCATTGGGGAAACTGAGAAATTTTCCTCTTGGAGCCTAAACTAATAAAGTTTCCACCATAAAAGGGAATTGGTCATTATCTATTTTATGTTTATTAATCCATCTGTATCATTATGTTGAAATTATGTGAACGATGGCGGTGTCCAGATAAGATATATCTCTCATGGTGTTTCTTTGTGTTACAGGTACTATGGTTCACCAAGCGAATGGGCGATTGCGATATCGGTAAATGTGGCAGTTTTCAACAGCTGAGATTCATGGTTGATATAAATCTGTGGTCCTAAAGAATTACATTGTTTAAGTTGTGTGAATGAAAAAAATCTCTTAGATCCATAGGATTGGTTTAAAGATGCAGAAAATTCAAGGAACACGTGTTTCCATCTGAGCCCCCAGACCCTTCAAAGCATGTAACCCCAATAACAGGGCCTCATACTCTGCTACATTATTAGTGCATTCAAATAGCAATTTGTATGACAAAAATTTGAAATCATGGATAGGAGAAATGATGTAGACACCAGCCCCAGCACCAACCTTTGCAACAGATCCATCAAAATACATGATCCATTGGCCTTCTTTTTTCTATTTTTCTTCCAGAGCTTGCTGTTCCAAAACTTCTTTTTCTTTATTCACCTCATACTTCTCCTGTTCTTCAGATTTCTTTTGCAATGCAGCTTCCAAATCATGTGGAGCAGCATCATTAAAGAAAATTGAAGATCCCAAATCAGTGTCAACAGCATATATATGATGAACTTCAGGCTTATCTTGACTGCTAACCACATAAGGAGTTCTCTTTTCGCTATACAGCCTTCTGCTTCCATCTGGAACTGGGATGGTAGCATATGACATGTCCATCTGCAAGTTGCCTTTCAACTTAGAAGTCTAGGATCTTGACAGCAATACCCCAAATTTGGGCGGGATGTCTGCCACTACGACATCCATGACTATTGTCTTAGAAGGCGGTTTGTTCAGGGTTACCACCATGTCCTTAATTAGTCCTAAGCATTTTACCTTCTTGGAATCAAAAGAGTACAGATCTTTATAGGGCCTTGTTACCTCCAATCCTAAATTTTCTACCACTCCTTTGGGCATCAGATTATGTGACGCCCCAGAATCCAACATGGCATTGTGGACCACTTTGTCGAGCACCTTCAGACTTAAGTATAAAGGAGGCACCTCTTCACCATC
>LPNX010873982.1:640304-763531 GCA_001517045.1 Pseudotsuga menziesii | reverse complement strand
TTCTGAAGTTTGGATTCCTGATCTGGGGATCCCCTTGCTCTCTATTGAAAGGCCTAGCATCCATGGTTAACTTATCCATCAACTTCTCCATAGTCTTCAGGATTATGTCAAACTTAACATCTGCAGCAGAAGATGAAGCAGAAGGTACATTTTCTTCTTTCCTCCTCCTATCCACATCCCTGTGTTTCATCTTTCCACTTGCCATCATGTTAGCCTCCACTTCTAGGGCATCAGTAAACATGGCAGCAAGGGTTGCTGATTTCCTCTCCCGTAGTGAAAAAGCAAAATCATTATCAAAAGCTACAGCATAATGCAGTTTAGCAGCTGTAGGAGAAGGCTTTATATCCTCTGGAATATAATTATAAGCCCTCATGAATCTACTTGAGAATTCATGAACAGACTCAAAACCTCCTTTCTTGAGACCATTATATTGAGACAAAAGTTGCAGAGGATTCAGTTTATCATCCCACCTATCCAAGAATGCATTCTGAAAGGCCTGAAAGTTCACAATAGACCCTTGTGGAAGGTCCTTAAACCACTTCTTCGCCTCTCCAGACAAACTTTGGGCAAATAACCGCATTTTGACATCAGGGTAGTCCACTTCTTCCAGGTCAATGAAATCTTCAAAATTGGCGACATGTTGTTTTGCAGTTATCTCCCCTTCCCCATCAAATAAAGAAATTCTTTGGGAATAATTTTGGGGAAGGTCATGTAATGCAGCGGGTAAACGCAAGGGAGCAAACCTAGCAGCCATTGGTGTAGGCGGGTTCACAGGAACCGGGATAGTTTGAGTATGATCATAAGCAGGTGTATAAGTTTCAGGGGCTTGTTGCACGTCCCCTCGGATGGAATCTAACAGATAAGTCTCTAACCTATGAGGATTGAACTCAGTGTTTGCAAGGTCAGATTCCGACTTGGTTCTCAATAGGTTTTGTGCAGTATCAGTTTCCCATCCTAGGTTATTATGGGAATCTGATGATGATGATGGGCCGAACAAAGGAGAATCTAGCTTTTCTTTATTCTTCTTTTTAAACAATCTTTCTGGATCTTCAAAGCTTTTCAGAACTTGGGTATCAGAGTTACCTCGTGTATGTCTTCTTGAAGCCAGAATGTCGTTCTTGAATTCTGGGATAATTTCACAGTGAAGTCGCCAGGGCAAATATACAACCTCCTTTTGTTTCCGAAACTCCTGCTTGCCCACAGAAATCTCTCTTAATCTTTGTCGTTCTCCCGGGGAAGATATGCACTTTCATCCCCGGCAACGGCGCCAGTTTGTTAGCACTCAGAATGTACCCAGGTTGTAAAAGGCACACCCCGAGGTAACAGCAAAACCACTTTAGGAAGATATTGGTAATTTCTCCCAGAGAGGGATCTCTCAACATGAACTTTACAAATTGCAAGACCAAACGGTAACAATATTTAAAGGTTTATTTATTTGGTTGAAACAATCACATATCCATTGGGCAACGGAGTCATATACATATAAAAAGATTCCCAAAATGCATACACAGGATTTTTCAAAGGCAAGATAATCACATAATTGCAGTCATTTCATTTGTCAGGGTGAAAATAGAAGAAATGAGAGAACAGCCCATCAATACAGAGCGTCTAAGACGAATTCCATATCAACTTTAGTAGAAAAGATCATATAATACTTGAAACGATGAATAGAGCATAAGCATATGAATTCTAAACATCATACACTATGTTCCAGATACGACAGAAAAAACAGAATGGAGCGTTACACAGGAAAAATTACAAATCACACAGAGAAAGAAAGCACGGACTGCAATGTCAATGATACATGAATCTCTGAAAAAGAACTCTCATGCATTCATTTGGTATTAAAAACAAGACAGATATGTTCTCCACAAATTACTTCATCTGATGGGTTCCAACCCCCATCTCATAAAAGAGATACAAATTTATAGATCAAACAATAAATCTGCCTCCAGCAGATCAATAACAGAATGACCGACGTAAATTAGAGTTTGTAACTGAAATCCTACACCACTAGGAAGTTGTTACAATTCCATTCCTAACCGATCATAAAGCATGAAACAACTGGATAACAAAATTTGGTCCATCAGCTCCGAATCTTTGCCCCAACAGCTCCACGTCTTTGCCCCATCAGCTCCGAATCTTTGCCCCAACAGCTCCACGTCTTTTGCCAAATCAGCTCCAAGTCTTTGCCCCATCAGCTCCACGGTATCTACCACTTGTTCCTACGGAGGAAGAGTAAACTTTGTTTTCCCTAGCCGCTCTACAGCTTTCCACTGTTCGGAACTTGGGGTGTCGCTTTCCATCATTTCCCGGATGGCTACCTCGAGCTCCATGTATGTTTTGTAGGACTTTTTAGGCAATCTGGTTCTGATAGCTGTGAACTTCTGCAGGACTTTGAAATCTTCAGTTAGCACGTCCACAATGGTTTGTCCCGACAGGCTCTTCTCCAGCTCATTAAATTTTGAATGGTCCATACGAGCCCTAACAATCAGGTGATTATAATGTTCCTGCGGGAGCATTCGACCCTTTTCGTTCCAGAAGCATGGCAACCCATCTTCGAACAACCCTTCAAACTCTTTTTTGAACCTGTTGACCTGTACCATTAATTCTTCTGATTTGTCCTGAATAATATTCATTAACTGGTGCTTGTGAATGATTTTCTTTGCTGACAGGACTATTGAGACTCTGTCCTTTATGCCCATGTCATGCAACTTTTGATATGTTAATGAATTCAGGAAATTCAGGGTGTTTTGGGCTGTAGCGAGAGGTCTTCTCACCATGTGTTCGTTTACCACTCTCAATCTTTGCTGAGCTCAATCTATCAATCCACAAAAATCATCAATATAATTAAGGTAGTGCCTAAACTTGGTAACTTCAATACTTAAGGTGTCCCAAATGATATGCTTCGCCCCCTGAAGGGGGCCCTTCCCAATACATTTTTCTTTCAGTTCATCAACCTTCTGCTGTAATTGGATCTTGTCCTGTAAGAGCTGCATTCTGCTTTCGCTTACCTTGGTTAACTCGGCTTTCACCTTTTCATTCTCGACTTGAAATTCCTTAATAGTTTCCTCCCTTAAACTCACTTGGGACATAGACTCCAACAGGTCATTTGCAGAACAATCAGCTAATGGCTTTCGGATATCTACAATAGATAAGTCGTCACCGGTAGGGGTTTGGCTTATTAGCTCATCCATAATCTCCTTTTCCACAGTCTGATCTTCCTTCAGCACGGAAATTTGGGACAGTAGTTCTTCCTTCTCGGCATTCCACTTATCCTTCTCCTCTTGTAGCTCTCCAGCCTTCCCTTTGTATTCCATCATCTCCTGATGGAGTTTGTCTTTCTCCTCCTGGAGGGCTAGCAATTCAGCTGATTGGACATGTTCTGAGCCTGGCATCTTCAACCTCTTCTTCAAAACTTGTAGGGCATTATCTTTCAATTCTAACAATTTCTTTACGGCCAGGGTATTGTGTGAGCTAGCGATGTCTGCTTGCAGTTTTTTCACCTGAACAACATTTGCTTTGTTTTCCACTTTCTCATGTCTCAATTGGACTTCCAACTTGTCTACCAACGCTTGCAATTTATTTATCGTCATCATGGCTTGCAACAGGTCTGAATAAAGAATGTTGCTGGTTTGCTTGTGCAATTGTATTTTGTCTGGAGTACTGATTTTGTCCAGACGGATTTCTATTTCAGACATTCTTTTATCATTCACAATGGCCATCTTGAAAGTATTTTTCTCTGCATCTCTAGCAGAAACTAGAGATGTTTTAGAACTATGCAGGTTCCTTACCCTCGGGAGCAGATTTCTCGTTTCCTCCAGGGATTGCTTCCTCTTTTCTAGGTAGCTCGTCTTGAGCTCTTCTTTTGATTTAAACAAGGGGCCGGACTCTGGACTGTTACCGTCACCTTCTGAATCTCTAAAAGAAAACTGACTGACCTGTACTGTCTTCAGGGGAACCAAAGCAGCCTTTTTGAAAACTCCGGACGCCCCTTCATCCATGATCTCACCTCCTTCGAGCAGCCTCGCCTTCTTATGGGATGTTTCTTCATCCATATCCATACTCTCAGCTTTGGCCAAACTCCTCTTGACAGCAACACTGACACCCTCTGTGATTTGGATCTCTGAACGAGATGCAGGATGTGCCTCTGTCTCAGCTTTGGACTCGTCAGTGAATTGGAGCAAATTAGCTTTTTCAGCTAACCCTTCAACAGCTTTATGCTTGAACGGTTTGTTCCTGTTTGCTTGCTTTCTTAATGATATCACCTGGTGAGGGTCGTAGTTCATATTTACATCCTTAATGAAATCCATAGGTTCCATCAGTCTCTCTATACATGCCAGGGCACCTTTGCCTTTAAAAATGAAAGGGCCAACCTTAAAAGGAAATTTAATATTCAAAGATTTTTGGAAAGCACCGAAGTGCTCCTCCTCTGATAACAACCTTTGTCTCATAAACTCCAGAGCAAAAATCCTTGGAGTTAAAACAGAAGGCAACCTATAAGGCTGACCGTTAAAGCCGTACACTCTCAAAACGGTGTAATCTTTGTACAGGAACCAGTCTCCCACCCAACCTTCGGGTGAAGACTGCATCAAATATTTCATTTCATCGAAGACCTGGGGCAATTATCCATCAAACAACATCCTGTATATTTCGGACATGATCGAATTGGCAAATTCGATCAGGTGGATTTGCTTTGGCAAATCAGAAGAGGACAGAGTACTCAAGAACTTCAATTCGGTAACATTGGAACATATCAACATGTTAAGTAAGTGTGTTTGAAACCTAAAAAAATGGACCTTGGGAAATTCAGTCAGCTGGAGGTGGATTGCTTCGGCAAGATACTCGTCTAAATTAAGTACAGGAACTGACTGGGACTCGGGACTCAAAAAATTTACTTTTAACAAGAAACCAAGGATAACATCACCTACACGACAATCGTCATCTAGACCTAACACCTGACAAACCAAAGACATTACCAATTGCGCCTCAGTTCTAAAAACGTGCAAGGGGTAAGGTAAGGAAAGGCCTTCTAGGGACCGACCTTCCTTCAGGATACTTGACAGGAATCGAGAGCGAGCGTCGATTGGGAAACTTCGGAAAAACTCAGCAAGGACAGCTTCATTTACAGACTCACGGTTTCCAGGGTAACTTTCGGGCAAACTAAGATTTTCTCTTACTACTGAAGCATCAATTTTACACAATATCCTAGATGCGGACTGACTCACAATGACCCTCTGAGAGGGAGAATAATTTACCACGCACCATTCGGCAAATTCAAGGAAGTGGAGGGTTTGCTCCAGGGCGAAAAAGTATAAAAAGGACTTGCACACATTTAGAACATCATTTCCTTACAAAAAATAAGACCATAACCTTTCTTTGCTGCCAGACACACTTCCTGTAGACAGGAAAGGGTCGCAGACACCTCTGTGTCTATCTACCAAGAATTCTTCCCTTTCATCCGGGACCCGACCAGACACAGAAGCTTTGCTCTGTTGGTCCATTTCTCAATTTATAATAATAATTGGGCGAAGAAGTTACAGGATCAAGGTCCTACCTGGCTCACTGTGAAGGCGCGTGTTCGGAGTGCGTCTGGTACTGACAACTGGAAGCGCCCAAATCGACAGGTCCTTTTCGCCGGGTCTCGAGCAATAAAATAATCGCAGAAGAGGTCAATTCTGCCTTTATAGGATCACCCCGATTTGACACGTGGGAAGCATTTATTTCCGCAACCACTACTTATCTCTAACAGCCGTGCATCTGTCTCCTCCGGGTTCATTTCCGACCTTTGATCTCTTCTGTGCAAATTTCTGGCCTTCGGATCGTACACCACGTGTCCTTTTTCGCCGGGCATCTTGGCGCTAAGCACCGTGTAAGTTTCCATTTTGGGGTCGCTCGTGACCGTCGATGTGACGTACTTCCACCCCTCACCGTTGGATTAAACGCCACGTCCCACATTCCGCTGAGCCGTCTGACCTTAACTACCGTGCAACTCTGGGTTTCGGAAACATCTACAGCCATCGATCTGATCTTCCTTTACGAGCGGGCCGTTGGATCATGTGGTGCCCACTCAATTCCGCTGGGATCCTTCGCTTTATCCGTCGGGCCACTTAGATCAGCAGAATTACTCCCCGCCATTGATGCGATCTGCCTTCAGCTCCACACCGTCGGATCAAGCACCACGTACCCGATTCCGCCGGGCAATCCGGGATTATACTCTGTGCCTGTTCCTCCTCCGGAATTCTTTCCGGCCGTTGATGGGATTGCCCAGCGCTTGTCAACCGTCCGATCATGTGACACGTACCACATTCCGCTGGGAGATGTGAGTTTATCCGGTGCGCAAGTTTCCATCCCGGAATCACTGTTAGCCGTTGATCTATTACCCTCTGATCTCCAACCGTTGGATCGAGCAGCAAATAATGAGTTCCGCTGGGTGGCTCAAAGGTTATCCCGCGTGCATGTTCATCCCTCGAAAATCAAAATGGCCATCGATCCACGCTGTCTTTAATCCTCGGCCGTCAGATTAACCTCCACGTACCCCTTCCGCTGGAAGCTCTAGTGCTTATCCGCCGCGTAGGTTCAGGCTGCGGAATCAATCCCAGCCACCGATGTGATCCGATTTCGTCCCTCCACCGTCGGATCGAGAGGAATATATGTGATTCCGCCAGCTCCCATTTCTTTAACTAACTTGCACTTTCTCCCTGCGGATTTGTTATGAACCGCAGATCATCCCCGGATCAATTTGTAACCCTTGATTTGCGTAGGTGGCTAAAGGCCCGAACTTCTGCTATCCTCCTCGCATGTCTTGAAAGGCGGAGGGAGTATTAGCCATGGATTGGCTCCTTCTTTCTATCACAGCCTAGGATTTTGCTAACTTGGCTGCTCTTTAAACCATTACGTCACTTTTGTACTATAATCTTTAAACCAAAGTATTTAAACAACACAATTTTACCTCCCCTTGGTCTTATATCTCTTTTGTTAAATACAGGTGTTAACACCTGGTTTTTTCCAGGAATTAACAGAAGGCTTACTAGAAATTTCATGTGAAGTTAGATAGAAATTATTGTAAGAAAGTTTACTAGAGGGTTATACCTATTATAAATTTTCTTCACTAGATAGAAAGTATATAAAGAACTAGAAGCAATGTAATGAGAAGTCCTATGAAGCATATTGTAATCAAATCTCTACTCAGTTGGAGATTTTCACGTTGAAGAGGAAACTAAACATGGATTTCATTAACAAATGTATTGATATTTGTGGAATTTTGGTTATTACCCCATTGTTAATGTAATTCTATCATTTTTACTCTAAATCTTGTTATATTATATTATTTGTGCTCTAAAGCTTCTATTTTTCTAATGAGGAAAACTATAATTGGTATTTTAGTGCTTTCCTCGACCAATATTTTTAGTGAAGTTTTTTAGGCTAGAGACATATTCTAGAATATATAAATAACATAGTGATTTTCCATCAGTAGGTAAATCTACATTAGGAGAAGAATAAGTGCAGGAAATACAAGTGGTTTCACTTGGTTACACACCCTTGTAACCCATATTGATACCCCTTTGAGTAATATCACCTCAAACAACACCGATATATGAAATTTCATTTTCGCATACCCTTAGGTATATTGAATGTCCCCTAGATACTTGAAACCGGTTAAAGATGATTTGATCAACTATCTAGATGATATAGTGCACTAAGCACAACCTCGATAATATTACTCTATAATACTTGAGTAGTCAGGAAATATGACTAAGGTTATGGTCGGGCCTCCTTAGTTGGTGATGTGAGACACTGGGTTAATCACTAGTGTTCGGCCCTACACATATATCACAGTACTATAGAAACTAGAAATCATTTGTCCTTGGGACCTTAGAAACTTTGTCCTCTATTGATAATCCATGAAATTCCTACATATATTGCAATATTAAGAATTTGGTAATTCTGTCCACTGAGTAATATTTGGGTGAGAGTAAAATCCCACCATGAGTATAAAAAAAATTAAAAATAAAATTAAAAAAATAATCGGGTCCTACCCACTCTTATTTACCTATTTCAAAAGAATCATTGTGCTAAGATCATCACATTGGTGCACTCTCTAGTAACCCTTTATGTGGATCCACATCTTTATGGATACTTCTCAAGGAGTATATCTATCCAACAATGCTTCCACCTTGAAATATTGTATGATGACTTGCAATACAAGATAGACGGAAACCATTCCTATTGTAAAAAAATACTTGATGACCTCTGTGACAACATAGGAAACCTGGAGCAATTACCTTGAGATATGTCCAAATTCACGATAATGCAGAATTATATCCTCACTTTACAATATTTAAAATACAAATGGTAGGACTATCCTCCCCAAAAGGAAGGTGTTGAATCATCCATCCCATTTGGAAAAGGTGTCATTGTCACAAGAAATCCCATTGGAGTTATATTTCTTAGATACAATTTGTCTCATACCTCTATGAACACTTTGAAACAAAACTTTATTATTTGGGATGAGTAACTAAGGTTAAATAATCTGACATAATCAATGATTTCATATCCACTTTTGAGAAATTGGTATTTCTAACTCTCAAATCGATTGGTTAGATCAAACATTGCAACTATATTTTCTTAAATGAAATTGGTAGCATGCATAACTTCATTGATCAACATGTATCCCAAGAAACATATTGCTACATCCATGGCATTGTGAATGAATTTCAAATCATGATTGCTAATGTAGCCTCTATGAAATGTGGTAGTCGTTATAAAAATGTGAGACTTAAAATGGGTGATTAGTCCCTAAAAACCCACATGTTTTCTGTTGAAATGGGTGGTTGTGCTATTTTCTTGGGTGTTGAATAATTAATGAACATTGGGCAACATCACAATAGATTTTTTGGAGTTATACATGATTTTCTAGCACGAAGGCCGTAGTTGCACTTTGAAAGAAATTATAGTCATATCTCATGATATCATCGTCTCCTACCATATGGAAACGATTCTTAAAAGGGTTCATTTAGGCACTGTGTTTTAGTTCAATGATATTCAAGCTTTCAAGATACCTTCTAAACCCATTCATTTTCAAATGCAGTTAGTCTCGGGAAAACACCAATCTGTCGTTGAACCCCCCAAAGGACTCCCACCTTATTGAGGAAAGCATGATAATTCTAAATCACTCAAACCCGGTATCAATCCACCCAATGTACACACATTTCACCATCAATTTTACTTAAAAAATGAAATGTAAAAGACAGTTCAAGATTTTCTAGTCATTGGTGTCATCCACCCTAGTCAGGGTATTTTTTAAGGATTCTAATATTATACTAAGTATAGTATTCTAGGCGATTGTTTTGGATTGAAAAAAATATGTTTATAGATAGGTAGGTGAATATTAAATATGAAACATAAAATTAACACTGAAATGTGTAAATATTGGTGAATATTATGATAAAAAAACGTATTTTATGTAAATATAAGCAATATTAGATACCAAAAATGACCAAATAGTGAATTTATTTTTTGAAAAAAAACCCAAAAAATAGCCAATTGGTGAAATTTCGCCCCTAAAAACTACCCTAACCCTAGTATCGATCCTTATTCTTCATGAACCGTCATAGTCCTCAAGAAATAAGGCACTTGGAACATGTGTCAAAGAATCAAAGCTATAAACAAATTGACAATCAAGAATAAGTTTCTAAGTCTCGTTATTGATGACCTTTTGGATGAGCTAAAGGGCGATCAATTATTCACCAAACTCGATATTTGCCCAAGATGTCAACAAAATTGCAGGAACGAGGCAGATACTCCTAATTTTAACACTCATAAATGCCATTGTGAGTTGTTAGTGATGCCCTTTGGAATTTTCAATGCACTTTCCACCTTCCAAAGTCTCATAAACAAAATATTTAAACCCAGCTTCTGTAATATTTTTCCTTGTCTCTTTTTATGACATCTTGATATCCAGTGAAACTTGGCAATCTAATGTCACCCATGCATATCAAGTCTTACAACTAATTTTCATTAATCAAATCTCTCTTAAGAGGTCCAAATGTGCCTTTGGTGATTTTAAAGTGGTATATTTGGGGAATATTGTTAGTTAGGATAGTGTGCATGTTAATGCCAAGAAAATTGAAGCAGTGAAGAATTGGCCTTGCATCAAAACTCTTAAAATATTAAGATTTTTTCTTGGTCTCATGGATTAATATAAAAATTTCATATGAAACTATAGTAAGATTGTATCTCACCTTAAAACTTTGCCTAAAATAAATCTTTTGGTTGAAATGACATAGTAGAGGGGACTTTCAAAAACTTGAATGATGTTCTCTGTCAAAACCACAATACACACTTCTCCCAACTTCACTAAAACCTTTATCTTGAAATGTGATTCCTTATGTAAAGGCATCAAATTAGTATTCATGCAATAGTTTTGACCATTGGATTTTATTAGCAAATAACTATGTGAGAGGCACTTGGGAAAGTCAATTAGGAAAAGGAGATAATGGACATATTTTTATGTTTATATGGCATACATACCTACTTGGGAAATGTTCGCACATTAAAACCAATCATAAAAACTCAAAATAATTCCTAGAGCAAAGGATTTCTTCCTCTAAGGAGCAAAGATGGGTCACCAAAGTGTTGGGATATGACTATGGGATAATTTAAAAGAATGGTAAGGAGAGCGTGATAGAAAATGCTCTCTTAGAATTATGAAGATGAATGCTCCCTATTTTCACTCTCTTTCATAATAGAAGATTGATTGAATGATGTATGCAATGAATGGCTAACATATCCAAAGATTTATAGCATGATCTAATAGCTCTAAATGTAACCCCATGTATATCTAGGATACACCTAGATATATGAAGAGAATCGATTTAAATGGTATCCATATTTGAACAAGAAAATAGCATTGAAATCAAAAGTGTTATTTGAGCTACATTCATCTCCCACAACAATCCACTCAAGGTTTCCTAAAACATATGAAAGGATCAAACAATCATTTTTCAAGAAAGGCATGAAGAAGGAAGGTTGTGCCTTTGTGGAAGATAATAAAATTTGTCAGAGACATAATGGAGAGATAGTGAACCTCCAAGCAAACTACAACCTTTACCATTTAGCTAGATGTATGGATTGACATTTCTATGAACATCATTGTGGGGCTACCAGAATATGGAAATAAATCTATAATAATGATTTTGATTTATCTCCTTTAAAAATATGATCATTTTTGTGCTCTACAATGTCCCTTCAAATCCTTTATGATAGACCACATGTTCTTAGGAAATATCTTTAACATATATTGTATGCCCCAATCTATTGTTATAGACTGTGACCCCACCTTTACTAGAAATTTATAGAGATAGTTTTTTTACTCCATGTAACTCAATTGAATCTTAGCACATCCTATCACCCTAAACTAATGGTCAAACTAAAGTTGTCAATAAGTTCTTGGAATATTTTTTATAGTGCTTTAATTTAGAGAGGCAATCCCAATGGGTTCAATAGTTACACCTATTATAATTGTGGTCTAATACAACTTATCATGGAGCCACTCAAATAAATCCCTTTGACGTTTTCTATGGAAAAAATCACGCATCAATAATATCCTACCTACTTGGATTCTATAAGGTGCAGGAGGTAGACAATACCCTTACATATTGAGTACACATTCTTCGCACTCTCAAGGATAATATGGTAATGGATCAGAATAGGATGAAGCAACAAGTTGATAAACATGGTTTTGAAAACCATTTTGAAAAAGGAGATCAAGTGTTCCTCCATCTACAACCTTATAAGCATACCTCACTTAAGGAAAACCACCACCAAAAGATTTCCTGAGTTTTATAACCCCTATAAGATCTCAAACATCTTGGTATAGTTCCTTACAAATTGGATCTCCCTATCCACTCTAAGATGCATTCAATATTTCATGCCTCATGTTTAAAGAGGTTGACTCTCATTTCCATATCCAAACTAGCCTTCCAAAATTTGATGAATAAGGTTCCATTTTGTTGCAACCCAAGGAAATAAGTGTTAAAGGAGAACATCATCAGATCGTCCATCACACTATCCAAGAGATCCTAATATAGTGGAAAGATACATATCCTAAGGCTGCCACATGGGAACCAACAAACATACATCAACGATTTCCTCATATCCATCCTTGAGAACAATAACGCTTTATGGGGGGCGATGTTAGGGTCCTACACTAACCCTTGTAAGTAGATAAATAGGTTTAGATGCATTGGGGTCATCCATATTAAATAAGTCCCATGAAGTAGACATAGTGTGAACAAAATAAGTGTAAGAAGTCTTACTAGAAGGTTCTTCCTACTAGAAAGTTCCTAGGATGTTAGATAGAAAATATTGTAAGAATGCTTACTAGAAGGCTCTACCGACTAGAAAATTCTTTTAGTAGAAATTTCCTAATATTTTAGATAGAAAATATATAAAGAAGTATCTCACATGGTGTAGAATAGACGGTGAATGGGTGTACTATTAAGGCACTCCTTGCATACTGTCACGGGGTTCGAAACTTCATGGGTACAAGGCTTACAAAAAAAATTGTATAAAGAAGTAGAAGGAATGTAATGAGATGTAATGTGAGTCATGTTAATTGGATATCTTCTTAGTTGGAGGTATCCCCATCATAGAGGCAAGTGAACATTTTTCTCAGCAATAAAGGTAATGTTATTTTTGTAATTGGGTTCTTCTATAGTTTCCTATTATTGTTGTAATTCTATTATTTTTACTATAAATATTTATATATTATTCCATTTCTACTTAGAATATTCTATTTTACTAATAAGGAACAGTGCCCCTTTACCCGTACCAAAGAATCATTCGGAGGATATAAACATGGAATATTTTGGGTTAACCGTGAAGTCAAAGAGTAATGATTACATCATGGTAGTTGTGGATACCTTTTCAAAAAATTTACATCTTATTGCATGTAGGAAGACAAGTGATGGTACAAATGTTGTTGTTTATTTCATTCAAGAGATCATTCGGATACACTACCAAGGAGTGTCACTTCAAATAGGGATACAAAATTCCTAGGATATTTTTGGAAGAATTTGGACAAATAAATATTATGAATAGAATTATAATTAATTTGCTAATATTTTTAGTAGGAGATAAACTAGGGCAATAGGATATGATCTTAGCATAGAATGAATTCTCAACAAATCTATAGGGGGGGACACCTTTTACTCATTATGTATGGAATATCACTATAGAGAGTGTTATATTTGGAGCTTTTTCCAATTATAGAGCATGTGAAAAGTGCATATGTAGAGGTATTTGGAAAAGTGCGTGAGATATATACATAAGCGAGTAAGGAAATATCGCAACAAAATAATGATAAGTACAAAGAGAATACAAATAAAAAAAGAGGATCAATACATTTGCATAAGGAGACATAGTAATGATGCAACCAAGGAAGGAAATGTTTCCAAGAGGAACATATAACAAACTAAAGTATAAGAAGATAGGACCCTACAAATTCCTTATAAAGATTTATGAAAATGAATATAAGTTATATCTATCTAATAAAATGTGCATTTAACTAGTTATTAATACTGTGTATTTTTATAAGTATCATGAAGGCCTTAAAGAAGCAAAGGTATATAAGAATATAATTATGAGTAGGATATGATCTTAGCATAGACTAATTCTCAAAAAATCTATATGGGAGACACCTTTTAATCATTGTGTATGGAGGATCACCAAAGGGAGTGTTATATTTTCTGAGTTTTCCAGTTATAGAGCAAGTGAAAAGTGAAGATGTAGAGGTATTTGGAAAAGTGAGAGAGAGATACACATAAGCAGGTAAAAAAAATATTTCAACAAAGGAATGAGAAGTACAAAGAGAATACAAAACAGAAAAGAGGATTAATACATTTTCATAAGGAGACTTAGTAATGGTGCAATTAAGGAAGGAAAAGGTTTCCAAGAGGAACATATAACAAACTAAAGTATAACATTATTTATGAAAATCCTTAGAAAGATTTATGAAAATGCATATAAATTGGATGTATCGAATAAAATGTACATTTAACTAGTTATTAATAATTGTGTATCTTTATGAGTACCATGGAGGCCTTGAAGAAGCAAAGGTAGATACAAAACAACAAGTGGTAGATTCACAAAAACAAATCCTAGTAAGAAACAAGGGGAAGTTGAAGAGGTGTTGTCATAAATAACCAATTATATTAAGACTAATGAAGGATGTGGATTATAAGTGTATGGTTATCTAGAACCTTAATAGTAGTTGACAAGTTGTACCCCGTGTCTCCTATATATACCAAAGAGACCTAGTTTTTTATACAAACCGAATCTGGTTTATTGAAGAGAATAAATCTTCAGTATGTGTGTGTGTGTGTGTGTGTGTGTGTGTGTAGAGAGAGAGAAAGAGAGAGAGAGAGAGAGAGAGAATGAAATAGATGATGATCATAGTACAATGAAGGACTTGTTTAAGTAGTCCTTGACATCTAATATAAAGGGGTGCAACCCTTAATTAAATGTTTTACTATTCTTATTAATTATTTAATATATTTGTTTATTAATTATTTATGTATTATTTATGTATGTAACATTGCCACCCCCTTTAAGGGTAGCTTTGTCCTCAAAGTTGATTTTGTGGATGTCAACTTTACCCTAGACTTGCGATGAAGTGTTGACTTGAGATGTGTAGTCTGGATTGGTTTATCAATAATCTTGATGTCGGCCTATAATTCTACATTGTAATATTTTATGTTGGGGTGTTGAGGTTCTCAATCCATTTAACCTATAATTACTTCCCTTCTATTTGAATTCCATGTATTGTTCCTGAAGTTTGGTAGCATATGTTCCTAATTGCATTAGCCATTCAGTTCCTAATACCATATCCATTCCTTTGAGTGGTAACGCATGACAACTGAGATGTAGATTTATGTTTTGTATTTGAAAAGGAATATTGTGGCATTTCCCTACTTCTTGTGTGTGTCAATAATTTATGGTTGATACTTAGATATTCTTCATGGGATATACAAAATGATTAAGTTCATTTTGCCTGTAGATATTAATCAAATTATGTGTACTTCCATAATCGACTAAAATGGTGATGTCCTTATTCTTAATCATCCATGTAAGGTGTAATCTCTTTGGCCGTGGATTTCTTGATTTTGTTTCCTAGAATATGAGTTTTTCATCCTTAATGTTGTCTTGACTTCTCAACTGGGGAAGTATAAAGTTCTCTATAAGCCAGTGACCTTCTTGCATTTGGGTGGCAACTTTTATAAGTGTCGCTGAGTATTTTTATTTACAAGTTTGTTGGATGCATGTAATTATCACTATTTATACCTCGGGTGAGTTTGTATTCAAATCATAATTGGATGTATCTTCTTCATCAAGAACATGTGCTTCTTTCCCATCTATGATTTTGCAGTGCAATGTTTGACTGGATATGCATTTATGACATGGGATCCAATCTTCTCCACATCGACAATAAGTGTTTTTCTTCTTTTTTCTATCATTATCGAAACAAATGATGGATGTTTTTTTATTCCTTTTCATCTTGATATCCATATGATTGGGACTTGTTGCATTGATTTCCTGGTGACCAATTTTTTCTACAATATCTGCATTGTGTCTGTTTTTCTTGTGACTAACTTTTGTCAAATTCTATTTTGGATTTCCCTTCTAGTTTGACTTTTGCTACTTTTTCCTTACGTCTTGCTACTTCTACGTTCGGTATGTCATGCATATTTAATTAATTTTGTATATATGTTTTAATACCTCCTAAATAAGTTTCAAGTAGTTTCTTGTTAGATAATCCAAACACTCGTGTGGCAAGGGATTCCCACTAATGAGTGTATTCCTTGATGCTTCCTCTTTGTTGTAACCTTGTAAGATTTGAAAAGAACTCATGCCTCGATGGTTCCTTGAAATCTCTTAAAAAAATTGTTTTTGAACAAGTTCCAGGTGTAGGATAATTTTTCTCCTTTCCACCACATGTACCAATTGTAGGTGCATGATTCTAAATGCATTGACGCATAGTTCACTTTCTCCTCGTCTTTCGTATGTTGTATATAGTGAAGAATTCTTCTGCTTTGTTTAGCTAGGAGATGCATTGGTCTTTGCTCTTGTTATATTGTGTCAACACTATTTTTTCTCTAGATGGGAATATCATTAAAGGATGGTATTATGTGCCTTCTAATCCATAATGGGTGGTGACTTAGAGTTGCGGGATGAGGTGACCGAGACATTTGAACTACTTCATCATTTTTAGTGCTTACTAGACTTTAGGTTTTGTAATATATCCTTGATTTTGTGTGCTAGAAATTGTTCCTAGACTACAAAAGGAACAAGCTAGTACAATCTCAAAACAAAAAGAAAAATGGAATTTTTTTTTTGTAAATTTTGGTTTGAAAGTTCATCAACAAGAAGGTAAATAATCAGCAAACTAACAGAAGAACTAAATCATGAAAAGGAATGAAGGACTGAGATGTAAACACCATAAAATATGAATATAAACCGTGAACATTATAAACATAGTATGAGTTTTTTCCACAACACATGAGAATTTGCANTATATATATATATATATATATATATATATATATATATATCAGTCTTAGTCTTCAACACTTACATGAGAGTTATGAGCATTAGCTTGAACATACATCCAACTCTAAAGCCCCTTCTTGAACAACATTCGAACCCTTGGTATCCATCATCTTCCTACTTTTATCATTTACTAACTAAACTAGTTTCATAACTGTCTTAACTGTTTTTTGGTCGAAACTCAAAATAGTTACAAAAAGTAATTATATGTTAAACACAACAAAAATATACTAAAACAAAGTAAAATACTTGAAAACTGGCCCCTAGATGGCATTCATAACTTCTTCGATGCTTCCACCAACATAACGATTCCCTCCAAGGCATGAGATTTCTTCTTAGTTCACTCCTGTTCTATTTCCAAACTTCTAACTCTATTTAATAACCCTTCATTCTGCTTGCTTAATTTCTGAACTTGTTGGTTTAAATTATCTTCAGTTTGACTCTGAATTTCCCTTTTTCTCTTTAATGCTTATTTCGAGACAACTATAATTTCTTGATAATGGGAATGTCCTCCAGGTATTCTCCTAGTCTCCTATTGGTCATTACTAGCCTGTCATTAGTTTAATTAAGAAACTCAATCTGTGACTTATGTTGCTGCAAATTTTTACTGAGATTTTCAACTTCTGAGTCCATGTGCACCTCTCCATGAATTGTAGAATCTGGGTTAGATAACCATGGGATATCAAGTTTCTTAAAAAACAAATCATCTTCATGCTTATATTTTATTGCTTCTTGTACAGAAGAAACTCCTGAAGCTATACCATGTTCAGTAATGAAAGTAGTCTGTCCTTCTAAAGCCTTATGTCCTCCTTGAACTGGTTCTAATGAAACTAAATGATCCTTAGAAAATATAGTGTTGTTGTGAGCTTTAATCCTCTTCATTCTCCATATTTTCTTCACTGGAAGAATATCCAATGATTGTAATCTTTTCTTTTCCCAATTTAGGATTTAAAATTCTCTTTATGTTTAATCTGAGTTTGTTTGTAGGTTTGGTTTTTTTCCTCCATTTCAACCCTTCCACCTGCATAAAAGATTTGTTATGTATCTTTAATTTTGGAATTTGCAAACTGTCACCCTTTGAATCAACTGCAACAGAAACTTTAGCTGAGCATTCATGTATACACATAGAATTCTGATTTTGTTCTGTTGAACAAATATCTTCCTCTAGGCTCAACTCAAATGTCTTCTCTGCCTTTTTATCCTCGACAACATGACCTTGCTTGTCATCCAATGTTTCATTAACAGACTCTTTGAATTCTTGACATGAACTATTTTCCTGAGTGTTATCCTGCACTAAGTATTCAACCATCTCTTTTTTAAATCTTTTAACAAAACCAAACTACTTATCAGTCAAGTTTTTTTTACTTGGTCATCTTGTCCATTAATAAAACCAGAACATAATAAGAAATTGTCCCAACTCCTATTCTTCTTTTGCAAAACTATACAGATGATTTATTTTTTCAAACCATGGTGAAAAATTGGCTGGTGTGTATGGTCGAGATGTCCCCTGATTCTGTTTGACATCTTCTGGAGACTTTTCAAGAGAAAGAAAGGCAAATTCATTTTTGACTGTTGGTTCAAATGTTGTTGAAATCTAATATGATATTTAAATACTAATGTGAATCTACCCTCACATGTAATATAGCTTTGCACAATGCCAATAGCTTCCTTCCATTCTGGTTTGAACTTTTCCAAATGAATCCCTTTTCCCCATTCTAGAGTTTCATTTCCTGGTAGTAAGAAGTCACTAGGGTCAAAACTGAAAGGAATCTTTTTAAACCATAATTATCCATCTCTTGAAACACCAGTAGCTTCAGCTATCAAATCCTCTGTTAGCTGGAACGTAAGAGTGTCAAATGTTGCAGTATCGTTGATGAAATTTTTGGAAAAACAATATGAAACCTTCGGATTGAAACCAGTGATCTTCTCAAAGAAGCTAAACCAACATGTTGTTCTAAATAATGATACACATTCTAGAAAATTAGTGGCCCAACTCGTATCAGTAGGGTCAAACCTATTAATCTTTCCACTCTTCCTCATGTATGTTATGTATCTTAGCTTGTGTACTTCTTTAGGAAACTTCAAAGATTGTAATCTACGTCTCTGCAACAATAAGACTTAGAACCAAAATCGTAATAGTTGAAAATCCAACCTAAAAATCATGACAGCTAAAAACCATGATTTTCTTAATGATATTCTCACAACTCCATACATTTGTCATGATTAAGGACTCATGTTATGTACATGTGTCATAATGTCTTCAATAGGTGTCTATAATGCTCCCATTATCCTCGACTGCAACAACCACGATAATCCACCACTCTTTTCAATAATTCAGGATTCCTGCAACGCTTTATTGCATAACGCTAAGTTTTGTATTACAGGAATCTTCTTATGAAAATATTTGACAAAGGGCTCAAGAACAAGGGTTAGACCTTAAATATAGACCTTGGAATAAATTTTAAAATAAGCATTTTCACACTTCAAAGGATATATAATACTTAATAAGGAAAAATAAAACTTAAGAAATAAACTAAAATAAATTTAAGCAACTAAAACCTATAAATCAAACAAAATGCATTCAACAGTATTAAATTTTAAAACAAAATAAAAAATGAAAAGTAAATAAGAAATAAACCTTTGAAAAACAACACACAAAGACTAGGAACAATTTTCAGTCTTAACATCTGGCTCCTGCTTAGGGATGAAAGCCTCCTTGTGAGGTTTCAAGAACCTGTAGACCAGTGCCTTCTGACATCTCAACTTAAACTCTCCTGTTATTCTGTAAAAATTCCATTGGGTAATTGGAGTCTTTATTCAACCTTTCTCACACCGATATATACAATGAATGACAATTCTTTCACCTTCAATAACTGTAAAAATGCTTGAGGAATCGTCCATTCACTGGATTAGACAATTATTCACCTTCCATAGTCTGTAGTATAAAGGTGTTATTTTCCAAAATCTTTAAAATTATAAAAGGACCTAGCCACAGATTATCAAATTTTCCATGCTTACCCTTTTTCTCTTTCCTGGCATCCCATCTAAGTACCATGTCTCCATAAGAAAAAGTATCTTCCTTTACCTTCCTGTCAAATCTTTCTTTAATATTTTTCCTGTAAACTTGAGCTTTTTCAGCTAGAGCTTCACGTTCCTGCTGCAATTCAATCAATGAAAAAATTCTTCTTTGAATATCATTAGATTCTTCCTGACTATCTTGAGAAAAATTGATCACTGGAATACCTAATTGGATTGGAAAAACAACATCAGTACCATACACCAACTGAAAAGGATATAAACCAATTGCTTTCTTGGTGGTTATTCTATCTTCCCAGAGTGCATACTTCAACATTGAATCCCAAGATCTCTTGTTCTGATTTAACAATTTTCTAATGCTCTAAATAATATTTTTGTTAGTTAATTTTGCCAATCAATTCCCCTGGGGGTAATAGGGTGTAGAATGTTTTAAACGAATTCCATTTTGCTCACAAAAATTAACCATGGCTTTAGACTTGAAATCCTTCGCATTATCAGTCAACAGTTTCTTAGGACAATTGAATCTACTCAAAATATTTTCTTGAATGAAATTGATGATTACCTTATCAGTCGCATTCCTTGTAGGAATGGCTTCCATCCATTTTGTGAAAAAATTAGTAGCTGTAAGTATCCATTTGTGCTACCAATAGGAAGCGGGATTGATCTCACCTATAAAATATAGACCCCACTGCTGGAAAGAAGCATTAACCACAATGGGTTTTAAAGGTAAAGACACAATCTTTTGTTTGCCAGCAAATTTTTGACCTTACTGATAGAAATCAGAAAACAAAGAAGACCAGTAGTATCTAGACCTTAGAAATTTATAAGCAGTGACTTTCCAATATTTGTGACCTCCACAAGAACCCTCATGTAATTCTGAAATGACCTCTTCAATTTCAGACTTCTCCAAACACCTGAGTAACACTCCCCATGGATCTTTCCAATGTATGTGTTGATTTACTATGAAGTATTTGGTGGCCTTCAATTTTAGTGATCTAGCTTCCTTCTTGTCCAAGTGAACAAGACATTGCAAATGCAATAAAAAATGAACTATATCAACATATCATTCCAACTCTGCATATTTATCCATGATATGTTTTTTATCCTGCCCTATTTGCAACTCTTCCTGTATTGGTTGTTCTGCCATTAAATGAAGACCAAGGGCTTCACAATTTGAATCAGCCAATAGTTTGTTAAGCCATGTCCTTTTACAAGCTTGGTGGGTTTAATTTCCACATAATATTCCATCATTTTCACAATCCATTTCCCTTGCTTTCCTTCATTGTCTGGCTAAGTTAAAATATCTTTAATAACAGCATTAGGTACATAAGCAATAATATTTGAATGTAGAATATAGATTCTAAAAAACATCAATGCTTTTACCAATGAATATGCTTGTTTCTCCAATGTACCATACATTAATTATGAATCTCTAAGAGTCTTTATGAAGAAATCTATAGGCTGCTCTAATCCATCTGCATTTTTCTGTAATAGAACAACAGCTACTTTGTCCTGAGATACAAAAGAGAAAGTTTTGAAAAGTTCGAGCTTACCAACACTAGTGCTTCTGTAAGGGCTTGTTTTATCTTCTCAAATGACGCTCTGGCTTCTGCTGTCCACTTCACCTCCTAGTATTTTCTTAACATGGATGTTATCTTCTTTATTGTTTCAGCAAAATTTGGAATGAACCATCTCATAAAAATTATTTTTCCAATAAATGACTGAACATCCTTCTTACTTCTTGGAAGACTGATTTTTAAAATAGCTTTGACTCTTTCAGGATCTATTCTAATTCCGTCTGCTGAAACTAGATGTCCTAAGAGCTTGCCCTCTTGAATAGCAAAATGTGAATTCTTAGGATTTAATGACAATCCAAACTTCCTACACTTCAGAAAATTTTGTTTGAGATGTTTTAAATGCTCTTCACTGGATTGAGAAAACATAGTAATATCATCTAGATAAATTACTACAAATCTCTCTTTTTCCCCAACAAAGGCTATATCCATAGCTCTTTGAAAGGTTGCACCAGCATTCATCAAACAAAATGGCATCTTGTCATACATAAATGTACCCCAAGGGGTAGTGAAAGTTGTTTTCTCCTTGTCATCCGGATGCATAGCAATCTGATTGTAACCTGAGAATCCATCAACCATTGAAATTCTCTGGGCACCTACCACTTTATGCAAAATTTGCTCAATCTTAGGTAATGGATAATTATCCTTTAGTGAAGCTCTATTCAAATTAAGAAAATCCACACATAACCTTATCTCTCCATTCTTATTTCGTACTGGAACTAAATTTTCCACCCAAGATGAGTATCTTAGTGGAACAATTATCTTTGCATCCAATAATTTCTTGACTTCTTTCTCTATGACTGGAAACAAAGCTGGATTAATTCTTCTTAATTTCTGTCTAAAAGGTTCCAATTTGGATTCAAAGGAACCTAATGCTGAATAATATTTGTATCATAGGTTTTTAAATCCTCATAAGACCAAGCAAAGATATCAACATATTCCTTCAATAATTTAATATACATGTTCATTTGCTCAACTAAAATATTTTTTGAAATTTTCACCATCTTGAGCTGCTCCTCTGTGCCAATATTACAACTTATAATATTCTCTTCTGAGGATTTCATGGTTGGATTTAACAGAGTATCATCTTTAGAAAAAATCCTTTCAAGGGGAACCGGACCTTTGGGAATAAAATTTCCCTTCAACTCAATAATCTTATGTCCTGCAATTGTATTTTCTGAATATTCATCAGCCTCCTCAACTTCATCATCCTGGTCTTGGTCAATCAATAAATTTGAAAAATCTCCAGTTAACTCCAAGAACCTTTTGATTTCCAAATCATCTTCAAAAACTCACCATTGTCTGATATTATCAGGTACTAAAGGTCTATATCTAATTTCAATTGGATATTTTAACTAGGTCTGTTTTGGAATTTTAAAGTGTGTTGTTTCCAATGCAAGTGAATTAGTTGTTTGATTGTGATCCCTGGGAATAAAGGAAATATTGAATGCTATAAAATAATTGTCAATCATATCCCATACCTCATTTTTGTATACCTTCAACAAATCCTGTTTTACTTGATATTTGTCCCTCACCTATTGGACAACTAATTCAAAGTCGCCAGAAATAGAAATATGTTGAATTCTCAAGTCCTTTGTAGCCCTTAAGCAAATTATTAATGCCTCATACTCTGTTGTATTGTTAGTAGTCACAAATTCTAACTTATGCATCAAACTGATCACCTCTCCACCAGGAGAAATCAAAACAATGCCCACTCCTGCTCCCTCCTTGGATGAGGAGCCATCAAAATACATCGGCCATAACTCATCTTTCTGCTCAATATTGCATTTGATTGGTGCTTCCTTTTCCACTCGTAACATACCATTTGTATTCTCATCAATGAAATGTAGCATACAAGACCCCAAATCTTTTTCTATAGCATAAATAGGGTGATTTGTTGGGTTCTTATCATCTGTGACAATATAAGAATATTGTAACTCCCTATACAATCTTCTATTTTCTCCTCCAAAAACAGGAATAGTTGCATATGATAAATCCATCTAGAATGTACCACCCACCTTCTTTGCCCAAGACCTTGAAAGTAACATACCAAACTTAGGAGTGATATCAGCAACCACCACATCCATAATGACACTCTTCATTGGTAACATAGTCAAATTTACCACAAGATCCTTAATCACTCCTAGGCATTTAACAACTCTGGAATCAAATGCATATAAATCATGGTATGGTTTTGTAATACTCAAACCAATAGCCTCTATGGCAGATTTAGGCATCAAGTTGTGTCAAGCTCCAGAATCCAATAAACAGTTATGAATCATTTGATCATGGAAAATTAGGGTTATATAAAATGGTGGAGAAGAATTTGAATCATTTTCAGTTTTATCAGCTAAAGCATAATCAATAAATATTTTAGGATGTTCTTCTTGGAGATGTATAGTATCTGAAGGCATATGATTAGCATGTGCACCTAACATTTTTAAAATAGGATTCTTGTGACAAGGATTCTTCGTCAATTCACTTAATGGCACTAGATTCTTGACCTTACACAGTTCATTCTCAAAATTAAAAATTTCACATCTTTGTTCACTTCTTCAATCTCTGCAGCCTTATTTTGGTCACCTTGATTTTTTCTTCTTTCCTATGTTTGATTAGGTAACTGCTTTGTAGGAGGAGCTACCTTCTTTTTGGGAATCCAAGTAATTTGTTTTGGACCAGACCTTAAGCTAATAGACTTCTTAGGTTCAGATTGACATATATCAGCTGAAACTTCGGGACCAAAATCACTTTCTGTTTGATAAACATTTGCATAAAAAAAACTCAGAATTCTGATAGTCATGTTCAGTTAGGAAACCCTCTAATGATAATTCCCCAAAGTAGTTTATATCCTGACTCAAATCCTCATACTGCACATCTTCACCTTCTTCAACTTCCTCTATTACATTATTTTGGAGTGGAGGAGGAACTCTCTGATCTTCATTTTCCCTTCTTTCCCTATGAATGTCATTATTTCTTCGTTCTCAAAATATGTTATGGATCTGAGACACCCAAATGTAAAGGTGAAGCAGGTTTCCCTCTTGTCCCAATCTTTCTAGTAGCCATTGTGAATCACTATTTTGGTGAAAATGTAATCTAAAATGTTTTCTGACTTTGCTCACCTCTCAAAATCAGATGAAAAATGATATCCCAGTGTTATTAACCCAAATGGAACTTCTTCGTCCGAGTGCCAAAATTCCTTCTGTTGGTACACAAAAGGACATTTGAGGATTGAAGTTTGCCAAAACACTATACATGGGCATGACATGAGATGCATTTATCCTTCAACCAGCTTGCCATTTTATTTTTCTAAGTGTAGATTGGCGTACGTGACTATATCCATTGAAACTCGCGTACATACGCGACTATATTCATTGACAACTCGTGTACTGTACGCGACTATCTCCACTACAACCCACGTACAGATATGTACACGGGTTTCCTTTAAGAGACTCGCGTGTCATACGCGGTGTTAAAACAGGTTTTGTCCCATGTGATTTGAAACAGTTTTAAGGGAAAAACATTCTAACTGTGTTTGGAGCAAAAAGAAAATGAACTTTTACAAATGGAAATTTTTGACAAAAATTTTGGCATATAGCCGCTCATCACTAAGGGCATCCACACATGGACCTGCCACATCAACAAACAATCCAAGTCAGCTATCAAAGTCCAAGCACCAAGCTCTCCAAGACTAATACACACATTGTTCCTTCATATAATTTGAAATGATTGGTGTTTATAAACAGCTTACAGGTAAGTGTTCCCTTGCATGTGGGATAATTCCCTCATCAAAAGGAAGCAAAATATAAAAGCGTGAGAATTCTTTGCATCAACCCATATTGGTGGAGAGAATATAATGAGCTATATGTGGAGATTAATTAAAGTAAAATTTCTGCAATAAATAAATTGAAGAAATTAGCACTAAATAATATTTTCATTTCCGGAGACGGAGATTGGTAATGTCATTAGTTGAAGATGCAAATTCTAGTATTCCTTTGAATGCACCGAATAGTTCATGCACTTCCAGTTTGAGTGGTTTGTACAAATCCAATGCTTGGCATACCGAGAAATGAGATGAAGGAGGTTGAGTTTTTTATGTTTATTGAGAATGATTATATTTTAGCATGTGCACAGAATAAGCACCTCTATCCGGCATGCAATGACCAGCAATTACAATTGAAGTTAAGAAGTTTGTTAATGCATACATTTTTCGGTCACAAGATAACATCTACAAGAAAATTTTGTAGCAAGTTTTGATTCAAATTGAAATGTAGAGAGAAAATGTTTTTGAAATATAACGAATATCTCCATCATAATTTTCTGGAGCAACAATGCCAGCACTCTATGTTTTCTGCTGAATGTTTATGTTTAAAATTCTGCAAATTAACTGGGGTAAACGGTTCAGACAAATGCCTAAAATGATCCATCGGGTCACATTTATTCAGCTACAGGAACAAGCATGGGTTAATTAAAATTTCAGAATTGCGAAATGATGTTAAAAAATGGATGGGATGGACGGTCAAACCAGCAGGTGGAAGAGATCTATGGCTCAGGTCAATTTTGTGATGTGAAGTTGCAAGAAAAAATTAAATTTTCCAATTTGCGAAATCATTCAAATACGGCATGTTTCAATGGTGGTGATTTGACATAGAAACAAATCCACGGGGAAGGTTAATTTTGGGAATACAACTTGCAAGGAGGAAGTGGTTTTTGATATTAGCGAAATTTTAAGTGGTGAGCAGCTTGAGTCACGTGCTTCCATCTCCGTGGTTTGGAAAATTGATCAACAACTCAAAATAATTCCGCTGGGTGAATGTGAAGGGAGGTTGTTCTAAAACATTATGAACATAAAAGTCAAAAAATGAGGGACATTTATATAGTTGGAAAACCAATGCTCACAAACACTATACTAATTGTGGATCAAATGAGCTCAATTCAGAATTAAAGCCATAAAGCATGGTTGTTTTCTAGGAAAATGACTGTTTTGGCCATTATTTTAAATCAATTGTTCCCGCCAAACCAAGATGATTTTTCAGAAACTGAGAGAGGTTTTTATTCATAACACGCCTATCTACAATAACATCTCTCATTTTTTACCCAGGTGTTGTGATTGACAGAACCGAAGTCATCTTCAGAGAGCAATGTTCCATATTTTTAAAGGACTGCTTTAGTCAGTTATTTCAATCAATTGTTTCCAGAAAACCAGAAAGAATTTTTCAAAATTGAATGATTTTTTTGTTAAGAACAGGATCATGTTCAATAACCTCTCTCAGTTTTTACCCAGGTCTTATGGGTTAGGAGAAACAAAGTGATTTTTACAGGCTATGTTTTAGGGTTTCCAAAGGACTGTTTCAAACATCCCACTCAAAGAATTGTTTAAGCCAAATGGAGTTGAATTTCAGGAAACTGAGAGAGGTTTTTATTCATCACATTCCTATATACAAAAACCTCCTTCATATTTTTTACAGGTATCACACGTTGGGAGAATGTAAAATATATTCACAGGGTATTTTTCCAGAAATTTACAGGTTTACTGTGTGAGTCATCAGTTTCAAAATCAGATCCTGAGGAGATGGAGCTGAATCCAAGGAAAAAAATACATGGGTTTTGTTGGAAACATGGCCAATTACAAAAATATATTTCAATTTTTTCACAGCTGTCACCATCTGGGATATGCAGGAGGGGGTTTAAGCCTGTTTTTCTAGTAGTCCGCATTTTATTTTTTGTCTTATGTGAATCGTGGTGTGTAGGCCACGTCCTGAGTTTGTTAGAATATGTCCTTCAGTTGTAACAAATTTTGATTCCTGAATGTCGGTTTAGGAAGTCCAAAATACTATAAATTTACCTCCTGAAGAAGGAGAAAGGGTTAAAATGAATGTAATTTTTGTTGTAAATGCTTCTCAAGATAATTTTAATATAATTGCAGAGCCGAGGTTGGCGTTTTCATTGAGGGATTCATGTGTCGTTTTCACTTACGTTCTGTTGCTTCTTTTCTTATGTGAATGTTAAACCAATTTTTCTTTCCCATTTTGTTTTCTTTCATATCTAAAACTTAGTGTATAACAGTTCGGAATTCATACTTGCTATGCTCCGTCTGTTGTTTTAGATATTCACCAAAGTTTTCTTCTAAAGTTAATATAGAATTCAATTTTCAATGTTCTATGTTAATGGTCTATTCATGTTCCTCTTTTCCACCAGACAATTATAAATCGACTATGATCGAGTGGCTACCTTGCCCTTGCGCTGAAATTGCTTACATAAGCTTTGTTTATTTATGTTATATATCTTGACTCCATCGCCCAATGGTTCTGTGTTTTGTTTCAACCAATTTTATAAACAATTTATAGTTTCACTTGTATATATATCTGGCACTGTTGACATTTGGTGAGAGATCCCTCTCGAAAGAGCAGAAGGCCAGTTCTCTCTTTGAAAGTGGTTCTGCTGTTACCCGGGAGCGGGCCTTCCGCAACCTTTGGGCTCATTTCCGGTGCTAACACGCGGGTTGCTTATATTAATAGTCGCATACATCTCCATTCGACATTAAAAAATATAAATCATGATTAATGGATATTAGTTGGGCCTTAATCATTAACCATCTCAACTGTCTCAACCTCCTCAACCTTCGAAACTACTATATTTCCCAAAGTATAAATAGAGGCCTTGGGGAGGGAATTAAGCAGATGAATATGGGAGAGCAAAGTTATGCTGGTGGTATATATTCAGAAGTATTGGAGCAGCAGAACTTAGAGTCCTTTGGTTGCAGAGGAGTCCTTGTCTCAGGCGTTGGGTTGTAGACTTATCTCATTCACCGCTTGTTAATAAAGAGAATTCTTCTTCCAACATTATGTTGAGTCTCTTTCATGTATTAGGGTTTGATGAATATATTTGATTAAGCACTATATATGTTGTTTATCTAACCTATTATATATACATATATAATATTGTACTTGGATAATTTGCTCTTTGCAGGTGAAGGAGGTGCATCCCTGAAAGCTTTGGAGAGAAGCAAAGCGAAAGAAGATAAATCTTGGATCAACCTTCGGTAATCAGGTAAGTCCAATATTTCTTCCTATTTCCTTTATGTATTTAACTAAAGCTAATTGTCTACAAGTTTTAGAAGTAATTTGGTAACCCCAGACCCTAGGTTATAAGGGTGTTTATTCCTGAACAATAGAACTGGCGACTCCGCTGGGGAGCCCAGACTGATGTGGGTTAACTCTGTAGATCTGTGCCTAGTCTTTGCTTTGATTCAGTGTGTGGTGTCTTGTCTTGGTTCATACTTGCAGTGGTGTTTGAATACCTTTATAATTTTTCTCTTTTTTTGAAAAATTTAACTACTGTACGCGGGTTGTTGTGCTACACAGTCGCGTACAGAGGTCTGTGTACACGGGTTGCTCTATTGCATAGTCGCGTACAGTATGCGGGTTGCTCTTGTACACAGTTGCATACAAGCCTGAGCAACAAAATTTTTGGGTTAGGGTTTGCTTGTCCCTGTCCTTTTGTGGATTTTATTTTGCTTAGTGGTCTTCATAATTGGCATTGCACTGTAAGTTTGATGACCTTGTTAGCCATACTTTGTGCTTCCTAGTTAAGCCCTTGAGTTTTTATTTTTTGGATTGTCTTTCTCCTAGCAACTTGAAGTGGATTTTCCTATTGGGTGAGAGGTTCGAGTGCTAGTTGTCTAAATCAGTGATCAGGGTTCTAGACACCGTTTTATCCTTTTCTATCTTTGGATAGGGTTGGTTTGTCACTTGCCTTTGATTGATTTCAGTGATTTCCTTTCATTGTGTCTTCCCAAGCTAGTTTTTTTTCCAAGTCTTCCTTAGGTGGTTGATCTTTGGTTTTATGAATCTGCTTTGCTTCATTTTGCTTACTTTATACAGTTAATTTATTCAAGCATACTCAAGAATTGTGCATTTAGGTGCATAGTAGTTTTTGAGGAATTTGAAAAGTGAAAAGAAAACATTAGAAACTTTTGCATTTGATTTGCATATAGTAGTTTTATTTTCAGTTTTTAAATAAAATCTCAAAAAATTACAAAAATATAGTCTTAGTTTTCTCTTTATCAGTTGCATTTTCATCAGTTTATATTTACAAAAAAAAAAAAAAAGAGAAGCTTGTTTTACGTATTGATCATTTGCTTTGAAATTGATTTATATACCTATTGTTTTTACATTTCTTATCGAGTCAATAACATCATAGTCTTTCACTCCACTTGCCTTCTGAGTAAAAAAATATCCCTTAAAATAAACGCTATAATTAAAATTTATTAGTAATTTTTTTTTTATAGGGCCATACACCTACTAGCTTAGGATAGAATTGTGGGATAGGAAGTGTAAACTCCCCATAAGTATTTAAATTCAGACTTAGTGGTCCAATCAAAAGGTAAATCCTTCTCTTTATCGATAGTTTCTGGGAAGCTCCTCTCAAACGAGAGTCAAGCACAAGACCGCGTGGAGGCATTGGACTGAGGAGATAACCCTCTGATTCCTTGTCGAAACGTAAACCAAGGTTTTTACGCATCTGGGGATTCTATCCTAGAGAGAGTTTCGAGCTCAGCTACCCTGCCCATGCGTACGAATCAGGCTTGCGACTGTCCCCCCAAACTGTTGGTATAGTTAAGTTAGCCTCTAGTCTCTTGACATTTAGGGTTCATGCACAGGTAAACTGGAAGGCTATTTCTGGTTCACCTTGGACGGGCTTGGAAGGTAACCCTTGTTGAAAGTTTAGGAGGGCGGTGGGTGATTCCTTCGCTTATGCCTAACAACCTCTTCAAGGACACCAAGAAACTGTCTTTCAGCTTTCTTCGGGAAAGCATATATTTTACCCGTTCTGACTGTTGAGACTTTAGGAATTTTTGTAGTGATTGCTCTGTGGTCTATCTTTGTTTAGCCGGCCTTAGGGTTTGAAGTGTAAAATTTAAAATCATGGAGGACCAACCTATCAGAAAGTCATGAAGGTTGCAAAACCTTCCTCCTCTTATCACATTGGAACCTCCCCCTCCCCCTCAAAGGTGGATATTGGACACAAACGGTTCATTTGAACCGATAGGAGTCAGTGAAGTTTTGAGTGAACTAGAACTTAGGGAAAACCATTTTGATTTAAACACAGTTGAGATAGAAGAATTGCAGGTTAACAATTTTGTAAGGAATTTTAATACACCTCTAACTGACTTAAATGATCTTGTGATCGTTCAGGTTCATCCTTTTTATCCACCCGTGATTGGTGTCCCTGTGGATAGAATAATGTCTAATGCAGGAGAAAGTTCTTTTATTTTCACCTCAGTCGTCCTGGCTGAAGGGGTGCTACCTCTCCCGATAGGTACCCCTAGATCAAGCATACCTACTATGCCCTTAACTCCAATGAGACGAGTGGTTCAACCACCTGTTCCCACAAGCCTAGCAGGTGCTTCTCATGGTATGGTCATTGGGATTCCTAGTGTACCTGCAGTTCCAACCTCCTTCACACACACTTCCCAGAGTGGTCCTATAGGATCCTCGGCTTTTGTCCAAGGATTTCCTTAGAATGGGGGGCACATTCCCCCATCCACTCCATACGTAGGCCCACCACCCTCTTATGTAGGGGTATAGTTTGGAAACACTAACCCTTATGGTCAAGGTTTTCAAACTCCAGTTTTGGATTCATTCACGAGCTCTCCCTTTTATCTTTTTAGCAAAGGGATACTTGATCCTGTGTTTCAAACCCCAGTTTATACTGGGGCAGCCAGAACCTCTTACACTACACCTCACACAAACAATATTGTTGCTTAAGGATGGAATCCGCTCCAAAGTAACCCATCCACTTCACAACCGGCGGCAGGGGAAACCCCACCTTTACATATGGGAATTTGGGGGCAAGTCCCTCTAATCCCCAAACTGGTACTTTTAATGCTCCAGTTAGACCTAAGCTTCCTTTCCTGGAAATGTTAAACTTGCCATAATTGTCTAAAATGATGAATGACCCAGTGAGGCATGATCCCTCCTGGCCACCTGTACCTACCAAGTTTCCCTCGGACACCCCAAAATTAAAAGGCAAAGTTGGTGAAGATCATGGGGCTCATGCCACCACTTTTCACTTATGGTGCTCTTCCAACTCACTAAATGAATATTCAGTTCAGTTGAGGCTGTTCCAAAGAACCTTGATGAGTACAGTAGCAAAATGGTACATTGAGTTGCCTTCTGCTGCGTTCAACAGTTTTTGGGACTTGGCTAACGCATTCCTTAGTCACTTCCATCTTCTTGTCTGATATGATTTCAGAACAGACTTGTTGTCTACCTTTCGGTAGAACAAGGCCACCCATATCTCAGATAACATCCAAGAGTGGAGGAGGCGGAAGAGCCTTATTAAATCCACTATTCCTCCTGAGTTCTTATTAGAATGGTTCCTTAAATCCCTATTGCCTTATATATGTAAGGACGTATCTACTTCAAGAGTGACGAATGAGTAAGAAGCTATCCTCAGGACCCAGCAACTTGATTTGATATATTCTCAGTCTAGGATCTTATATGAGATTATCCCTGAGGCACCGAGGCCAACACATGATGCATAGAAACCTAAGCCTGTGCCCCGTGTCGATGGTGTGGTTGGTTCCATTAATTCTCCCACTGTAGAATCTTTAGCCAAACAACTCCATCAGTTGTCCATCAAACATTCTACGGCGGAGGCAGTGAAGGCTTCCCCCTCACCCCAAAAGAAAAATGTTTTTGCACTGACCTCTCAGAAGGGAAATCAGCATCCTGGTGGGAAAAAGAAGAGAGGAAAGAAAGAGGAGGGAAATCAAAACAAGCAGAAATCCACAAATAATGCTGGTGGGGGCAAGAAAGAAAAGAAGAAGGTGAAATTCCCATGTAAGTTGTGCCATTAAGATCACCTCACCCATCTTTGTCCCCTTATGGAACAAGCTCAGAAGCTGTTAAAATCTCAACAACCAGATGTCCTGAAGGATTCGTTTCCTCAGGGGTAGAATTCTGCTTCAGCTTCAAATGCAGTAGGGGGCACCCCAAATGCCCCTGACCCCAATTATATCAACATGGTTTGTTCTCAAATTTTACTACATACCAGGAATAAGAACTATGAAAAAGAGACCTCGGAGAATGGTAAGTCCATAGGTGAAACTTCTAACCCTCTCACAATTGAGAAACCTGCCGAAATTATGCCCAAGATACCGAAAGGTGTCTTTAAGAAGACTTTGCATAATCCTAATGCTAGGGCTACAGCAAAATACTCTGTAGTTGAAGACTTAGCCCAGACACCTTGTGCAATGTTGGCTTTAGAACTGTTACAGAGTTGTCTCGCCCAGTTGTATGCGCTCTTAGCAGCTTTAGGCAGTAAGGACTCATCGAGTCTCATGGCAAAATTTAATTTGTCTGATGTCAAAATTCGCCTACCTTATCATGTAGCCTTGTCGATAGATGTCATCCATGGTGGAAATACCATTGGAAGGGCAGTTGTTGACGAGGGTGCTTCTACATGTGTTATGTCCTTGTCGTGTTGGAAAACTCTTGGATCCCCAAAGCTGGTCCCATCTAACACCCTGCTTACTGATTTCGACGGAAGGTCATTCCATCCACATGGTATCCTATAGGTTTTTGAAATTAAGCTGGCAGGGAAAGCGGTGTCTGTTGAGGTGGAGGTGATTGATGCACCTTTGGACTATAATTTGCTCTTGGGAAGAAGCTGGACTTATGCCATGTCTACTATTGCATCAGTTGTCTTTCGGGTGGTAGTGTTTCCACACGAAGGGAATTTGGTTACTGTTGACCAACTCAATTTTACTCGAAAAGGCCGCATGGAATCTAATGAGTCCACTATACCATTGGTTGATCAGGCCAAACCTGTTGCAGAGAGCTTAGGATCTGGAATGTACGCATCATTGATGGGCACATTTGATCTTCCAACTCCAATTAATTATATAGGTTCTACTAGTGTGGGAAATTCCATAACCACGGTTGTTGATAGGACTGATCCTTGGGTTATCCCTTCCCACCATGAACCTGAAGTGCCCTTATCAGCAGTGGAAGTGGCTTATCAAGCTATCACCCAAACCACTATTGATCCCATTATGGTTCCACTCACAGTCTCAGAGGAACTAGAAGAAGTCTATTTGCCTGCTTGGGCAGAAAACTCTTTGCATTCTCCAGATTACTTAGATATGGTTTTATCTTCAGATGAAGCCATTCTGGAAGCCATGTGTCGATGAGATAAGATCTGCGAAGATATTCACCATCGATCCTATTTTCTTCTAGAATTAAGCAGGATAGAGAATCAGGAGTTTCATGTGAGACTGGTAGATGATGTTGATACGCCCGTTAATCCCTTATGAAGGGAAGGAATGTTTGTTGAGGGGAATATGGAAAATATTTATGTTACCATCCCTATCAACATCTCTATAAATCTTGACGTTGTGGAAAATATACATATCGGCGCAAACTGCTCTCCTGAGGAGATTGCGATATATACAGCCTTATTTAAGGAATTCTGCGATGTTTTTGCCTGGTCATATGAGGATATGCCAGGCATTGATCCATCTATAGTCGAGCACGAGATATCAACATACCCTGATGCTAAACCTGTTCGGCAAAAGTTGAGACCTGTTAACCTGCGTAAAGCGGCGGCAGTGACGGCTGAAGTGGAAAAACTGCTGAAAGCCAGTTTTATTTATCCCATAGCTTTGACAGCATACGTATCCAACCCATTTCCTGTTGATAAGAAGCAAGGGACCATACACGTCTGTACTGACTTCAGAGTTTAAAAAAAGCCTATTCTAAGGACAATTATCCCATGCCATATATATATCAAATTATTGATGCTTGCACAGGAAGTGAAGTTTTTTCATTTATGGATGGTTTCTCTGGATATAATCAAATTCAAATAAATCCGGAAGACCAACATAAAAATTCTTTCATTTATCCTTGGGGTACCTTTGCGTACAAGAAAATTCCCTTTGGATTGAAAAATGTTGGGGCTACCTTTCAGTGGGCAATGAATTTTTCCTTTCATGATATTAAAGCCATTATTGAACCCTACCTTGATGATCTTCCTGCACATTCTCACAAGAGGATTGATCATCCAGATCACTTGCGTTTGATATTTGAATGATGCAGATACTATAAAATTCGCTTGAATCCCCACAAGTGTGTGTTCTGTGTCAAGTCGGGAAGACTGCTTGGATTCATTGTCTCTAACAAAGGCATTCAGGTGGATCCGTTAAAAGTTGAGGCCATTGTAAATCTGCCTCCTCCTCGTTCTATCAGGCAGCTTCAGAGCCTGCAGGGAAAATCCAATTTTATTCGACGTTTCATTGTAAACTATGCCAAGATTACTAAGGGTTTCATGCACCTATTAAAATAGGACACCCCATTTGTATGGGATGAAACTGCACAACTCACATTCAAGGCATTGAAAAAATCATTGTTGTCGTCACCATTATTGCGTCCTCCAGATTACTCTAGGGATTTTATAGTGTATCTGGCTATGTCTGAGTCGACCATAGGGGTAGTTCTAGACCAGGAGGATGATAAGCTCCAAGAGCATGTCGTTTACTATCTTAATTGTACTTTAGCCGGACCTGAACTTAGGCACTCCCACGTCAAGAAGTTGGCTTTAGCAGCTATTTATGTTGTTCAAAGGTTACGTCACTACATCTTACTAAGGACTACAACAGTAGTGGCAGATGTTAATCCTTTTCAATATGTTTTGTCCCGATGGATAGTTGGAGGAAAATTCAACAAATGGATAGTCATTATCCAAGAGTTTGACTTGGATTTTCAATCTACCAAATCCAAAAAATCCTTAGTTTTTGTTGAGCTTATTGCATAATTTCTAGTAGAAGAGCATGTAGCTATTGAACAAGACTCATTCCCAAATGAGCACATCTTTTTGGTTTCCACCTCTGATCCTTGGTACGAAGATATACTTATCTATCTCCAGACTTTGAAGTATCCTGCAGCTTTCTCGTGGGAAGAACGACATAAGCTACGCCTACATGCCAAGAACTACCTCATCATAGGAGATACTTTATACCGTAGGGGGGTAGATTATGTTTTGCATCAATGTCTTACCCATGAGGAAGCGGAGATTGTCATAAATGATGCCCATAGTGAAGCATGTGGGGGTCATTTATCTGGGTTAGCAATGGCCAAAAAGATATTACGTGTCGGTTATTTCTGGCCCACGGTCTTTAAAGATTGTGTGGAAGCAGTGAAGCGCTGTCATCCTTGCCAGCTTTACACCAAAAAAATGCGGTCACATCCCACTCCGTTATTTTCCATCATCTCAGTGGGCCCCTTCATGAAGTGGGGGATTGATTACGTGACGTGTAACCCAACCTCGGCTGGGGCGTACAAATATATCATTGTCGCTGTGGACTATTTTATGAAATGCGCAGAGGCAATGCCCACCTTTAAAGCTAGCGGGGAAACTGCAGTTCTCTTCGTGTTCAATCAAATTATAGCATGATTCAGTATACCCAAGGTTATTGTCACTGACCATGGTAGTAATTTTCAAAATAGCATGATGACTGAACTAACCCCTATGCTAGGATTTAGACAAGAACATTCATCTGCATTCTATCCTCAAGCAAATGGTTAGGTTGAGGTTGTTAATAAGACTTTGAAGACTATCCTCAAATGTACTATTAATGCAGCTTGTTCCAACTGGCATATCATGCTATATCCTGCACTTTGGGCATATCAGACTAATGTAAAAACTGCTACAGGGTTTTCTCCTTTCCAACTCGTCCATGGAGTGGAAGTTGTTGCCCCGATTGAATGTGAAATCCCATCTTTAAGAATTGCTATTCATGTGTTACCTGATACGACTGAGCTTGAAGAGTGTCTATTACATTTAGAACATCTTGATGAACAACATAGATATGCGCTAACAGCAAACCAAGCTCATAAAAATAGGGTCAAATTCCAATATGATAAATCGGTCAAGCCTCGAATTTTCTCTGAGGGGGAACTTGTTTTGCTCTAGGACCAAGACAAAGAACCCCTGGGGGTAGGAAAGTTCAGGTATATGTGGTTAGGACCTTATATCATGCCGAAAGTGTTAAACAAGGGAACATATGAATTGATAGATTTCTATGGGAATAAGCTGGCTGAGCCTATAAATGGGATCTACCTGAAAAAGTACTATGCTTAGGCTTAGCACTTTTTCTTGTATTTTATTTCTATGTATTTCTATGTACACTAGTTCGTTAGTTTTTGTTTTTTAAACCATCTGCTGGTTGTTTCAGATGTCTTTCGAGATTTTCATAGGTTTTACTGATGGCCCCAGTCGCCACACTTGTAATTTAGCTTCGGTTGCATGGGTCATTTATTCGTCCTCAGGACAGTTAGTTGCCTCAGGAGGTGCTTGCTTAGGTCCTACTTCCAATAATGTGGCTGAATATTGGGCTGTCATTGAGCTTCTATGGGATGCTTTGTCACATGGTATCACTCAACTAGAAGTCGGACTGGACTCTCAACTGGTGGTTTCCTAGCTCAATCGGGCTTATCAGGTGTAGAACCCTATTCTATTACGTCAGTTTATGCAAGTTAGGTTATTGGAAAGAAATTTTGAGTTCATTACATTTAATCATATTCCAAAGAATCAAAATTCATTAACTGATGCATACGGTAATTACATCTTGGATTGGCATTTAACACATCATACATAAAAGTATACAGCAAACACATAAAAAACATTTGTAAATAAACCGACAAAATATATGTGTGTGTGTGTGTGTGTGTGTGTGAATATCTGTCCATATAGATAGTTTGAGTCTCTGATCCTCAGATCCAGTCATAACTGTCTAATATACAAAATATGGATCTAAGTCCATCAAAATTCCCCTAGGTCTAAGCTTGACCACCTTGGTCCCCCCGCTCACCCTATACTCGGGCTTCTTCAACCTCTGTGGATTCAGCTCACTATTCAAGGATTTAACCCTGTGTCTGATCTATATCCTGATTCCATCATTGTCGTATCTATTACTACTTGTGTATCCCTTCCTTTACCCAATTCCTAATCACTCTTGTGATCCGTTGGAGGATCTATTTCCTTCCTTATCACAGTATGGTTCCGCATCAGCACTTCTTGACGATGAAGACCTAGATTTTTGACGATTGTACCTCAGGATTCACTTTCAGTATTGGTGAATTCCTTTGCTTCAGTTGTTGATTATCACCTATTGATTGACAATCTGTTGAATCCACTCCATGTTCGACTTCAATAACATCTATTCGCATGGCTTGGATTGTACTGGTTCTTTGGGATTGTTTATGAACACCTTAGTTTCACATTCATGGACTAAGTTGTACAAGATTATGTTTTGGTTACTTACACAGCTTCTAGATCTTTGAAGACTCATCATTATTGTATATTGTGGCTTCGATCCACCTTTGTAATATACGTGGTCTTGTACCTGTACTATATGATGTACTCAAATATTGTAAAGGAGCTAGTGTTCCAGTATATTGAACATAGCATCCTCAGATATGACTTTGTATATGAAATTATTATGTATTTGTTTCAAGTACTAACTCTGCTCCATTGGACTTCTAAGTTCTCCAAAGATAATGATTATAATGTATTTCGACCATCGCTTCCCTCTGACCTCACACATTAATGTATTTGTTTCAGGTACTACCTTTGCTCCATTGGACTTCTGAGTTCTCCAAAGATAATGATTATAATGTATTTCAGCCATCACTTCCCTCTAACCTCACACATTAGGGGGCATTTGTTATTAACCCAAATGGCACTTCTCTGTCTGAGTGTCGACATTCCTTCTGTTGGTACACAAAAGGACATTTGAGGATTGAATTTTTCCAAAACATTATAGATGGGAATGACATGAGATGCATTTATCCTTCAACCAGCTTGCCATTTTATTTTACTAAGTGTAGATTGGCGTATGTGACTATCTCCATTGAAACTTGCGTACATACGCGACTATCTTCGTTGAAAACTTGTGTATTGTACGCGACTATCTCCATTACAACTCGTTATTTGTACGCGGGTTTCCTCTAAGAGACGTGCATGTCATACGCGGGTTGCTTATATTAATAGTCGCGTACATCTTCATTCGACATTAAAAAATATAAATCATGATTAATGGATATTAGTTGGGCCTTAATCATTAACCATCTCAACTGCCTCGACCTCCTCAACCTTCGAAACTACTCTATTTCCCAAAGTATAAATACAGGCCTTGGGGAGGGCATTAAGAGGATGAATATGGGAGAGCAAATTTATGCTGGTGGTATATCTTCACAAGTCTTGGAGAAGCAGAACTCAAAGTCCTTTGGTTGCATAGGATTCCTTGTCTCGGGCGTTGGGTTGTACACTTATCTCATTCACTGGTTGTTAATAAAGAGAATTCTTCTTCCAACATTATGTTGAGTCTCTTTAATGTATTAGGGATTGATGAATATATTTGATTAAGCACTATATATGTTGTTTATCTAACCTGTTATATATACATGTATAAGATTGTACTTGGATAATTTGCTCTTTGCAGGTGAAGGAGGTGCATCCCTGAAAGCTTTGGAGAGAAGCAAAGCAGAAGAAGATAAAGCTTGGATCAACCTTTGTTAATCGGGTAAGTCCAATATTTCTTCCTATTTCCTTTCTGTATTTAACTAGAGCTAATTGTATGCAAGTTTTAGAAGTAATTTGGTAACCCAGACCCTAGGTTATAAGGGTGTTTATTCTTGAACAACACCCAGGGAAGATATACTTCAGTTACGTTCCCCGGCAATGGCGCCAAATATGTTTGTGCTAGAAATTGTTCCTAGACTATAAAAGGAACAAGCTAGTACAATCTTAAAACAAAAAGCAAAATGGAATTGGTTTTTTGTAAATTTTGGTTTGAAAGTTCATCAGCAAGAAGGTAAATAATCAGCAAACTAACGCAAGAACTAAATCATGAAAAGGCATGAAGGACTGAGATGTAAACACCATAAAATATGAATATAAATCGTGAACATTATAAACATAGTATGAGTTCAGTCCTAGTCTTCAACACTTACATGAGAGTTATGAGCATTAGCTTGGACATACATCCAGCTCTAAAGCCCCTTCTTGAACAAAATTCGAACCCTTGGTATCCATCATATTCCTACTTTTATCATTTACTAACTATAGTAGTTTCGTAAGTGTCTTAACTATTTTTTAGGTCGAAACTCAAAACAGTTACAAAAAGTAATTATATGTTAAATACAACAAAAATATACTAAAACAAACTAAAATACTTGACAGATGGCCCCTAGAGTGCCATTCATAACTTCTTAGCTACTTCTTCCAACATAATGATTCCATCCAAGGCATGATATTGCTTCTTAGTTCGCTCATGTTCTATTTCCAGACTTCTAACTCTATTTAATAACACTTCATTATGCTTGCTTACTTTCTGAACTTGTTGGTTTAAATCTTCAATTTGACTCTGAATTTCCCTTTTTCTCTTTAATGCTTATTTCGAGATAGCTATCAGTTCTTGATAATGGACATTAATGTCCTCCAGGTCTTCTCTTAGTCTCCTATTGGTCATTACCAACTTGTCACTAGTTTCATTAAGAAACTCAATCTGTGACTTATGTTACTGCAAAGTTTTCCTGAGATTTTCAACTTCTGAGTCCATGTGCACCTCTCCATGCATTATAGAATCTTGGTTAGATAACCATGGGATATCAAGTTTCTTAAAAATCAAATCATCTTCATTCTTATATTTTATTTCTTCTTGTACAGAAGAAACTCCTAAAGCTATACCATGTTCAGTAATGAAAGTAGTATGTCCTTCTGAAGCCTTATGTCCTCCTTGAACTAGTTCTAATGAAACGAAATGATCCTCTTGAATATAGTGTTGTTGTGATATTGAATCCTCTTCATTCTCCATATTTTCTTCACTGGAAGAATCTTCAATGATTGCAATCTTTTCTTTTCCCAATTTAGGATTTAAAATTCTCTTCATGTTTAATCTGAGTTTGTTTGTAGGTCTAGTTTTTTGCCTCCATTTCAACCGTTCCACCTGCATAAAATATTTGTTCTATATATTTACATTTGGAATTTGCAAACTATCACCCTTTGAATCAACTGCAACAGAAACTTTAGCTCAGCATTCCTGTATACACATAGAATTTGGATTTTGTTCTGTTGAACAAATATCTTCCTCTAGGCTCAACTCAAATGTCTTCTCTATTTTTTTATCCTCAACAAAACGACCTTGCTTATCATCCAATGTTTCATTAACAGACTCTTTGAATTCTTGACATGAACTATTTTCCTGAGTGTTGTCCTGCACTAAGTATTCAACCATCTCTTTTTTAAATCTTTTAACAAAACCAAACTTCTTATCAGTCAAGTTTTGTTTTACTTGGTCATCTTGTCCATTAATAAAACCAAATCAGAATATGAAATGGTCCCAACTCCTGTTCTTCTTTTGAAAAACTGTACAAATCATTAATTTTATCAAACCATGGTGAAAAACTGACTGGTGTGTATGGTCGAGATGTCCCTTGATTCTATTTGACATCTTATGGAGACTTTTCAAGAGAAATAAAGGCAAATTCATTTTTGACCACTGGTTCAAATGTTGTAGAAATCTAATATGATATTTAAATACTATAGCTTTACACATTTATATGAATCTGCCCTCGCATGTAATATAGCTTTGCACAATACCAATAGCTTCCTTCCATTCGGTTTTCAACTTTTCCAAATGAATCTCTTTTCCCCATTCTAAAGTTTCAGTTCCTAGTAGTAAGAAGTCATTGGGGTCGAAACTGAAAGGAATATATTTAAACCACAATTCTCCATCTCTTGAAACACTAGTAGCTTCAGGTTTCAAATCCTCTGTTAGCTGGAACTTGAGAGTATCAAATGTTACAGTATCATTGATGAAATTCTGGGAAAATGATATGAAACCTCCAGATTGAAACCAGTGATCTTCTCAAAGAAGCTAAACCATCCTGTTGTTCTAAATAATGATGTACATTCTGGAAAATTAGTGTCCCAACTCATATCAGTAGGCTCAAACTTGTTAATCTTTCCACTCTTCCTAATGTCTGTTATGTATCTTAGCTTGTGTACTTCTTTAGGAAACTTCAAATATTATAATCTACGTCTCTGCAACAATAAGACTCAGAGCCAAAATCACAATAGTTGAAAACCCAACCTAAAAATCGTGACAGCTGAAAACTATGATTTTCTAAATGATATTCTCACAACGCCATACATTTGTCATGATTAAGAAGTCATGTTATGTACATGTGTCATAATGTCTTCAACATGTGTCTATAGTGATCCCATTATCCTCGACTGCAACGACCACGATAATCCACCACTCTTTTCAATAATTCAGGATTTCTGCAGCGCTTTATTGCATAAACCCTGAATTTTGTGCTACATGAATCTTCCTATGAAAATATTTGACAAAAAGCTCAAGAACAAGGGTTAGACCTTAAATATAGAACTTGGAATAAATTTTAAAATAAGCATTTTCAGACTTCAAAGGATATATAATACTTAATAAGCCAAAAGAAAACTTAGGAAATAAAATAAAATAAAATTAAGAAACTAAAACCTATAAATCAAACAAAATGGATTCAACATTATTAAAATTTAAAACAAAATAAAAAATGAAAAGAAAATAAGAAATAAACCTTTGAAAAACAACACACAAAGACTAGGAACAATTTTTAGTCTTAACAGATTTCATTATGGATTTATGTCAAGGCGTTCAATTTGTCTTCCATGTTTTTGTATTTATCATTCACGATGTCCAATTTGTCGTCTAACTTTCTATATATCATTGCAATAACCTCATATTTTATCTCCTTCTTAAGCATTGCATGGTTATTTTTAATTTCTTCTCTTAAATTTTCTTAGTTCTTGGCGATGAGGACTTTGACATCCTTCTTCAATTTGTCGAACTGGTTTTTCAATCTGTCGTCATGCTTCTAGTATGTGGGCGTGTATATATAAATGTTATTTTGGCTTATGGTGATGATGACCCTTGAGGCTTAAGTAATTATTAATAATTATTAAAATTGATGGTAATGATGGGGAGAGGGAAAAGTAGTAATAATAATAATAGCATACCCCTGAAGAGGGGGAAATGAAACGTCGAAAAGAAATTTGGTATGTTTAAAATGAATGAAATTTGTGTGTATGTAGATAATGTAAGTTTATGTGTTTAAAGAAAGTATAATGAATCTATGAAAATTATAGTGCAAATTCTAATAAGCAATAAATAGGAACCCATGCAATAAATAGAAAACAATGTAATAGATGGAAAGTAAAATGAAATGTCCATTAATTTTTCATAAGATAAAGTATACATATGCAATATAATTACAGTTATCAAGTTTTACTCTAATTATATTGGCATGCAAATTTGGTGTTTTCATTTGGTACTAAGAGTGCGAGGATTTAGGTATGTAATTTTAAGTGTGAAAGGGATAGAGAATGAAGGTGTGCCTCTTCATTTTTGAAAAGAGTGACATATGAAGTGTGTTAGCACTCCAGGAAACTCCTCTAGGTTGTAGCTCAAGGATGCCTGGTAACTTAAACTGTTTTTTAGGGTTTTCTGATATGGATCAAGCCGGATAACCTATATAACCTCTCACTCTCAAAACATGCATGAAGCTCACTCAATTACAAGGCTTTTAGTTACAACTTGTTCAGTAGTTTGACAAAAAGGTGCAGGGATGGAGAACTCACCAGGCTGGCAGACTTACACACATAACACATACATATAAATGGCTAAATCCTGCTGAGGATGGTATTTATAAATCAAATATCACTAAATAACCAATAGGATGACAGCTATCGGCTTTTTAATAAATCTGAAAATGACCTAAATGCACATTCAGGCAATAAACACAGTAAAGAAAGAGATGGTTGAACAAATCACAACAAAAGAGCTTATATTTAGAATAAACCAGATGATACGCTTGATACTGGAATGGTCTTATAGATCCCCAGAGTCAAACCTTTATTATAAAAAATATCATGGGCTTTATATCCTTCTACAAAAATAACAGATGCTGAAAATTCAATCTGTTTGCACACAAAAATAATTGAAAGTGATAGTTTTTCTAGATTAGGGCTTCAAACCCTTGCTAACTATTTTTTTATCTACTATGAATATCTAATTCACTGAGCGAGCTTTTAATAATTGAAGTGTTCGCTGATAATCGGCATTGCTGGTTCAGTCTGAAATTGGCGCCAATAGCCAATGTATTGGTGTTTAAATGAAGTGCTTTTTCTTGTTTAATCCGTTGGATTTTATGTCTTATCACCGTAGTCACCGATCGGGGATTTTTCTTTTAGCTCATCGACGCTCCAAGTCTCAACGCTACCGCTGTTTTGACGTTCCAAATCTCTGTGTTTCTGCAGTTTTGGTGCTTTAGGTCTCAACTCTACCGCTGTTTCAGCGCCTTAAATCAATAGCGTCACGGCGGCTTCTTCATCGGCGATCGGCATCTTTTTCTTTTAGCTTATCGGTGCTCCAAATCTCAACGCTAGCACTTTCCATCACTAGCTCATCAGTTATCGGGAGCTGAAATACTTATGCATCGAAACCTTTTATCTAAGCGCTACCGTAGTTTCAGAGGTGAAACGAAATAATTGTATTGCTGCCAGAAGTTGATTTGCGACGTTTGAATCGGAGCTTTAGTCTTTTGTGCCACCGACACTGCAGAGGAGCTTCGTTGATCCATTGTCCTCAAATCCTTCGATCATCGAAATGTTCATCTAGTCATGGAAGCCACATTCCATCTTTCTTCCGCCATGGCGGCTCTTTAGTAGACTAACTTGCCGACGGTTAGTGTTTCCAAGTTTCGGTTTCTAATACTTGACTTCGGCGGTATTTAGTTCTTCATGTCATCAACATTTCAAAACTTTTCATCCTTGCCCCGCCATTATGTTGTATTTAGTTCTTCCAATTGCCAAAGATTTCGTCTATTGTCGCACTATCAAAATGATTCTTATCATCGATCGAAGCTTTAGTCTTATGTGCCGCTGACACTGCGGAGGAACTCAGTTGTAAAATTCGTCGATCCGTAGTCCTTCAGTCTCTCGCCATCACAGCTCCTTATTGAACTATCTTGCCGACGGCAAGTAATTCTGAGTTTCGACGCCTAAGTTTTCATCTACTCGCGGACCCCTTAGTTTGTATATCTTTTGCCCTTGCGGATCCGCAGTGAACTAAGATTCCGCAACGTCGACGATCGGAACTCAAAACTTCTTACCATCGGAGATTTTAATCCCTCTATTCTCCACAGTGGCGGAACTTTTAGCCACTATCTTCTCCGATCACTGTTTAAGAATGTTTCGATGGTAGTAAAAAGTTTAGTAATACGCCTTACCGCCAAAGGGGTCTTCCACCTGTTATTTATCTTCCATCTTTCGGTGGCTAATGAAATGTTATGATCCTCGCCCAAGCCACCGAAGCTACAACTTTGTGAAATTTGCATAAAAAATAGAGGCTTTCAAAAATGTTAGTGGCATTCATATTCCTCATTGCGTGAATTAAATTCTTCATATGAAAATAAATTATCTTGTGAGATAACATCTAGTGCCTACTTGGGGATGGGAACCTCCCAGTGACATCCTAAGAACCCCAGACCAAAATGCCTTTCCCTAAAAGCAACAAAGTAATCTAACACTATTATTTATTGTTCCATTGGGAATGGAGTCTTATTTTGAAAGCAAAACAACCTACTATCTGCTAATTTACAATCATAAGGCCTTAGAGCCTCAAATAAAATAGATTTTTAGGAACCGCCATTTACTGGGCTATCGAATACCTCTTCACCTTCCAGATTCTGCAACTTGAAGGTGTTATTCTCATATACCTGGCCTATAATAAAAGGTCCAATCCACAAAGAGTCAAATTTTCCATGTTTCCCCTTGTCTTATCTGACAACATCCCACTTAAGGACCCAATCTCTGACCTAGAAGTTGTCTGCCTTTGCTCTTTTGTCAAACATGCCCTTTATCCTCTGTTGATGAGCTTCTGATTTTCCTATAACTTGCTCTCTGATCTGCTGTAACTCCACCAAATCCATCATCCTTCTCATCATATCATTTGGTTCATCCTCCTCTTCCTGAAAGAACTTTGCCACCGAAAGGATGAGATGGATAGGAAAGATGCCCTCAATGCCATAAACTAGTTTGAATGGAGAAGTCCCTATGGATATTTTATCTGTCACCCTATCAGCCCATAAAGCAAACTTAAGCTTTGAATCCCAGCTTTTCTTATTTGTCTCTAGCAGTTTCCTGATGATTCTGACCAAGCTTTTGTTGGATGACTCAGCTCGGCCATTGCCTTGTGGGTAATAGGATGTGGAGTGCACCAGTTGAATACCCATTGATTCACACATTTTAACTAATGCCCCAGCCTTAAAAGCTAGTGCATTATCAGTCACTAACCTTACTGGGAAGCCAAACCTGCTGAATATGTTCTCATATAAAAATCTCATGATGAATTGATGAGTGGCATTTCTGGTGGGTACTGCTTCTATCCATTTGGTAAAGTAGTCAGTGGCTACCAAGATCCATTTATGCTTTCCACTAGAAGATGGATTTATTTAACCTATGGAATCCAGACCCCATCGCTGGAAAGGCCCATTCACTGTAACAGGCCTAAGGGGCAAGGATTTGAGCTGTTGCTTCCCTATAAATATGACATTGGTCACAGGCCCTTACAAAAGTGCATACATCAGCAAAGAGGACTGGCCAATAGTATCCTGCTTTTAGTATCTTGTGGGTTGTGATTTTCCAGTAGTGGTGGCCTCCACATATACTGGAATTAAAGTGATGCATGACCTACTCTGCTTCCTCTTTATCTAGACATCTTAACAAAATTTCAGACTGATCCTTCCATTACAACAAATTGTCAATTATGCAAAACTTAACAGATTTCAACTTAAGAGCTTGTGCTTGGTTAGGAGTAAGATCGGGAGAAACTTCTAATTCTAGAAAAAATTGAATGATACCTAAGTACCACTCACATGAAGATATGTTCTCAGCTACTGCTGGATTGTTATTATGATCTTGATTTACTTATGTTTCAGCTACTACCATAGTCTGCACCTTTTCTTATCTGACACATGTGAAATTTATTCCCATCAGTTCACAGTTTTCTTTGGCCATGAGTTTGGCCAAACCTAATCCATTTACCAGCTTGGTGGGTTTCACCTCTACATCAAACTCAATGAGTTTGGCAATCCACTTAGCTCTCTTCCCATCAATGTCAAGCTGAGTCAAAACATCCTTCACAGCAACTGAAGGGACATATGCAATGATCTTTGCATGGAGAATATAGATTCTGAAAGTCTTTAAAGATTTTATGAGAGCATAATCCTGCTTCTCAATTGGGGCATACTTCAGCTCAGCATCTCTCAGGGTTCTGCTAAAGAAAGCAATTGGATGATCAAGACCTTCATCATTCTTTTGTAATAGTACAACTGCCACTGTGTCATAAGATGCAAAAGAAAAAATGTAAAAACCCTTGGTGTAGTCGGGACTAATCAGGGTTGGGGCCTCCATGATGGATTTCTTAATGTCTTAAAAATAATTTCTTGCTTGGTCGGTCCACTTGATTTCTGCATCCTTTTTTAGCATGGCTGTTATGTGCTTTACCAGCTCAGAGAAATTAGGAATGAATCTCCTGACGAAGTTTATCTTGCCTAAAAAGGATTGAATGTCTCTTTTTGACCTTGGTATTGACAGCTGTTGAATCGCTTCCACTCTTACCGGATCAATCTTTACGCCTTCTGCTGAGACTATGTGGCCTAGGAGCTTTCCTTCATTGAGTGCAAACTAGGAATTCTTGGGGTTCAGTGATATTCCATACCTTCTGCACTTCAAAAATACCTTCCTTAAATGTTGCAAGTGGACATGATAGCTATGAGAGTAAACTGTTAAGTCATCCAAATATATCAGCACAAATTTATCTTTTAGCCCTACAAAAGCTAGGTCCATAGCTCTTTGAAAAGTAGCCCTAGCATTCATTAGCCCAAATGGAATTTTAGCATACATGAAGGTTCCCCAGGGGGTGGTAAAGGCAGTCTTCTCTTGGTCATATGAGTGCACAACAACTTGGTTGTATCCAGAGAAGCCATCAAGGAAGGACATGACCCTGGCCCCCGAGACTTTCTGCAGCATATGTTCCATCTTTGGCAGTGGATAGTTGTCTTTTTTGGAACACTTGTTCAGGTTTCTAAAATCCACACACAACCTGATTTCTCCATTTTTCTTTCTTACCACTACTAGATTTGCAATCCACTTGGAATACCTAAGGGGGATTATGATCTTGGCCTTGAGGAGCTTGTGGATCTCTTTCTCAATCACTGGTAATAGAAGAGGGCTAATGGGTCTCAACTTCTATTTGAAAGGAATGGTGTCCTTCTCCAAAGGAATCCTGTGCTGGATGATGCTTGTGTCATATGTTTTTAGGTCACTATACTCCCATGCAAAGACATCAGAAAACTCTTTTATCAAGCTGCAATATTCAAACTTATATTCAGCAGTCAGCTCGGTGGATAGATTTATCAATATTGGATGGCTCTGGCTGCCTAAAGTTTTGTTCTTGGATAGTAGGATCTAGCTCCCTTTTGGCAGGCTTGAAAGGGATGTCATTGTGATCAAATAGTTCTTCCAGTGGTACTAGACCTCGGGGTATGTAGTTGCTAGGCAATTGGACAATATTGTGCTCAATCACTTTACCTTTTAACTTGCACTGCTTGGATTCTTCTAGGTTAAGGTTTTCCTGGTCTATGTGTATGTCAGAGAATTCATCCACTAACTGAAGGAATTTACTAAGATCCCCATCATTTTCAAACACCCTCCAAAATTTTACATTTCCTAGCAGAGAGGGTTTGTACTTGACCTGAATGTCATAGCTGAGCTTAGGGGGTAAAGGAGGAACAAACAGACTTGCAGAGACGGCCAGGGAATTAGCCAAGTGATTCAAATCCCTAGGAATATATGACAGTTCAAAAAACATAAAGGAGTCTTTGAGTTTCCACACCTCGTCCCTGTAAGCCTTCAATCTGATATTCTTCATCTGAAAAGTGTTGTTGACCTGCTGTATGATGAGGTCTGCGTCCCCAAAAATATTTACGCACGGGATCTCGATCTCCTTAGCCGCTTTAACTCCTAGCAGCAAGGCTTCATATTCGGCTACGTTGTTCATGGTTTTGAAATTGAGCTTATAAGATAAGTGAATGTTCTCCTTAGATGGGGAGATCAACACGATACCCGCTCCTGCTGAGTTTTGAGCGCTTGCCCCATCGAAATACATGGTCTAGATTGTTGTTGTGACTTCTTCGAGCTGAGGACGAGTGGGTTGAGTGAGCTGAATGGATGTCTAATGATTATCATCTATTTGCAAGATGCAAGACCCAAAATCGGTGTCCACAAAGTATATTGGGTGATTGACTGAGCGGCTCTCCTTGCTTATGATGTATGCTAGCTGATTTTCCTTGTACAGTCTCTTAGTCTCCCCTCCGAACATGGGAATGGTGGCATACGTGAGATCCATCTGAAGGGTGCCTCCCAATCTTTCGCTCCATGACCGAGATAGCAAGAGGCCAAATTTTGGAGGAATATCCGCCACTACGATGTCCATCATTACGCTTTTTGAAGGTAAATGAGTTAAGTTTATAGCAAGGTCTTTGATGAGGCCCAAGCACTTGACCTTCCTGGAGTCAAAGGAGAATAAATCATGGTAGGGCTTGGTAATGCTGAGGCCGATTTAATCCATCATAGCTTTTGGCATCAAGTTATGAGAGGCTCCTGAATCCAACAGACAGTTATGGAGGATTTTATCATGGATGTTCAAGGATATATAGAATGGTGGGCAGGAATCCTTTATGTCTTTGATCATGGGGGCCAAGGTCACAACAGGATTTTCATCTTGCAGGTTCACAAAGTCAGTTTCATGGTGCACCTTGGGTTGAAGGGAATTCAGAATGGATTTTTTAAATGCATCGTTTTTCATCAACTCAATTAAAGGGAAAGGGATTTTCAACTTTTGAATTTCAGACTCAAGGTTAAAAGAATAATGCAGCCTATCTGGAAACCTTACCTCATGAGCTGTAGGTTTGATTTGGACTTGATCAGGTGCAGCTGAAGACATTGGTTTATGTAATGCTTTGGATGGAACAGCCATTTTCTTTGGTAAAACAACAACCTTTCTAGCAGGTGCAGCAGGCAGCTTAACAGCTACCGCATTCTTTTTGAGGGGAGAAACCAACCTAGACCTCAGTTGGTAGCCTCCCTGAGCATCAGCCTGATAGACAGCCTCTTTAGTGATCTGCTCATCAATCAAGGCTTCTTCATATTCTACTTGTGTCAAAAAAGAGAAGTCCACCTCATCCTCCATGCAGTGGATATTGTCTTCAGCTTCTCCTTCTTCTTCAATAAACTCTGGCTCTTCTTCTAATACATCATTTTTAAATGGAGATCTTATCCTTTGATCTTCCCCTTGATTTCTCTCCCTTCTGAGAGTCTGAACCGGGGGGTTTCCTCTTCTATAAGGAACAAAAGTTGGGTTTCGAGGAGCAAAGTCACTTGGCCCCTTACCCCTTACCGGCAGATGTCCTTGGTCTTTCAATTTAGACATTTCAGCAGTCAGGTTATCTAAAAGTTTGGTCATTTTTTCAATCTTTTTCTCTGATGCAGAAGCCCCACTATAGTCTACTGGCTGCTTCTCCTGTCTACCTTCCCTTTGACCTTCTGAGATGCCAGAATGTTTGACTCTACCTCTAGGGCAGCATCCTACATGAGTGACAAGGAGGCAGACCTCCTTTCTCTGATAAGTAGGCAGAAGTTAGAGTCAAAGGCATTTGCACAAGTTATCATAGCTGAGGTACCGGTGGGATTAATCTCAGTGGGGATCTTGCTGTACATGTTGTTGAATCTCTTGGTAAATTTGGAGACAGACTCACCATCTTATCTTTTCAGGTTGTTGAATTCTGTGATATAGTAGAGGTGGTCTCTCCTCTCTCCCCAATGTTTTAGGAAAACGTCATCTAGGGCTTCTATGCCTGCCACTGACCCAGCAGGCAGTTCTTTAAACCACTTCCTAGCCTGGCCATCTAGGCTTTGCACAAAAACTCTAGTCCATACATCTTCATGTTCTATATTTATATTTTCAGCATAGCTATAAAAATCCTCTAGGTGTTCTTCAGCAGTGAAATCCCCTTCCCGGTAAACTTAGGCATATACTTGAGGTAATCCCTGGTAGGCATGGCTGCGAGAGGATTTGGAAAAATTAAGGGTGCATACCTAGCTACCAGGATCCTTTCCATATTGGACAATTGAGGGGTAGCCATATTGGAAATGGGTATGCAGAGGGATGTGGAAGGTAGCACTGATGAGGATGTTTGCTGAGAAGGCAGTGGTATACTTATCCCAGTGGAGTCACCAGGGATTGGATCTTCACAAGCAGCAGTGCTTGAAGATGCCCAAGCCCTAGATTTTTCTGATGTATCTAAAAATTTATGGGAATTAAAATTTTCAGCAGAAGAAATAACAACAGAAATATTTCTTGAAATACCTAATGTGGCGTTTTGTGCAGCATTATTGGTCTGTCTTAGTAAATCCCTAGCTTTCCTCAAGATTTCTTCTGGATCTGAAACGAGTGTTGCTGGTGGCCCCTTTGGGTTTTCTCTGGTACTTGGTCTTCTTTAAGCCACCTTATATCAATGGAGTCTCCAGATAGATGATTACAACTGTAATAATGTCCAAGCTTTGTCTATCATCAAAGCATGGATCTATGTCGTCTCCCAGGAAAGTTGAGCTTCAATATCCTCTCCCCAGCAATGGCGCCACTTTGTTAGCACTCCAGGAAAATCCTCTAGGTTGTAGCTTGAGGATGCCTGGTAACTTAAACTATTTTTTAGGGTTTTCTGATATGGATCAAGTTGGATAACCTATATAACCTCTCACTCTCAAGACATGCAGAAATCTCACTCAGATACAAGGCTTTTAGTTACAACTTGTTCAGTAGTTTGAAAAAAAGGTGCAGGGATGGAGAACTCACCAGGCTAGTAGAATTACACACATAACACATGCATATAAATGGCTAAATCCTGCTGAGGATGGTATTTATAAATCAAATATCACTAAATAACCAATAGGATGACAGTTATTGGCTTTTTAATAAATCTGAAAATGACCTAAATGCACGTTCAAGCAATAAACACAGTAAAGAAAGAGATGGCTGAACAAATCACAACAAAAGATCTTATATTTAGAATAAACCAAATGATATGCTTGATACTGGAATGGGCTTATAGATCCCTGGAGTTGAACCTTTATTATAAAAAATATCATGGGCTTTATAGCCTTCTACAAAAATAACAGATGCTGAAAATTCGATCTATTTGCACACAAAAATAATTGAAAGTGATAGTTTTTCTAGATTAGGGCTTCAAACCCTTGCTAACTATTTGTTTATCTACTGTGAAGATCTAATTTACTGAGCGAGCTTTTAATAATTGAAGTGTTCACTGATAATCAGCATTTCTAGTTCAATCTGAAATTGCCGCCAACAGCTAGTGTATCGACGTTTAACTAAAGTGTTTTTTCTTGTTTAATCCACTGGATTTTATGTCTTATAGCCGCAGTCACTGATCGGGGATTTTTCTTTTAGTTCATCAGCGCTCCAAGTCTCAACGCTACCACTTTTTCGAGGTTCCAAATCTCAATGTTTCTGTAGTTTCGACGCTCCAAGTCTCAACTCTACCACTGTTTCGGCGCCTTAAATCAATAGCGTCACGACAGCTTCTTCATCGGCGATCGACATCTTTTTCCTTTAGCTTATCAATGCTCCAAATCTCAATGCTGGCGCTCTCCATCACTAGCTCGTCGACGATCGGGAGCTGAAATACTTATGCATCGGAACCTTTTATCTGAGCGCTACCATAGTTTCGAAGGTGAAACGAACTAATTGTATTGCTACCGGAGGTTGATTTGCGATGTTTGAATTGGAGCTTTAGTCTTCTATGTCGCTGACACTGTGGAGGAGCTTCATTGTAAACTTCATCGATCCGTTGTCCTCAGATCCTCCGATCGTTGAAATGTTCATCTGGTCGCAGAATCTACATTATGTCTTTCTTCCGCCGTGGCGGCTCTTTAGTAGACTAACTCGCTGACGGTTAGTGTTTCCAAGTTCCAATTTCTGATACTTGACTTTGGTGGTATTTAGTTCTTCATGTCATCAACATCTTGGAACTTTTTATCCTTGCCCCACCGTTATGTTGTCTTTAGTTCTTCCGATTGCCGAAGAGTTCGTCTATTGTCGCGCTATCGGAATGATTCTTGTCATCAATCGGAGCTTTAGTCCTTTGTGCCACTGACACTACGGAGGAACTCATTTGTAAACTTCATCAATCCATAGTCCTTCTGTCTCGCACCATCGCGACTCCTTATTGAACTATCTTGCCAACAGCCAGTGATTCCGAGTTCTGACAACAAAGTTTTCATCTGCTCATGGACCCCTTAGTTTGTATATCTTCTTCCCTTGCAGCTCCAGAGTGAACTAAGATTCTACAACATCGGCGATCGAAACTCAAAACTTCTTACCATCAAAGCTTTTAATCCCTCTATTCTTCACAGTGGCAGAACTTTTAGCCACTATCTTCTCCGCAGTGGAGGAACTTTCAGCTACTATCTTCTCCGATCATTGTTTATGAATGTTCTGATGGTAGTAGAAAGTTTAGCAATGCACCTTATAGCCGAAGGGGTCTTCCACCTGTTATTTATCTTCCATTTTTCAGTGGCTAATGGGATGTTTTGATCCTTGCCCAAGCCACCGAAGCTACAACATTGTGAAATTTGCATAAAAAATAGAGGCTTTCAAAACTGTTAGTGACATTCATATTCCTCATTGCGAGAATTAAATTCTTCATACGAAAATAAATTATCTTGGGAGATAACAAAGTGTTTTTCATCTTTGCATCGAGTTCAAAGGAGAATGATGGTACAATTCTCATTCCTTCTAATGGTGTAGTGTGTGACATTGTCGTGAAGGTCAAGCCTTGACATTTAGTGTTACCAATGTCAATGGTTGACCTTGTTGATGCCAATCCTTGGGATTTATGTATAGTCAATTCCTAATCCATATTGAGGGGTATTTGTTTCTATAATTAAAATTCCAAATACTAACATCTTGTAAACGACAATCATATTCTATAACCAAATAAGCATTTTAATTGTTGAACAAAAATTGTCATTGATGTCAAAGGTATTGAGGTGATGTCAAAGGTATTGGTCAAAAGCATTGAATTGAGGTTAAAGGTACTGAATTGATGACAAAGGTATTTGTCAAAAGCATTGAATTGATGTGAAAGGTATTTAATTGATGTCAAAATGAACATGATCAAAGACAAAGGACATTGTTGAACAAGTTGTAATACCGAAGACTTCCTCACACATAGTCATCTTGAATAAATAAATATCAAAGAATGTTGAAGTCTGATAAGACCAAATATCCCACTACGAATTTGGTCACAAGTGTGCAAATAATAATCCACAAAGAAGAATGTTGAAAATCGAAGATATGTGCAAATACCATTGTGAGACTTATGAAGGAAGAACATGAAACATAAAATTATGTGTAATAGTCCCACAAAGAAATTGGTATGTGGTACAAAGACTTGTGAATAAAAATATGAGTTATGAACTATGTGCAAAATTCCCACAAGGATGTTGGCATATGTGCTCCAAATCCCACAAAGATGAATTACGGTAAGTGACACACTAACATAGATCTTAACTTGAAGAAGACACAAAGTTTGTTAGGATTATTATAATCCTCCCTTCTCCTCCATGGTCTTTTTTTATCAATCTCCTATATTAGGATAATATTATCACTTCATTAGTGACATGGAGAAGCTCTCTAGGGCCCACATACCACTTGATGCACCCTCATGCATGAAATTAGGATCTCCAGAGACTGGTCCCTAGATTTTAGGAGCCCACACTGAGTTATGAGAGTTCCACCTTCGGTTCACCCTAGTTAGTGTTGAGTCATGCTCCGATGGGCCACATTCAATTCACTCTCATTGAGTTATGTGCCCCCCTTTGCATGATTTGAGGACAAAGGCACCTTTTCTCACCTACCATGGTCAGTTAACTGGTTGTTTTCTATTTTAGTTGTCCGTAGTTGCACTAGTGAGTCTTTAGTGGTGATTTTACGAAAGTTAGTCATGTCTGGAGTGATTCTGGAGTCATGGATTCTAATCACTACTAGAAGATTTGAATTTCTGTCTTTGTATCATGGATGTATTACATATAGATTAATGATTATGGTGTCCAGATATTGCTATCGAATTTTTTCCTCTTGTCTACTTAATTTCACTATGCGTGTTTAACAATTCTAACACTGAAATTTATCCTCCTTCATACTTGTTTCATAGTAAGATTCAATTCGTCCTGAATATCTTCTGGAATTGATGATTTTACAAACTAGTGGAACGTTATGCAAGGATATGGAACTTCACCAAGTGGGAACGTCTCTTAAGATAAAGAAGACTATAAATGAGCAAGATACGGATGTGGTGAAGTAATCTTGTGAGATGAAGATCTGAGATAATCTAGTTAGACAAGCTTTGAAATTCTTTGGGGTATCAATGGCTCGTTGATTACAGAAAGAGTTTTTACATAATTGATATGAAGTGCACAAGTCAAGTAATCATGAACAACAAGAAGTGCACCATATAGAAGGATAATTTTATTATGGATGTACAATTTTTGTAATTTCCCTTTTTGGAGATTTGGAGAAAATTATAACTTGGGCAAAATTTGAGCTTAACTAGTCATGACTCTAGAGGGTTCCAACTTTCACCAAATGGTCCTGAATTTGAAAGGATATGGTATGGTGAGTATTAAAACATGCCAAGGTTTTTTATGGATACTCTAGATCATACCTTATTCCTCTGCAACCTTTTTTTGGTCTGATGACAAAAAGGCCAAAAATTACTAAGAACTTGTGATGAAATCTCCCCTAGGGTGTAGGCCAACTGGGATTCCCAACTCATGTACGAACCTCCCAACTTTGTAAGAAGAGTATGGGGACTGATATAATAACTCATGGAATATAATTACACATGGTTATTAGTTCTGAAAACTATTTATAGAGTTCCACATTCTCTTGATAACTTTCAGTGAAATTGCTTATGGGGAAATTGCATAACTAGCTAGATTTTGACATAAGAAAGGTAGAGTCAAAGGTTCATATCAGGATGTGACATATATGGACCATATAAAGAATAAAAATTGATTCCAAAACAGTATTAAACACCATATAAATCCCTTCATACAATTCTGGTATACATCTCATTCAGTATGGGAGTCAAATACATGAAAACTAGTGAATTAATAGCATGAAATTGCAAGAGTTTCACATATGGATTTCTTAGATTTTGACCCGCAGAGCATAGGGACATGAAATTTCTGAATAACACATAATATATTTCTTTCAAAACATCATAAAACTCATAGAACATCCCTCATACAAATCTGATACAAGATTCCTTCAAGATGGAAGCCAAAGTCATGGAAACTAATGACCCAATGGCAGGGGAATGCAAACTTTTCACACATAAGTTTCTTGGATTTCGACCCACAAAGGATATGGACATGAAATTACAGATTAATACATCATATATCGCTGTCACTAAATCCTCAGACTCATATAATATCTCTCATACAAATCTAGTATAAAACTACTTCAAGATTGAAGCCAAAATCCATGAAGACTAGTGATACAAGGGCATCAGTATGCAAGATTTTCATACATGTATTTCTAATATTTCGACTTACACAATATGTGGACATAATATTACAGAGACATGCATCATATATTTCTTCCCCGTAATCATAAAACTCATATAAATCCGATATAAAGCTACTTCAATATTGAAGCCAAATCCATGAAAACTAGTTATTCAAGAGCATGGAGAATGTGAGCCTTTCATACATGTATTTCTGATATTTTGACTTGAATATCACATGTATATGATAGTATAGATCCATACATCATAAATTAAATATTTTCCATCAACTATCCTCAGCAAGGCGCAAGAATTACTCCAACAAGTGCGCCATCAAATGAGAGTGTGGGGGGATGAAGAAGAAGGTATGAGAGAATGGGGAGATAGATGAGAATCCAACTGAATGGACCTTCAAGATGAAAATAAATATCCTTAATTAATCTCCCATGAGAGGTATTAATTTCCTCTCCATCAACCAACTTGGAAAGGAATCCAACTCCCTCAAAATTGGTTTACAAGCAGGGAGAGTGAACACTCACCGTGCAATGGACAAGCAAAAGCTCTCCAAAATTCCAAAGGCCAATTAAAAAATGATCAAAATATATTCTCATTACTCATTAAATCATGTTATTAACTTCATTAGGCCTCCTAAGGTCAAAATTACCTCCATGAGCTTCCTCCAACTCATGTGCGTGGTTTAGTAACTCTCATGACACTTGTCTTCAATTCATGCTCCAATTCTTTCCCCAATTTGAATGGATGCCTATAACTCCCAAATTCGACCTCTTGGTGGCTATTTTTATCCCTGACGTGTCATATTTTTCATATTTCAGCAATCAGGTCTGAATTTGTCATACTTGTCATAGAATCTTCCATCATTTGTTGTCATAGAGTGCATAGAATCTCCTTCCAAGTGGCACACTTTGTCTTCTAGTCTCTTCCTCTTCCATGGGAGTTACCCTCCTTTACCAATTCGAATTCCTTGGATCATTATATGATATTTGACACCACATAACCATCCAATAATGTTACATTACCCATGTGTTCGAATTTTGATGAATATCATGCCAAGTTTGTGGGGAATCTAGTCACCCAAAGGCTCCACAAGCTTCCAAATGTCTTCATGAATCCATGCCACCTTATTTTCTTAGAATTTATCATTTATGTGACCCATTTAAATGTGAATATGATAAACTAAATTCCTTTTGGTTTCCATATCCCCTTATTACAAAATCTATTTCTCTGTCTCAACCTAGAGAACTAGTAGGTTGGTGAAACAGTATTTGCAAGTAGTCTTATTTGGAAATTATTTATTTGGGGAAATGACAATTTTCTTACTAAGTAGGGGTGCAAACCGCAAAATAGTAGAAGTTATTCATGCATATATCATGGACTCATAGATGAGACGCATATCACAATCTTATTGCACATCAAAGTTTGGGAAACTGTCTGTTCAGATGTAGATATCCAGTCGCAGATATCTAGATGCATATATTTAGATGAAGATCATAAATTTACAGCAGTTGCATATTGTGAATACTTTCATCAAATATAAGGTATTTGTTTATTTAATTTATTCACTAAATAAGAAGTATCAAATGAAAGAAGTATTATATGTTCCAGGACTAAATAAGAATCTTCTTTCTATATCATCTCTACAAAAGAAGTTGGACGGGGAAAGGAGGAGGGGGTCGCAGCCTCTTTCCAGTTGGCTCTAGAAAATATAATCACGGTATTGTTGCATCCTTTCTGTTGGAGCAGATAAAACCCAGGGGGTTGGAGCCTCCTTCTAGTTGGTGCTGGAGAATATAATTCGTAGGTTGGTGCTTCCACAATTGGAGATTGCATTTATCCACAAGTCAAAGCTTGATTGCCACAAATCATAGTTTGCACAATCAGACAGATATTTGTTCAATTCAACACCTAAATTTCATGAGGTAATGCTCATGGAGATTGAAGTTGTTGAAGGTTGGTGGCAACAACTTGTTGAGTTTACTTGAGGATCAATTCAACACCTAAAATGAGTGGGTGCTCATGTTTGGAAATTGCATTCTCCCACTGATGTAATCATTCTTAAGGATATTTATAGATATACAATTATTCTCAGATATTTGTGCACTGTTGTATTTGTTACTGGTGCTGGTGAAAATATTTAAGCGGTGAAAATCTATTTAAGTGAAATAATATACATCTATGTGCTATTATTGATTCCCCCCCCCCTCTCAGTAATAAGACAAATCCAACATTAATAAATTATCTACATCATCTAAAACACAAAATAACATGTTAAAAAGTTACTATACATAATCCAAAACACCAAATAAATATGTTAAGAATTAATATACATCATCTAAAAAATGATTCAATTTAATACTTCATCCAAATACATCACCTAAAATAGTATCTAGTACATCATCTAAAAATTGATAGAAATCATCTAACAAATTAATATCATATTATTTAAGAAAAATGCTTTGAAATATTAATAGTTGTTGTTCTGAAATACAAATGTTTCCATCGTTCTGGAATTGGTTTTGTCATCCATTTTATGGCATGGATTAACAACAACCACCTTGCCCTTGAATCGTCGTAACAGATACCATCCCTAAACTAGTGAACATTGTCATTGTGACTATTTGTAGTAGGTATCTTACACTGAAAATGTTTGTATATTTTAAAGGATGTTCTTGCACTGAAAATGAGTCAACATTCAATTCAAAAAGAAAGTTTCATTATACTCAATGTCAATAATGTTCAAATCTCACAAACACAAAAGTTGAATCTACACAAGTAAATCCCCTTTTAGTTTAGTTTCCCTCCCCTGGGGTAACTTTTTAAAGGGTGTATAAAATAATAATAATAAAATAATCTAATTTTAAGGTCATGGTAAATCCAAGTGTACGATACTCTTTGTTCATGGGACAAGAGACCCCTATGTTCAGATATTTGACTGCTAAAGTATACAAAAATATACATAGACAACAATTCTAAAACTAAGCATGTACCTATATAGAAATTGCCCCATACATTTGCAATTAAACAACATCATAGTCAGCTTACCTTCTCTTGAAATAATTTTCCATGATTTCAATCTTCTTACCCTCCAATTCCTTCTCTAAGGCTACTTCCTCTTGAAGTTATATTAGTTTTATTTCCATTAGCCTGTTGTCATGCATTTTAACAAGTTCTTGGATTTCTCGTTCATATCCTTTGAAACTAGTTTCAACTATGATTATTCTACTTTCACTCTCTTTATCAATTCTGCAATAAAATGCTAAGATCACAAATAATGATTTACAAACAGAGAAGAGGAATGTGTCAAATAATGAATATTGCACAAACAAATACTTTATTAAGTTGCAAAGCCTCCTATGATTGTTGAATTTAAAAGCTTTCAATTATAGTGTCAAATTCTATAACAATCATGATTAATAAGGTTCAAACAAAAGTTAGTTAATTTCCTTTGGGAGATTTGACTACTAAAGTGTCCTATGACTTGAACTAAAATGCTCGCAATTATAGTGTCAAATTCTATGGCAATCATGATTAGCAAGGTTCAAATAGAAGTTAGTTAATTTCCTTTAGGTGAATTGACTGCTAAAGTCTATGAAGGTATGTAAAATTCAATGAAGCATAGGATCATTAGACCTGCAGAATTCAAATGAAGAATTGTAGAAGAGAGAGAAGAAGCAATTCAGTAACTCGTATCAATAATTCATGAAGAATAAAAACACTCATAAGACTAATAATTGGAATAATAATCATAATCTATTAATCATTATTAATCCACACATATTCAATAACTAATATGTAATACAATGCTAGTACATATAGGATAATTCAAATTCCTAAAGAAGAAGTTGATTTTACCAACCTTGAATGACTCAGGAGATAACTCGGTGTGGAAAAAATCACCACTAGAGCTACCTAGTGCAAATATGGATCACTAAAACAGTTCACAAGCAGTTAACTAAAGAGGGTAGGTGAGTAAATTTGCCCTACCTCCCTTAAATCATGCAAACTGACGCTAGAGAGACTAAGAGTGAACTAACTAATGGGAATCGAATCATAACTGTACATAATTGAATACCTATTGGAGTCAACTAGTGGCACTTAGAGTGGGTTCCTAAATTATAGGGATTGATCCCTGGAGCACCAAAATTCATGTAGACATGTGCAGTATGTGGTAGATGTCCCTCAGATATGTTCCCCATGCACCAATGAATTGATTATAACCTCCTAAGTTAGAAAATGAACAAATAGACTATGGTGTCAAAGGTAGGATTATTAATCCTAACTTTGGACAACCCGGGCCCTGATAACTAAGACCAAAGGTCACCCATTACAATCTAAATGCAAAATTTTATTTGTCCATGTAAAATGAGGAAAGAGGCACAACCTCATGGGGAAAATCCTGTTAGATTTTTATCATTTAAGCTAGCATTATCTTAGGATATTTAACTGAGAGAATAACAACCACAACAATCAAACATAAGAGACAATGAACACAATGTTTTTTATCGGGGAAACCATAAAGGAGAAAACCCCGCAACTTCCTTAGAGATAGAATCAGCACTGTTAGTGCCAGAAATCGTTCTCAGACTATGAAAGAACAAGCCAACACAATCTCAATAAACACAATTAAGTCAAATAGGTCTTTCTAGGGTTTTGGTTGTACAGTTTATAGACAAGAGGGAATAAATTTCATGAAGCTAAAGCAAACACTAAATCATGAACAATTTAAGGACTGAGATGCATAACATATAAACTATAAACCACACACAATAATCACAGCACTGAATTCCACCCACAGTCAACAAGCACTTCATGCAAAATACCTTAAACAAGAAATGAGTATATCGATTGAGTCATTAACACAAATCAGAAATGAAACCAGTCAATAGGATAAATAGGGCTTATAGTTGCATATATTTCATAATCAGACATTCAAAAATACATAAGAGTTTTTACCCTTAGCTTCATAAACCACAGCTTGATTGCCTCCCCTTGCAAGAAAAATCGAACCCGTGCACTCTACCCTAGTCTAGATTTTATAATTACAAAGAATTAGTTCTATATTCCCTTCATTAGGTCTAATTTGAAACTACTCAACAGTTGCATTAACCAACTTTCAACTAATTGACTAAAATTAGCAAAATCGGATTCCTGGTAAATTTGGCGAATTTCTGAAAACTAGGTGTCAAAGAAGCTTCCATATCTCTTGCTCCGTGATACCTGTACAAAAAATGAGAGAGGGTTTTGTGAATGGGTCCATGGTGGACAAAAACCTCTCTTGGTTTTTAAAAATTCATCTCCAGTCAATCCGAATATTCCCTGCAAGATGAAGACTAAAGCAGGAAAATATTAAATATTTTTAAAACCCTGAAAAATAGGCTGTAAAGATTAAATTGAATCTTTCAAACCTTAAAATCTGTTGAAAATATGAGAGAGGTTTTTGTGAATGGGTATCTTTTGAACAAAAACCTCTTTTTTTTTTTCTGAAATTCATTTCCATCAGCTCCTGATCTGCACTCAATTGCAATAACCCAAAACAGGAAAAACAGAGCATGATTCTCAATAATCTTTGCACACTCCAAGTCTTGCAATGGCTGTTCTTTAACTCTTTTCTTCAATAATATTTGTGATGTCTTCACTACCAATGAGTTCTATGTGGCTTCCTCCTATTTCATTAAGATTTTTTCTAACTGTGAACAGACCCCCTCTTCAGACTGTTTCTGTAATAGGAACTTGTTCCTGTTCTTTCACATTTTCCTTTACACCTTGGTTCAGTTCTGCATAAAAGATATTTTCTACAGGCTCCACCTCCTTCACTTCTGGCTTTGAGATTTCATTCTCTTCAATATTGGTTTGCTGTTCAATTTCAACATTTTTATCTTCTTGAGTCATATTTTTTCTGGTTCATTATCCTCTTCATTCTTGACTGTGACTTTCATTTTTAGCTTCTTGACCAACTTCTCACCTTTATTCAACTGTCTCTTATGAGCCTGATCTTCTTTCTCTGTTTGAAAAACAGACCAAAATAGGAAATAATCCCATGTCTTCTCCCTCTTTCGAAGCACAATACTTATGACTAGCTTTATAAGCTCATGATGAAACACAGTTTGTTTAGTGTGATCTGAATGCTCCTTCACCCTGCTAGACATCTTTTGTAAAATGTTAAAGAAAAAGAATGAAGATTCATTTTTGCTTCATGGTTGAGATGCTGCAAAACCTAAAATGATACTTAAAAACAAATGCAAATCTCCCTTCACAAGTGATATAACTTTGCAGGATTTTGATTGGCTCTATCCATTCTGGTTTAAATTTTTGAATATGTACCCCTTTACCCCAATCTACTACCACATCTGGAAGTAAGTATTTATGTGCATCAAAGGTGAAAGACAATTTTTTAAACTAGTATTCGCCTTCATCTGGGATCCATGTAGCTTCTGCTAACAATTCTCTGGTCAACTAAAGCTTCAAAGTATCAAAAGTAACAATATCTTTATGCAAACACTGAGCAAATTTATAAGAGACTTATGTGTGATACCCATCAATTCTCTCAAAAAATCTTAACCATCCTGCCTCTAAAAACAATCTTGCACAGTCTAGAAAATTCTGAACCCAGGACATGTCTGAAGGTTAAGCTCTATTGGTTTTACCACCTCTTTTCATTTTAAATGACTGTCAAATTGCTTCTTTCAGTAAAGAATTCTAACTTTGTTCAGATCTTAGCAAATTTGACAGTCAATGATATATTGGGAAACTAAACCTCTGGACTGAATTTTATCACTTAAACTGATAAATTTCTTAATTCTATTGACAGAAAATTTTTCATTTAGTATGAATTAGGTTTACATACTAGCAATCTTCATTAAATTCCATAATTAATCATCTGTTAGTATAAACCCAAATACATGGACTTTGATAGCAATTCGCCTCCTACCTATCAAAGTGCTAAATCCAGCTGCTAGACTTGCATTTTCTTTTCTGCTAAGTGTCCAATTCCATTCCTTAATCCTACTCTGACCACCACGATAGTTCCAAACAGTCGCCCTTCAAAGCCCTAAATCACCAACTTTCTTCCACCCTTGATTACAAATTGTCAAACTTTGCCACGAAATCGTATGCTCTTCATGCACCTTAGGAGATGCATAATTCAAGGTGAATTTTCCTCATCACAAATAATTATCAATATTCCACTACTCTATATCATAACTTCCAAACCACCGCAACTTACCCTAATGATGGCTTGCTTGAATTGTTAACACCTATCACAATGATCACTCTGGCCGAGAACACATATCAAACCCATTAACAAGTGTGAATGACATCCTATGCGCAAATTTCCAAAAATTTGAACCAAAAATCATGATTTTCAGATAGCGTGACTTTCTTGTAGCGCACCTGTGTAACTTTTCTGAGCTTACACTACAAGAATACCTGTTTTATGATTTTTTTTAACCAAAACTCCAAACCAAGTGTTAATTTTTGGTAAATAACTTTAAATAAGGCCTTATGATATTTCTTTAGAACCTTTCAGAAATATATACATCCTATAAGCCCATAAAAACCATGAAATCAATTAAGTAAAGCCAAAATTAAAAAGAAAACCTATTAAATCAACTATAAACATAAGCCTAAAATCAAAATATTTTAAAAGAAACCAAGGTCAAAACTTTAAAACAATAAGAAAAACAATATTTTTAAGACAAGCAAATGGTTCAAAAATAGAAAACAAAAACAGGCTATAACAAGCACCAAAAGCAAAACCCCAAAAATAGTAAGATGATCTCCCGACAACAGTAGTCTCTCTCTCTCTTGTCCCAACAACTTCTTCTCTCTCAGTTATGCGCTACAACTGAGTGTGAGTGAATGTGTGATAAATAGAGAGGCTCACTCTCTATTTATACTAATTCCTGACTTGACAATAACTCACTAGGGCCGACTTCTCTAGGAGAGTCTAATAACCCTAGGGCCCCACAACTGCAAGGACTTTAACCCTTGATCAATAGGAGGGTTACCCACAATGACTTGACATGACTTGTTTACATTATTGAATTTCTCGATAGGAACATCGTGGCATGACATGACTCAAATACATTACATACACTTCCCGGAATAAACATTGAGGTACAATACATAAGATATACAGGTAAATACATTCCGAAGTTACAAATACATCAACACTCCCTCTTAAATAGGAAGGTATTCTATCGACACAATTTATCAGCATAGGTCTCATTCTCTGTATCATCTGGATCATCATTAAGTTCTTTTCATCTTCATCTTCAAGTCATCTTCATCTTGATCTAGATCATCACTCGATCTGGATCATCACTGTTGGATCATCATCACTGGATCTGGATCATCATTGGGTCATCATCATGGGTGTTATCTCTTAATTCTTCTTGTCATGGGAAGTTCTACAAAGCCATCCCTTTTTCATACTGGATGCACATCTACAGAGCTAGTCCTTTTTCATACTGGATGTATCATCACAGAGCCAACCCTTTTTCATGCTGGATGTGGTACCAACACAGAGCCAGTCCTTTTTCATATTGGATGTGTCATCACAGAGCTAGTCCTTTTTCATACTAGATGTGGCATCTACATAGAGCTATTCCTTTTTCATACTAGATGTGTCATCACAGAGCTAGTCCTTTTTCATACTAGATGTGGCATCTACATAGAGCTAGTCCTTTTTCATACTAGATGTGTCATCACAGAGCTAGTCCTTTTTCATACTAGATGTGGCATCTACACAGATCCAGTCCTTTTTCATACTGGACATGTCATCATAGAGCTAGTCCTTTTTCATACTAGATGTGGCATCTACACAAAGCTAGTCCTTTTTCATACTAGATGTGTCATCACAGAGCTAGTCCTTTTTCATACTAGATGTGGCATCTACACAGAGCTAGTCCTTTTTCATACTAGATGTGTCATCACAGAGCTAGTCCTTTTTCATACTATATGTGGCATCTACATAGAGCCAGTCCTTTTTCATACTAGATGTGTCATCACAAAGCCGTCCCTTTTTCATGCTGGATGTGGCATCATCACATACATCTGACAATGGAAGGAACCAATCCTGTCATCATGTTATAGCTCTTACACCTGACCATGGAAGGAACCAATCACATAGCACTTACATCTGACCATGGAAGGAACCAATCCTCTCACCATGTCAGAAGGGCACAACACTTACATTTGACCATGGAAGGAACTAATCCTCTCACCATGTCAGAAGGGCACAACACTTACATCTGACCAAGGAATGAACCAATCCTCTCACCATGTTAGAAGGGCTCACAGACTCATCACTTCCTCTTGGAAGGAACCTCGATCTAGAGAACACCAAGCTTCTCCCTGAAGTATTCAAACTTCACTCTGGCTAATGGCTTGGTCAATACATCAGCTATCTATTCATCTGTGGCAACATACAGGAGCTTCACTGCTCCTCTCTGCACCATATCCCTGATATAGTGATATTTGATCTCGATATGCTTCGACTTGTCATGGAACACCGAGTTCTCAGACAACTTCACACAACTCTAGTTGTCGCAATATACAAGTAGCATCCAACTGGAGATCAAATAAATCAGACAGTAGCTTCCTCAGCCATACTACCTCACAACTAGCTAAACAAGCTGTGACATACTCTGCTTCAACTGTAATCAGTGCCACTCAAGACTGTTTCCTGCTAAACTAAGCGATCACACATGATCCCATACTGAAGCAGCACCCTGAAGTGCTCTTCCTATCGATGGCACTGTCTACCCAATCTGAATCAACATAACCTTCTAGGTTAATCTTCTGATCAGCCTTATACTTGAGCCCATAATCAACTGTACCCTTTAGGTACCTCAGAATATGCTTTGCAGCAATCAAGTGAACATGTCTAGGATCTGTTAGGAATTGGCTCAAGGTGTTCACAGCAAAGCAAATATCTGGTCTCGTATTCGTTAGGTACATCAAGGACCCAATCATCTAATGATACATCGTGGCATCAACCGACTTGGATGAAGCATCACTCAATATCTTCAGGTTCGATGCCATAGGTGTGGTCATGGCCTTGTAGTCCATCATCCCGAATCTCTTCAGGATATCTATTGCATACTTCCCTTATCCGAGGGAGATTCCATCTACATTATGCCACACCTCTATGGCTAGAAAATAGTGCATCATACCCAAGTCTTTCATTTCAAACTCGGCAGCAAGCTTCCTCTTCGTATTAGCAATAGCAGGAGTATCATTGGGTTCCCTTCTTCAACCTTGTAGTAAAGGTTGGAATCTGCTTTACTCTTGGTAAATCCCAAATTGGATAGGAAGTTGTCAATTCTACCGTACCATGTCTTGGGTGCCTGTTTCAAACCGTATAAGGATTTCTTTAGTTTACACATGAGTTTCTCTGTCATGTGCCTCAAAAATGAGTGGTTGTTCCACATATACTTCCTCTTCTACTACACCATTCAAGAAATCTTTCTTGACATCCATCTGGTGTACTTTCCACTTCATTACTGTAGCTAAAGCAAGTACTGATCTGATGGAAGTATATCTGGCTACAGGAGCAAAGGTTTCTTCATAATCTATTCCTTCTTTCTGGGAGAAACCACAAGCCACAAATCTTGCTTTATATTTCTCTATGCTACCATATGCAACATGCTTGATCTTATAGATCCATTTGGAAGTCACCACAGACTTCCCCTCGGGTCTTGTGACAACATCCCAAACATCATTCTTCGTGATTGATTGGTACTCTTTGATCATAGCATCCTTCCACTCTTTCTTTTCCGTTGCTTCTTCATAGTTGGAAGGTTCTTTATTAATGAAATCACATAATAAGGCTACATAACTAGAACAGGACCTGGTTCTTTTCCTTTCTCTATGGGTTTCTTCTGGATCCCCATATCTTTTTGCACCTTGGATAGCTTCTCATACCCAAGCAGGTTTCCTCTTGTGAGGATTCTTTTCCTGATGTGGATCTACAGGTTCTTGAGGTTCTTGTAATTCTCGATCTTCTTATTGAATTTCTTCGTTCATGGTTGTGTCATGAATTCTGGGTACTTCTGTTTCTTCAAGCTCTTCAGCAGGTCTCTTTCTGGATTTGTTGTAAGCTGAGTCTTCGTCAAATGTTACATCCCTGCAGATGTCAATCTTCTTGAATCCTGGGAAGTATATTCTGTAAGCCTTAGAGCTTTCAGAGTATCCCACAAATATACCCTTCCTTTCTGAAGGATCTAACTTTGTCCTCTTTTCTTTTGGAATGTGTCTGTACACTGGACAACCAAATATTCTGAGATGGTTGACTTATGGTTTCTTGCCGAAAAAGACTTCTTCAGGTGTCTTGTTCTCAAGTACTCTGTGTGGAGTACGGTTTTGTACATACACCATTGTTTTGGCAGCTTTTGGCCATAGATGCATGGGAAGATCTTGATCATGAAGCATGGCCCTTGCAGCTTCCATGATCATTCTATTCTTCCTTTCTACAACCCCATTCTGTTGTGGATTATGTGGAGTGTTTAACTCCCTCTTAATCCCTAAATCTTTGCATAACTCTTTGAATTCATTTGATGTGAATTCTCCACCATTATCTGATCGAAAAATCTTGATCTTCTTTTCTGTGTGGTTCTCAATCAAGGCTTTGAATTCCTTGAACTTGCTGAATACTTTCTTCATAAAGTATATCCATGTCTTCCTAGAAAAATCATCAATAAAAGAAACATAATATACATACCCGCTCAGAGAGTTGGATGACATTGGACCGCATGCATCGGAGTGGAGGATCTCCAAGATTTTTTTTGCCTTGCTCTCACTACTTGGAAATGTCTTCTTCGTATTCTTTCCTTTCGCACATCCTTTGAATACACCTTCATGTTTTTTCTGCGTTTCTAAAATACCTTCAATAGCTTTGCTTGCAAGTGGTAGTGCCCTGTAACGCACATGTGCAAGCATTCTATGCCAAAGTTCATTTGGTTCTACCGAGTCATGAACCAAAGCTTGTTCTGGTTGGCCCTTCAATTTGTATAGACCTCCTTGTTGTTCCCCAATCACTACTGCATCATCAATAGTCTTTCCCTTTGGCCACATAAGAACTTGGCCATCTACAAAAGAAACCTTCATGCCTTTTGCATCCAAAGCATATATAAAGAGAAGGTTCTTCTTTAGTCCTGGTACAAACAATACATCTTTCATCTTCATAGACTTTCCAGAGTCTAGCTTATAGGAGGATTCACCACTACCTTTTATTGGATACTGGTAGTCATCCCCAAGTTTCACCTTGTGAGGTGACTCATGTTCAGATAGTTTCACAAAGGATCCCTTGAATCCCATCATGTGTTTGGAAGCACCACTATCTATAATCCAATCATTGCTTCCATGTGAGATAGTTCCCATGAGAGCGAAAATCAACACGTATTCTTCATCACTTGAAGAATCATCACTTTCTTGTCTGATTCTCTTTGTGGAAGGTTCATCATCCTCTGCAACATGAGCATGATGTCTTCTCTTGTTTCCCTTTTTCTTGTGAGAGCTCCCTTTGTTTTTAGGACAGTATCTAGATATGTGTCCTTTCTCATCACATGTGTAACATCTAATAGTAGATAGGTCTCTTCTAGAGTGTGAATGCTTACCTTTGGAGTGATGATGGTCCCTTCTGGTTTTCTTAGTGTGGACTGTGAGAGCTTGATCTTCATTTTCCATCTTTTCTTCTCAAGATACTATTCGAGCTTCTTCTTGTGAGCATTCTTCCCATAGTCTGTTGAACTTGACTAGCTTCTTTCTGGCACAGATCCCTTGAATGAAAGAGTCCCATGCCCTAGGAATACCATTTAGGGTGGTCATCACAATTTCTACATTCTCTACATATTCATCTACTGCTTCCAGTTGTTCCTTGATCTGAGAGACCCTTGTAAAGTAAGATTGGATGGTCTTCGCATTATGGATATTTACATTCTTCAGTTGGTTTCTCATAGTCATATTCCAGTTTATGTTCTTTCCTTCAAACATTTTGGTCAGGGAATCAAACATAGATTTAGGTGTCTTTAGGGAGGACACATGTGGTATGAGGTGATCCTTGATTAAATCAGCAATAATCCTCTTAGCCATGACCAATTTCTTCTTGCGTAAGGCCTTAGCCTCATCTCCCTCTGGAACTGGAACCTCCTCATTGATGTAGGAGTCCAACTCATTTTCTTCCAGGACCAGGGAGATCCTATACTTCTAGGCTCGGAAGTTATCAGCTCCCTCAAGATTTTCATCAAGCTTGGTATGATGAGACATCTTAACTGAGAACCTCAAATGGAAATAAAAAATATTTAGATCTTACCAGGTTAAGATGTCAGATCTGGATCTGGAGCTGAATTTCTACAGAGTTGGTTCAGGAGCAGATAGGGTTTGACTTTCTTGGAGTTCTGTCCAACCAAAACCTTTGATCTTGATCTCTAAACTTCGATTTTGAGAGGAGGTCAATCCAGGCCTAGGATCACTCAAAAAATCCACTTCTATGGAAATCCCTAATTTCTGGCAGTAGTGTTGAGTCAAAAACTGAAAATGCTCAGAATCAGATTCTGCTTCAACAGAAAGATGCGCCCTGGAGAGGAGAGTCAACCCAACCTTCTTTTGCTGAAAATCTGTGGAGAGACATCCAAAAAGTAAGAAGCCCTAGTTTTCGTAGCTGCATAGTGTCTTCTTCTCAGGTTAACTCTGATACCATGTTAGATTTTTATCATTTAAGCTAGCATTATATTAGGATATTTAATTGAGAGAATAACAAGCACAACAATAAAACATAAGAGACAATGAACACAATGTTTTTCCTCGAGGAAACCATAAAGGAGAAAACCCTGCAACTTCCTCGGAGATAGAATCAACACCAAAAGCAAAACCCCAAAAATAGTAAGATGATCTCCCGACAACAGTAGTCTCTCTCTCTCTCTCTCTTGTCCCAACAACTTCTTCTCTCTCAGTTATGTGCTACAACTGAGTGTGAGTGAATGTGTGATAAATAGAGAGGCTTACTCTCTATTTATACTAATTCCCGACTTGACAATAACTCACTAGGGAGGACTTCTCTAGGAGAGTCTAATAACCCTAGGGACCCACAACTGTGGGGACTTTATCCCTTCATTAATAGGAGGTTACCCACAATGACTTGACATGACTTGTTTACATTATTGAATCTCCCGATAGGAACATCGGGGCATGACATGACTCAAATACATTATAGACACTTCTCAGAATAAACATCGGGGTACAATAGATAAGATATATAGGTGAATACATTCTGAAGTTACAAATACATCAACAAATCCTCCCTTAAGAATGGACAATGAGATACACCAGAAATAAACCACTCCAAATCCAAGTAGGCATGAAATTGATTAGATGTCTGGAGGGATTTTCTACTTGGGAAGAAGAGGAATATGGTCACCTTGATCAAGAACATAGATAGCTACATAATAGATTATGGTACCATGTAGAGCAACTAAGATAATATGAAAAAAGAGAAAAAGTGCTTGAGAATTCGAACCATGTGAGGTAAACCCGAGAAACTAAGATGTTGCAGCATTGAACATAGATCCACGTGAGGTAATATCAGCTCCCAGTGCGAGGAGCAAGTGTCCAAGCGAATGCAAGAGGTATCCATCTTTACTATCACTGTGAGGAGATGACCATGTGATCGAGTAAGGAGGAGGAGGAGGCATGGGACCATGGAGAGAGAATACTTGAGCTCCATAATCTGATATAGCTTCCAAAATATCCAATGATTCAGAAAATTTAATATTAGCAAACACATAAGAAGAGACTGACATCGAATCCCCAGCAATAAATTTGAAAGAGACTTGGGGTGCTTGAATTTTCACATCAAAACTGATGAGATCAGTCACAAGAATAACTGAGAGTCCTTGAAACTCTAAATTTGAACCAAATAAGATGAGATCAGTTCCAAGAATTTGGAACAAAATTCCAAAGTGTGCCACTGAGATGGCAGATGCACAATTTTCTCCTTCTTCAACAAAACTCTGAGTATTGGTGCAAGTGATCAAGTAGGAATTCACTGGAAGCAATAGATCTTTGAGGGTGAATGGATCACTACCAAAATCTTATATTTCTTCCATAACATCCAAAATATCACATCTATGCACACCAGCATCATGAGTAGAGAGAGAGGAATCGAATTTATCTTCAGCTCCTTGTGTAGTCACTAGAAAACTTTGCACAGAATTTAGGATAGAAGAATCACTAGAGAATGATTGAATAGGATGGAAGGACATTTTGTCTTCAACAATGGAGGTTAGAATATCCTCTTCTGGAACACCTACATGAAAACATGAGACATTAAACTTCTCAAAAAATTTGATAGCAGCAACAAAAGGAGTCTCATCAAGGAGACTTTCACAAATTTGAATTGAATGAGTTGAAGATCTTGCTATTTATTCATCTTGAACAACTTCATCTTCAGGATAATTAATGCATACTAGAGGATCTTGCAAGGAGATTTCAGATGCACCCTCCCAATTCTCTTTTCTAATCTCTTCAGTCTGATGGCCAAATGCTCTATCCAATCTGGACCATATTTCACTTGGGAATTCAACAACATCAATGAGATAGCGCATCCTTGGTGGAATGACTAGACACATGGATCCATATGATTTGTCACATTTATTGAACCAAATAGATTTCCCATCATCAAAATATGGCATTAGCATAGATCCAATAGACACATCAAAGAGCTCATGGTCTTGAGATATGCAACCATCTTCAATTCCCACTCGACATAATTGAATGGTAATAGAGGAGGAAGTGATATCAAATCCATATTGAAGTTCTACAATAGAGCTTTATGCAATTTTCTTCTTCAAATTCAGGAGCAATTTTGAATCCAAGAAGTTGTACATGTAAATCAAATCATGTATGTAAGCTTAAATAAAAACTCAAAAACGTGATTGATGTCATGTTGCGAATTCAATCACAACTTCTTCTACAGTCAACAGAATCAATATTTGTTGAAGACCCATTTTAGATATTGAAGAGATATTTCAAATAATATAAGGAACTTGAACTATCTCATCATGTGGAGTGAGAAATATCAAGCCAAAATAGAGGGTACGGACGGAGGCGAGCCGTTGCAAACCTTCGATATTCAACTGAACATATCTCTCAAGCCAGAGACTCAAATTGAATTCCATGAAAACAAATTTTATATCACAGAAATACTTTTCAAACAAGCTATGGTAGGCCCTATAATATTATATGTATAAGTCATGGTACCTCTTCAAATTTGGTTGATATTTTCAAATTTTGTTGTTGAAATTGTACCTGCAAACACAATTCAATTTGAATCAAATTATACTAAACACTCACCACTTCGACATGTGCACTTTATCTGGGTGCTTCACACCTAGATATACTTCTATGGACATAATCTAGAGGGAGCAAGGCAATAATTCCAGTATTTATGTGGAACCCATTGGCTTCTAGTGCATCAATGGAAGCTTATGAGGTTTGTTGCTAACCTTCATACCAACTTTGATACCATGTAAAATTCAGTTAAGCATAAGATCATCAGACTTGCAGAATTCAAATGAAGAGTTGTAGAAGGAAGAGAAGAAGCAGATCAATAATTCATGAAGAATAAAAACACTCATGAGACCAATAATTGAAATAATAATCATAATACATTAATTAGTATTAATCCACACATATTCAGTAAATAATATGTAATAAAATGGTAGTACATCTAGGATAATTTGAGTGCCTAAAGAGGCAGTTGAATCTACCAACCTAGACTGACTCAGGAGCTAACTCAATGTGGAAAAAATCACCACTAGAGCTAACTAATGCAATTTTGGATCACTAAAATAGTTCACAACCAGTTAACTGAAGAGGGTAGGTGAGTAAGCTCGCCCTACCCCCCTTAAATCATGCAAAATGGTTCTAGAGAGACTGAGAGTCAACTGATGGACACTATTGGTGGCACTCAGAGTAGGTTCCTAAATTATAGGGATTGATCCCTAGAGCACCAAAATTCATGCAGACATGTGCAATAAGTGGTATATGTCCCCTGGATATTCCCCCCGTGCACTAGTGAAGTGATGATGACCTCCTAAGCTAGAAAAATGAACAAATAGACTATGTTGATAAAGTAAGTAGTCAAAGGTAGAATTAGTAATCCTAACAAGGTATACGTAGACTAACCTTCTAGATTTGAATTCGTAAAAGAAAATACATGTTCTTAACCATCAATCCCATTCAAGTAGATGCAATGCAGAATAAGGAAGCTCAGTGTTGGTTATATCACAAAAAATGGTGCAATAATCCATAACTCATCCTGTAGCATGTGGATTCCGCCAAATCTAATATTGTAGCATCTTCCCTCTCCAACTTTTTCTTCTAGAGGCAGAAGGCAACCTTCCAATTTATTAGAAGGATTATAATTATCTTATCCACCACCCATTCCATGCATATTTGAAACCATAGGTATTAAGGTGATTCAAGATTTCGTAACTATCTAAATGATCCATTGTCCTTTTGGATTTTTACTATGACCTTCATAAACTTCTTGGTTGTCTAATTCCCTTAAGATGAGCAGGGCTCCTACTCGAAACGTTGGTTTCAAATTCAAAACGTAGTAAAAATCCAAAAGGATAATGGACCATAGGTATTATAGCGGATATGGACAGAACATGGAATTTACCAACTTTCAACAATGCCCCTACATATTTGAGCTCAACCTGTAATGATAGTGTACAAATAATACTTTAATATTTTTATGGCAAGTGCATGTGACATGCATTTCTTATCATACTTGATAGAGTACTTTTATCCATAACAGATTTAGAACACATGTTTGAAAAAAAATACACATCCATGATATTCACCCCAGGAATCAAGGGCTACGCATAGCCCTTCTGTGAAATGGATCCCATCACCTACGGGGCCCTAGCCACCACCCAGTGTCGTTAGACCACACTCACATAAATATTTAGAACAATTGTTCATTATGTAAAGATGGTTACAAGAGAGTTTCCATAGGCATATTGTAACACCCCGGTTTTGACCCCGTGGTATTAATTGCATATGATGTAAATGTTGTTAAGCTAAAGGAAAATGCCCCACCATGGATTTAGTGTCTTATGTATCGACGATTAAAATTGATGACAATGGTTTATGTGCTATCCAGGAATGATATGTTTGAGACATTATGTAAAATGCAAACTAATAAAAATACCACAACTAGCTATGCGCCACAACGTTAAAGAGATTGGGGCATGATTTCACAAGGAATAGGGAGGGGGGGATTATTTAGACCTTGAGCCTATGGGGAAAAGCCAAATGTCAAGGGAAAACCCATCAAGTTTTCAACCACCCATTTTTTTCCTTTTGTGCCCAGTCATTAGAAGTGGTTGGGGAAGTTATTGCATGGGAATGGGAAGAGTATGGGAAAAATTCGAATTAGGCAAAGCACCCATTTTTGTAAAACGTGTTTTGACTTCATGGAAAATAAATCACCCAAAAACCTATGCACATTCCCTCATGCATTCACATTTCCATCTTCCCTCACGTTTTGGGGAGATTCAAGATGTTTTTTGATCATCCATCCTTCATTCAGTGTGTGGGGGGGTATGCTCATCATTGTGGTTGATCCAAACCTGTAAGAAGACCCATGTCTTTTCTTTTTGTTATTTGTTCTTAACCGTTTACCCTTATCCAACAGTCGTGAACCTCATGGGCTGAGTGATTTGTTGTTTTGCTGAGCGATTGGGTGGTGGAGATCACTTGATTTTATGAAAGAGTGCTCCTCTAAGCTTTCCCTAGTACTATCGAGCATTGGTTCATCATTCTAAACGATGGTATGATATACCTAAGTCATGGAAGGTGTTTCCGCAGTGGTCTCCTTTGTTACAGAGTGAGTGGAGCATGTTTACTGTGTTTTACCTTTTGGTTGTTGTGATGTGCATCCTGGTTTGGGTCTGATTTGTATGCAAGACTTAGGGGTGGAAGAGAAGAGGAATGGGCTTGTTAACCTAGTGTAGAGAGGAACCTCATGAAAATATAAGAGTGGTTGGTAAATCCCCACTGCACGGCCTTGAAGAGCACTGGAAGGGAAGGCATATTCTGAGGGACTTTAGAGCAGAGAAGGGGATGCTTCCTTGTGTTGGGGTGTAGTTATTATGGATACCAGGCCAGATAGATCTTGTGTAGGTGTCCATAGCTCTTGAATAAACCACTCTCTTAGCATTTCTACCTTTCCACCGCCTTAGTAGCCTGTTAACCTAAGGGATATTGGTTTGGATGGTAGCATGTTAACCCAATTGGATCTTGGCTCGGTTGTGTCTTGTTGCACTTGAGCTTGTGTGTAATCCTTGGTTGGATAGCCTGATAAACCCAACTGTGTTGGCTCGGATGAGCTTTTGTTGTATCCTTGACTATGTGTGAGTCTGCTAGTGTTCCCTTATTCCCTGTGGGAATCATGCCCAGCTCGAGGGTGGTAGTGTTGCTGAGAGATTGATGAGCACACTGGCCTATGGTTGGGTGGAACATTGCAGCAACATAGTTGGTTGCAAAATGAGCTTCTTTCAAAGATAAGTCTCTCTGTGTTAATCTATGCATCTACATTTGATTGATGTAATATGATGAACATGTTTAATGTGTTGAATGGATGTATTTCTTCCGCCGTATAATTGCAATTGTATGCATATGTGTATGTTTTCTTTGAATGCATTTTTAAATTATGTTATGGGGCTTGGATTGCCCGGATTGGTGATGGCTTCAATGACCAAATCTACCCAAGACTTCTGCTAACAGGTTGATTTTCCTGGTAGAAATATTCTTTTTGCAACTTGTCGGATGCAGGATGTGGGATGCGGAAACGTCCTGCTATAAATTCTATTCCCCGCATATTTTCTTCCGCAACTTGCAGGATGCGACCTCACAATATCTATTTCCGCAACGAACTATATTTGTGATGGTCTATTCTGCATGCAAAATGCGGGATGCGGGATCGCAATTTCCCCGCAAATCTCCTTCCACAATTCTCCTTTCTACAATGGTCTATTTCGCATGTGGGATGTGGGATGCGGGATCGCAGTTTCCATATTTCCTCGATTCCACAAACTCAAGCTTTCTACACTGTTGATTCTTACAGTTTGATTCTCAGTCGTTGATCTGTTTCCAGATGCGGAACAAATTGTGACCGTCGATTTTTGTCGCGATCTTTCTTCATCGTTCGATCTCCTCTGAGATATTTCTTCGTAGATCGTCGAATTGATCACTAATAGGATCAATTTCTCTGCTATCAAGAAGTTAGAGAAATTATACACATACTTGAATAGATTGAACTTTGAGTTGGATGATGTTGCATCGGTCAGATAACGGTAATGATCATGTTCCCTCTCTGGTGGACGGGAGGGGACGTGACAGTGTGGTATTAAAGCTGCTGGTTGTAGCACTAGGGCCTAAATGGGACAAGTTGAATAGTTAATAGAGCTCATGTTGCAGCTTTGGTCCTCAAAGGGGCCATGAGAAATACACCTATGTGTTCAGAGAAATTCAGCAAGTTTCAACAAGGATTGTAGGGGCCCGAAAGATGAAAAATGGCAGTGCATGTGTGCACCAGATTGAGCGAAAATGGAAGATTTAGGAAAACCATCTTTTGTATGTAGTGTCTGTAACACTTATTGATCATAATCACTTTTCATCAGATCATGGTCAGGTTATTGGTTATCTCATTAACTTTTATGAATCTCGTTTTCCACTATCTAGTTTTTATATACTATTATTTCATAGTATTATGGGATTTAATTCCTACTCTCACTACTTGTGAAATACATTATCTTTCAGTTTTCAATTTTAGTTTCATCACCAATTCCCAATAGGTGTGAAGGTGTTTTTTGTGGGGCTATAGATTTAAAATATGTATCCATTTTTTTCACAGATGCCAAATAGGTTCGTGTGAAGGATTTTGGAGGCTATAAGAATAGTGTATTTATGGACTCTACATCAAGGACGTTTTTTCATCTCATCATGGTTAGTTGGTTGTTTCCATAATCAATACTTATAATAATGCCTACCCATTTAAACTATAAAGGGAGATAATTGTAATGTTTATTTGGCCTAACCTTTTTCCATTATGCCTTTCCCAAGTGAATTTTTTTTGTGTAAGGTTGCACAAGAGCATAGTATATCATCGAGAAGAAAAAGAAAAAATTACAGAGCGATTCACATTGTGACCTAATGGTGGCATGAACGGGTGGAAGCACCAACCCAGCCATGCGAAAATACTGACCATGTTTCCATGTTTTAAACCAAAAAGGCCCTCCCAACAGAGGGAAAACAAGCCTGAACCAGTTTGAAAAGTATAGAGTATATAAACGGTAACCCAAAGCTAACAGAGCTATAGGAAATCAGCCTATCTAGCATAGAAATACAAAAAAACAGAAAGACACAGTAATTACTATCAAAAACATAAAAACCTTTGTTAACCCAAGTGTTCTCCATGTACAAAGCTAGAGTGTTCTTTGGTGATGGGGCACACCTTATATTTAGAGCTCAAAGAATATTCCATGGGAATCTTCACAAGAAATGACTCTATTTTGTGTGGAATGGTTGGCTCGCCCAGCTCTAGACGACACCATTTCTGAGTGGGCTATATGGTTGGCTTAACCAACACCAATTTTTCAGGGTTTGGTATTGCTTCCTACTCCTTGGCCTTGTTGCATTGGCCAATGTTCTTTCCCTAGTCCTTGGACACGTTAAGAGAGACATTTTCAATCAAATTGTCTCCATACAAACTAGATTTTTGAAAACTTACTGCTTCAAAACTTTTTCGAACAAGGTTTGTCCCCATTCAAGACTATCCTCCAAATAGCTCAGGATTTCTATCATTTTCTCTATAATCCCTCTTTTACCCAAATCGACAGCCTTAGAATTTCTCCTTTGTGTCTGAACATCCTCCATTAACAGACCAACATATTTTTTACCACCGATAATGATTTATTTTACCTGTCGATATCGTCGAAGCAAGATGGTGAGAAACTATGCATTCTTCCCAATCATTAATTAGGCCCTTGGTTGAGGTAAATATAGAGTTTAAGTACCCACCACTTCCACATTTTCCAAACCTCCAATTGCTCAAGACTCCACGACCACTACTCCCATTCCTGGGCTTTCCTCACTTCCTTGTGGTCATGGTACCAACAGAAAACCAAACCGACCAAATTCCAAATTGTAGACAAAGAACCGAGCGATTCCAACACATTTCCATTGTTGGGTTTTCGAGCATATAAACTTTTCCCACAAAACAGAGGGCTGGTTCAACTAACATGTTGCCATGAATGTTGATGGTACTTCGAGTTATCACTTCCATCACATGAGGTGATGCCATCATATGTAACATTAAAATTACCATAAACGAGTTGAATTTCATTTAAACCACCCGTCCTTAGACCACGTGTTGGCCTGTGGGTTCAAAGTTTACATGTCGCCCATGTGCTGGCATCTAGCTAGCATCTGCATCCAGGGTTTTCAAAGAGGGGATGTTGGGATGTAATATTTACTTGGTCATAAATCATTTATACCAACATTTCTTATTTTTTGTGTCAGTTAAATATTAAAAGGGGTTGTTGGAGATATGTTGACTTTATATCGTTGCTTGAGAACCTATTGGCCCTTAGTATTGTTTATGCCTCTGTTGGATCGCCACATTGACACTTTTTGAAACTTCTAATGTCCAATTTTTGACCTATTCACTTGATCACTATACCCTATAAATCCATCCATATTTTCATATATTCACCTACTTACCCAACAAGTATAGTCAGGTATAATTATTTACTAAAACTCTTTGATTTCCTTTAATTTAATGTTTTAAATATGATTCTTGGAAGATCGTGACTAGTCATAGTGGATTCCGCTGCATGTTTTGATTTCAGCAACATATTAAACATCACTGAATATTTTCTATGTCATTATTTCGGGTGCTTCCAGATTGCTCAAGCAAAATCGTATTCATCCAGCTTAGCTCTCATTGATGATTCACATATACGAATCAATGAGATATTCATCTATAGGGACTATGTGCCATAGAGATGAAGATATGTTATTAAGATAACAAATTCAAGGCGTCTTTTGAGAATGAAGAATTTGATCATTAAATGAAAGATTCGTTTATCTTCTGAAAACGATTGCACTCTTAATTAGAAGATAGGTTTTGTTGTTGTAAAATCGGGATTAACTATTCTAGTTCTCAATTTATAAATCCATGGATTGAGATGTAATAGGATAACGGTGATAGATGAATTACGTTGCTTAAACACTGGTTTTCTGAATTGAACAGATATTGAACTTATATAATGTTGTTTCTATTATTTCAAGTAATGTTTTATATATCTCTTTAGACTTTAATTTAAATTGTTTTTCTTTCTAATGTTTTCTTCATTTTATTATATGTCTGCAACTTAGAGTTTTAGTCTGCAAGTCGTTTAAGGACTTGTGGTCCTGTTGGAAAGGATCCACTAGGAGGACCATAATCCATTCCCCCTTTAGTTTTAGTTTATGTTAAGATTAGATAATTGGTTAATTATTTTATGTTTTTATTAGATGTGGGAATTTCATTTAGTAGAATTGACAAGCAATTGTAAAAACGAATTTTTATATGCTTTGATTATATCTCTTATTGTTTTATCATTATCGAATTGATGTGCACAATGTTTGATGATTTAGAAATGAGCTCGAATGTCTGTATATATTTAATTGAAGCATTATTTTGAATTTCTAGTTTTATATATTCGAAATTTACTCATCTTACTGCAGCTTTAGATTTTAGTTTAATACATGCATTTCTTTCTGCAAGTTTGGATTTATGAATGTAAGAGACTTAGTTGTAGTATTCTTTTTGAATCTTAAGGTCTGTAAGTTTAAATTTTATTTATCTTGTTGTAGCTTTAGATGTGAGTTTAATTCACGTAGTTACAATTTTGGCAGCAAATCATTTCATATTGTACTGAACAGTAAACTTTGTGTTGATATCAATTCTTAAACTTACACTTTACTTTATGTCACATGATTTTTTTTCTATGTTGCTGCATATTTTTCTGTACATTTAAACTAGTTTCCGAGTCATATCAATTTAAGCAATTAACATTAGACTCTTAAACTTGTAGGGATATCTTTTAGAATTAGGATTAAATCGAATTTGGCTTGAGGAGTATTTCACTTTCATACCTTTTCTTTTATTAAAGCTTGAAAATTTGAGTCCTCTGTAGAATTTGGATTTTTGTATTTAGTTAGCACCAGGACCTTAATATTGAATATAGTTGATGATTACTAGATTAGGCTAGATTAAGCTTTAATCCTACACATATAGTGTTTACATCTCATAAGCTACCTCCCTGGGTTGACAATTTAATACTGGGAATTATTTGACATATAAATTCACCAACATTTTTGGCGTCGTTGCCGGGGAGATGTTAAAGGGATTGAAGTCTCGATAGAAAGGTTGCTTTTACATTTCACAACAAGGGGGAGGGGAAACAATAAGACACAAAGATGACTTCACTATGGAATTTATGTGGTGTAACAACCTGACACATCCACTTTGGTGGGTCACCCCAAAACCTTGTTGTTCCTTTTCATGCAGGTAAGTTTCTTATTCGCAAGAGTGTTTATTTATTTGTGTGTTTGATTTACTTTCTGCAAGTTTATTTTCCACAAGTATGTTTATTTTTCGTGAGAATGTGTTATGCAAAATGTGTTTATTTATTTGCAAATTTGGGTATGTTTATTTCTTTCTTGATAATTTGCAAGTTTGTAAGAAGTATGTTTCTTTCTTAAAGTAGTTTGTTTTAATTTTACAACAGGATTTTTAAACATTAAAATTTTTCATGGAGGCACTCTAATATCTTTGCTACTGATACATTTATGAAGCATGATTTTTGAAGCAATACAAACTTAAGAATGTTCAGGAATTTGTTGAACAAAGAAGGGCTCATTACCGCAAGTAATTTCTTGGATCCTTGTTATTATTAAGCTATCCTTCCACATTGGTTGAAGGGGCCCAAAAATCATGGATGAAGGCTGATGAAGAACAACAATTGGAACCTGAAATTGAAGAATTCCTTGCTTGTTTAGCACCACATGAGGAGTATGTACTAGAAGATTCACTCGGTATAGTAATGAAAGATGTTGGACAAGGAAGCTTCACAAATTGGGAATTCAGTGAACATTGGTATGAGTCAGTCATGCAATCCCTAACCTCCATTTCTCAGCAATTCTTAACATCCAGATCATGTGAGAAGTTGAATCATCATATTCAAGTACTTGTTAACACCTATTTTTAAAATTGGATATAATTATTCCAAGAATCTTGATTCGTGGATGGTTACACTGGAAGTATGCATACACTTGAAGGTATTTTTCACTTCCAGTAGAGTGCGTTAGTATAGGAAATGATAATAAAAATAAAAATAAAAGTAAAGAGAAAAAATCAGTTTTACTATGAAAACCAGTTTGTCTAGCGCAACCTAGCAGGGGTCTAACTAGAAAACCAAGTGACTGGTTGGCTATACTCCATAGTAAATTCTGTTGGTGATGTCTATTTCATTTCTACAAAATCATTTTGGTTCTCTACTCGGCTGGATGATGGGAGATCCATTAAGGATTTCCTTCCAGCAAGTTTCAACCCATCGACTTCAGAACATTTTATGGGTCTGAAACTCAAGACATTAATGGGCACCCTGGAGCCTGCATGACCTAATGGTAGGTATCCTCTATGTCTGCTAAGGAAATACATTAATGTTTCTTGTAAAATGAATTCTACAGTTCATTCGACTCCAATAAATCTATTCATGACTGTTAGGATGTACCGAGTGCCTTGATTTACATTGACATTAAAGGTGGAATATCGCACATTGGTTAACAACTCTCATTATTGGTTGGTAATCCAATGATTCCTACCTGTGTTTGACATCGATAAATTCAATCACATAGGTAGGATTGCACAAAAAGGACATGAACGAAGACCTTGCAGCTCATTAGAAATTATGGGTTTTTTGAAACAATCTGTAATCATACACATTTCCAATAGTTTGCAGCTTTTACTTTGGTACAGAGCAGTCTATTCCTTTATTTTATATAGTAGTACAATATCATTCAACACATACATTGAACAACCTATCAGAAGTGTCATTCTCAGTCTTGCAGTAGCACAATATTTTGCACGTTATAGCAGAAAATCTTATATTGTTACAGAAATTCCATTCTGTCACAGCAGTTCTAGCATGCAGCAGAAATTTTGGCAGCCAAGGTATTTCTAAAGTACTTGGTCTTATAAGTTAAATCTTCTATGAGGTAACAATTTCATCTTTGAATATATTTATTTCATTAAATTTAAGGAAATTTTATTATGGATTATACTTACAATACTTGCTAAACCTATTATCCTTTCTACCCTTTGAACGTTGTCATATAATACCCTTTTCACCATATCTTTGTTGTCGTCATCATTCTATAAACCCCTTTATCTTATAAATCGATCTTCATATCTATGGAACGTAGTGCCTAGAGATGAATATCTCATTCATAGTATGATGATTTTTCCTTCTATCCATTCATAATCCGATTTCCTTTTCATTTTTCCGTGCATAATGTTTCATCATTACATTATCTGTTCAAAACCCTCACAAATCCATTATTCACCATGCACTTGAATAATGATGAGTATGACTCGGGATTATCTATTACCATGCATTCAAAGCATTAGAAGCACTTGAGAAAATCTGTTAGATTTATTAAACGCTTACCTAGTAATCTTTGCCATTTCACCAGTTTCTATTTTGTCCTCTATCCTCTATCCAATTTATAGTTTGAGCATAGTGCCAAGAAAATTATGGGAACAAAGGGGGTTGAATGTCATGAGCCAACATCCATCTCTATGTTAGAAGGCCTTCCTGAGTTCAATGCATGCAAAGAAAAGTTTGAAGGCACGGATTGGTATAAGTTCTTTCAAAAGTTCTGAGGGTATGATATTGAAATAGTATTGTACTTTGCACAAGGATTTGATGGTAAAGTCGTTCATATTGGTAATTTTATCATGGCGGTATCGAAGAAGACAATTTACCATGCCTATGGATTTCCTTGTCGAGGGAAACGATGGTTTAAGAATAAACCAATAGAATGGTCAGTATGTACCCGATTTATAAAGGAAGAACATCAGTCTGCAAGTTGGAAAAAGGGTTTTCCTCATGATTGGATGAAAGATGAATGACGAAATGTGTTATATGTGTTGCAAAAATACTTAACCTGCAAAGGGAGGTATGTAATTACTTTGAATTACCATGTTCGCCTGCTTTTACATTTCGAAGTCAAATTGGAAATGAATTTCTCGTATTTTCTATGCAAAATTCTAGCTAAGATGTCAAGAAGGGTTCAGAAGCACTCTGGTGATGCTTACAATAGTCTTTATCATCATGGTTTGATTAATATTCCTATTGAAGATGAATTGTGTATTCGTAAGGATACCTGGGATAATTTTGTGAACAAGTTTCAGGGTCTCCCTTCATCTGAAATCCCTCCTTATCCACACATTAAAATTTCTCCTCAGGCTAAAGGTCATGAATCAAAACCCGTTCATGACCAAGAACGTGAACCACCCCTAATTGATCTTTTCTCCTTTATATTGAAAAAGAGGTGATGTCAGTCTAAAAATCCTATTGTTGTAGAACTCACAATACCACGAATAACTACCAGAAGCATGGCTAGACAGCTTGTTAAACCCTCAAACTCATCCCAAAATGTACAACAACCTATTTTGGTTGATCTAGAAGAATCCCCTAAGTCATATCTAGATCCTGAGAAGAAAAAGAAAAAGAATGCTCCAAGTCCACTTCCCCCATCATCTCCTAAGAAATTTGATTCCGTATATGATGAACATTTCGATTTTATTCTTCCTGATCTTGGTCCTGAACCTGTAGACCCTCGTCTACATGAAAATCCTTCTGCTTCAAAATATGGCCATGTGGAGTATAATTCTGGATTGTTTAATCGTCGACAATTTGACTATGGGCCTCCTGAAGATAACTCACCTGAACATGAATAATGTGGTGAACATATACCTATAGTTTCCTCCACTTCAGCTAGACCCTCTATAATTGCCCAGCTGCAGAAGAAAAACAAGAAGATTAAGAAGCTTAAAGCTGCACTCGACTCATACAGGAAATCCCACGAGTAAAAAGACTTTTGGGTGGAAGAAAATAAAGAGAGCAATGAGCAGTTGAGAAATTATAATCTCAAACTTCTACAAAAAAATAAGCAATTGAAGGAAAAGTGTGATAAGGCAGTTGTGCACATAAGATGACTTCATAGATTAGTAAGGAATTGGAGAGTTGAGGCCTTCAGGCACTTAGCACACATCCGTCTGTTAAAGAAGAAATTGAAGGAAAAATAAAACCTCGCTAGTGGGAAACTGAACATTGTGGTCAATACCACAAAAGTTCTGTAAGTGGTAATGAAACTCAGTTTTGAAAATTTTACAATCTCTGGCAGGCATGTTTGCATGAGGACATGCAAATAGAAAATCATGGGGGAGATGTTGGCTCACCACATTGACACTTTTTGCACCTTCTAATGTACACTTTTGACCTCTTCACTTGATCACTATACCCTATAAATCCATCCAGATTTTCATATATTCACCTAATTACCTAGAAAGTATAGTCGCGTATAATTATTTACTAAAACTCTTTGATTTCCTTTAGTTCAATGTGTTAAATATGATTCTTGGAAGCTCGTGACTAATCATAGTGGATTCTACAACATGTTTTGATTTCAACAACATATTAAACATCATTGAAGATTTTCTATGTCATTACTTCGAGTGTTGCCAGATTGCTCAAGCAAAATTGTATTCAATCCATCTCAGCTCCCATTGATGATTCACATATACGAATCAATGAGATATTCATCTCTAGGCACTACGCACCATAGATATGAAGATATTTTATTAAGAGAATGAATTCAAGGCATCTTTTGAGCATGAAAAAGTTGATCATTGAATGAAAGATTCGTTTATCTTCTGAAAACGATTGCACTCTTAATTAGAAGATAGGTTTTGTTGTTGTAAAATCAGGATTAACTATTCTAGTCGCTAAGTTATAAATCCATGGATCAACATGTAATAGGATAACGCTGATAGAAGAATTACGCTACTTAAACACTAGTTTTCTGAATTGAACAGAGATTGAACTTATATAATGTTGTTTCTATTATTTTAAGTAATGTTTTATATATATCTTTAGACTGTAATTTAAATTGTTTATGTTTCTATTGTTTTCTTCATTTTATTATATGTCTGTAACTTAGAGTTTTACTCTGCAGGTCGTTTAAGGACTTGTGGTCCTGTTGGCAAGGATCCACCAGGGGGAGCATAAACCCTTCCCCCTTTAGTTTTAGCTTCTATTAAGAATAGATAATTGGTTAATTATTTTCTGTTTTTATTAGATGTGAGAATTTCATTTAGTAGAATTGGCAAGCAATTGTAAAAACGAATTTGTATATGCTTTGATTATATTTCTTATTGTTTCATCATTGTTGAATTGATGTGCACAATGTTTGATGATTTAGAAACGATCTCTGATGTCAGTATATATTTAATTGAAGCATTATTTTGAATTTCTATCTTATAGATTCGAAATATACTCATCTTACTGCAACTTTAGATTTTAGTTTAATACATACATTTCTTTCTGCAAGTTTGGATTTATGAGTGTAAGAGACTTAGTTGTAGTATTCTTTTTTAATCTTAAGGTATGTAAGTTTAAATTTTATTTATCTTGTTGTAGCTTTAGATGCGAGTTTAATTCACGTAGTTACAATTTTTGGTAGCAACTCATTTCATATTGTACTGATCAGTAAACTTTGCGTTGATATCAATTCTTAAACTTACAGTTTAGTTTCTTCACATGCTCTGTTTTCTGTGTTGCTACATAGTTTTCTATACATTTAAACTAGTTTCCGAGTCATATCAATTTGAGCAATTAACATTAGATTCTTACACTTGCAAGGATATGTTATAGAATTAGGATTATATCGAATTTGGCTTCAGGAGTATTTCACTTTCATACGTTTTCTTTTATTAAAGCTTGGAAATTTAATTTGAGTGCTCTATAGAATTTGGATTTTTGTATTTAGTTAGCATTGGGATCATAATATTGAATATAGTTGATGATTACTACATTAGGTTAGATTAGGCTAGATTAAGCTTTAATCCTGCACATATAGTGTTTGCATCTCACAAGCTACCTCCTCGGGTTGACAATTTAATACTGGGAATTATTTGACATATAAATTCACCAGCAGCCTCACTCTTAGTATTCTTAATGAGCATATATAACCCTCAATTGGTTGGTTAATGTTTAACTTATTGGTCCCTAGCATCCATTAATACCACTTATTATACACCATTAATGGGTAATTATTTGTTTCACATTAATGATCTGTATTATTATAGTCCCCATTTCTCTCTTGGTTTCATTGATTATAGCAACATTCTTTGTTGGATAATTATTTAATGGTGCATTTGTTTATTTCTTCATTTGGCATGACTACACTTTATGACAGGAAGACCATCTTTTTGTATGTGGTGTTTTTAACACATTGACCATAATCACTTTCATGAGATCATTGTCAGGTTAATGGTTTGCTCATTAACCATTGTGAGTCTCTTCACCAATTATGTCATTTTATATACAACTATTTAATGAGTCTTATGGGATTTAAGTTCCTACTCTCACTACTTGTGTGTATTATCTTTCACTTTTGGATTGTAGGTTTCTTGTATTTTCTTCACTAATTCCAAAGAGGTTTCTGTGAACGTGTTTTTTGTGGGGCTATAGTTTTGAAACAATTATCCATTTTCTTCACGAATACCAAAGAGGTTCATGTGAAGGATTTTGGAGGCTATAATAATAGTGTATTCATGGACTCAACATCAAAAGCTTGGTTTCGACTTGTCATGGTTAGTTGGTTGTTACCATAATCAATAATGATCATAATCGCTACTAATTAAACATTAAGAAGAAATGATTGTAATGTTTATTTTGTTTAACATTTTTTAATTACATCTTTTCCAAGTAAATGTTAAAAAAAAGCTATAGCTATGAAATAATTATCCATTTTCTTCATGATGTCAAAGAGATTCATGTAAAAAAAAAACATATATAGCTCTAGCTTAGTCCTTATTGATTATTAATAATCATTAATATCACTTATTATACACCATAATGGATCATTACTTGTTTCGAATTGCTTATCAATATAAAAATTAGAATTATATAAGCCTTAATACTTATAAATATCATTTTCACCACAATTATACTACCACCAAGCACATGTGTCGATTACTAATATGTGACATGCTTTTAAGTTCTAACTATGTTAGGTACCTAACCCATACCTTCACCATTTATTTTTTTCTCGCAAAGGAAAACTAATAAGCAAGTGAGAAGTGAGGATTTAAACATTACACTTACTAAGGACAATGGGTTAAGAGACCAATTATTATTTTGTTCACATAATGTGTAAGAATGCATCTTACCTCCTTCTCCTTTAAGGTGTAGCAAGTACCTTGGCCCCACCATTACAAATATCTAAACCACAAGAGGAGCACTTGTGAATAATTAGATTATTTATTGCGTCATAGCCTACTTTCCAAATCAATACTCTATCATTGTGGATCAGAAAATAAACATTCATTGGTTTTACTAAAATAAAGTCCCTTTCATATTTGGTGGCTATCATATACCATCTCTGGACATGGCCCCCTTGCACCTATTACAAATACCAAAGAAGATATTATCACAAGATTACCTGCCCTTAAATTAATTGATAAATGCACAAGTTAGATTCTTTTAAAAGATATTAAACCATAAGTCAAATAAGATTATCTTATCAAGTTCTTGGAAAATGTTTTATAGGACTAAATTATTTCCATGGTTTATAAAGTGACGCAATTCTTTATATTAATTTCCAAAGAGTAGGGCATGCTTCACTATGGCCAGAATTTTATATAGAAATTTTAATATTGGGCTCACCAAACTATGATACTCCGCATATTTATTTATGTGCACATGTTCCCTTCTACAAACTTCTATATAGTTGACCAAATATGTCTTAGATCTGTTTCCTGAAAATTGAGGAAAGCGCAAGGCCAATATTAAATTAATAATAATAAAATTTAATAAGGCATGAAATAATCATTAATAAGTGTTACAAGGAACGCCTTTTAATAAAATGGGATAAACTAAGGTAAGCTTACTTAAATGTTTAAGCTAAGTATCTATTCTGAGTGAGTTGACTTTAAATATCCCATTCATCGAATATAGTTGCATTTACTATATTGGATAAATTTTGATTTTACATTTTTGGAATATGAGATTTAATTGTTAAGTATCTATTCTGAGTGAGTTGACTTTAAATATCCCATTCATCGAATATAGTTGCATTTACTATATTGGGTAAATTTTGATTTTACATTTTTGGAATATGAGATTTAATTGTAATTTGTGTTTTGAGGTCGAGGGTTTCTGGTGCTTCCTCTGAATTTCAGTATTCTCAATTATATTTAGATGAAAAATGTGTATTTGTTGATGAGTTATTTTACTTTTATGAATATGAGATTTAATATATTAAATGATAGAAACATAAAATGATCTCAAGTTTAGAAAGTTCATATATACATGTTAAAACTTTGTTAGATTTAAAAAATGAGTTTATCATGTTATTATGTTGTTGACTTCAAGTTTTATTATTTTATATTTAAGATAATGTTCTATATCATTATTTATATGTTATAAATCCTTGTTTGTTTTATTGATCGTGGTTTTGGTTAGTAAAGGTATATTTTTCTTGTGATTTGTGAGGCTCGGGGATAGTTGAAACTCAAGGTGTTGATGCTCCGCACCTTAGTTTGAATTCTCCAACTTATTTGTTTCATGGTTGGGGTTTTGTGTAAGGCTTAAGGTACATATTGGTAACTCAAGTAACTCAAACCTATGCCTTACATGCATGAATCTAATCAATTATTGATTCTTCCTAGTGTAAAGAATAATATATCAAAGAATGTCAAACCTATGTCTTACATGCATGAATCTAATCAATTATTGATTCCCCTAGTGTAAAGAATAATATATCAAAGAATGATAGATCATTTTCTTGCACTTCATTCTTTCATGATCTGACCAAGCATCATTTTTAACTCTCTTAGTATGTGGAAGTTACCAACCTTCTACTTTAAGTATGGACATTGATAAATCTCTCTCTCTCTCTCTCTCTCTCTCTATCTATATATATATATCTTAAAGAGATACCCATACAACAATTATGGAAGAGTTTTATAGAGCATATCTAAATTCAATTTGGATTTCATTAGGGGAGTTTCTTTGTCCTAAATTTCATCATCATCATTATATTTGTCCCTAATTTGAGAAGGATTCTATCATTGTTGTAAGTAATCTTAAAGGGAAAATTTTACACATTTTTTCTCTTATATTGAGGTGTTTAGCATTTATTATCACCAACTAAGGATGATAAATGACAACTACATACCCCATGACCAACATATATGTATGTTATGTAGCTAGGAAAAACACTTCATTTTCTCATGTTAGCCTTATTACCTTATTAGATATTACTACATATTTAAAGATCCTCACACTTTGACGTCCTAGATTCATTATGAAGACCATATGTATGTTGTCATTTACATTAGAGATCCTAATCAGTGTTGGAAGAAGTTGATGCATACCGACATGTAGCTTGATTTAGGGCCTTGACTTACAACCTATTAATTAGGCACATAGTAAGTGTTAAATTTGAGAACCATAGATCTATAGGTCAATATGAGAGCTATTGGAAAGGAATTATGCAGTGGAATAATTAAGATCAATATACACTGAGCAAAGAATTCATGACAGAAATTTTAGATAAATCGGACAAGAATTGCTCAGATAATCAAAACATTAATCTTCATTAATTTAATCAGTAATACAATGGTAGTACAATAAATAGAATTCGAATATTGTGGATAGGATTCAAATCTACCAACTCTAACCGACTGTTTAGCTAATTTAGTGTGGAAAAATCACAGCTGGAGCTCACTAGTTTAACTCTGGATGTCTAAATCAATCTACAATCAGTTAACTGATGAGGTAGGTGGACAAAAGGTGCCACACTCCCTGCATGCATGCAAAACTGGCGTTACGCTAAGTAATAGTGTTCTAACTGAAAGTAACTAGAGGATAAATCAACATAACTGCTTACCTACCACAACCAAGTGAAGGTGACTGCTAGTGGCACTCAGAGTGGGTTCCTATAATGTAGGGATTGGTCCCAAAGGCACATAAACTCATGCATGAAGATGCAGTACATGGCATATAACCCCTAGATGTGTCCCCCATACTCTAGTACAGTGATAATAACTTCCTAAGTTAGGGAAAATGACCAAATAGACAATATTGGACAAAGGATGATTAATTAATCCTAACACCCCCCTTAATCCTAACTTTGGACAACTTGGGCCCCGACAACTGGGCCAAAAGTCACCCATACAATCTGAATGAATAAAATATTGCTTAATAAAGTAAGGAAAATGAGAAAAACCTCATGGGACCCCCCCCCCCTCGAAATAAGTATGTAATCAGGAAACAAGCTTCCATACTTAAGAGAAAAATTTTCTCTCTGACCAAAAACTTGTGAAAAAAAATTGTTGCAATCTGCAACTCTGTGGAGAAGTAATGTAGAATCTTCGTTCTTTTGTGCACCAATATCATGGGACTGTGCATGTGAACCTCTCCAAACTAAATGATTATGTTTGGAGGAATTTTCCTATTGGAAGAAGAGGAATATGCTCAACTGAATCAAGAACATAGACAAGTGCAAGATGAAAACTAGACCCATGTAGAGAAACTGAGATCAACTGATGAGAGAGAAAAAGTGCTTGAGAATTCGAACAATTTGAGGTAAACCCAAGCAACTTATATGTTGCATCCTTGAACATCGAACCATGTGAGGTAAAATCCACTATAGGAGTTAGGAGCAAGTGTACAGGCAAATGCATGATGTATCCATCTTTACTAGTACTGTGAGGAGATGAGCATGTGATCAAGTAGGAAGGTAGAGAATTTATGGGACCATGGAGATCAAATGCTTGAGATCCATAATCTTATATAGCTTCTAAAATATCCAATGATTCACAAGCTTTAATATCAGCAAACTCATGAGAGAAAACTGACATCGAATTCCCAACAACAAATTTGAAAGAGACTTGAGGTGCTTGATTTTTCACCCTAAAATTGATGAGAACAACTACAAGAATTACTGGAGGCTCTTGAAACTTAAAATTCGAACCAAATAATGTCATATCAGATCCAAGAGTGTGGAACAAATGATCCAAGTGCTCCATTGAGATGGTAGATGCACAATTTTCTCCTTATTCAACAAAACTCTTGAGTATTGGTGCAAGCAATCATGAAGGAATTTGTTGGAAGCTCTAGATCAATGAGGGTGAATGGATCACTCCTAAAATTTGATATTTCTTCCAAAACATCCAAAGTATCACTTTTCTGCACACCAACAGCATGATTGGAGAGGGAAGAATTGAATTTCTCTTCAACTCTTCGAGCTTTCACTGGAAAACTTTGCACATAATTTAGAATAAAAAAATCACTGGAGAATGACTGAGTAGAATGGAAGGAGATTTTTTCTTCAACAATGGAGATTCAAATGTCTTCTTTTGGATCAACTATATGAGAAGATGAGATATCATAGATCTCATAAAATTTTGGAGCAACAGGAGAAGGAGTCAATGCAAGGAGACTTTCAATAATTCGAATTGATTGAGTTGAAGATTCTGCTTCTTCTTCATCTTGAACAACTTCATCTGAGAGAATAGAGGTCGAGACTTTTGAAGGGAGAACACATGAGGAGGTGTTGGATTCACTCCAACTATCATATACTTATTTCTTCACACCAAAGGATCTATCTATGTTTCTTCAGAGCTCAAATGGATACTCAACAGATTCCATGAGATAATACATATCATGAGACATTGCCATACCCATACTTCCATATGCTCTGTCACAATCATTTATCCAACCTTCTTCCTCTTCATAAGATTCTTTACCAACTCCAAAAGACACATCAAGGAGATCATGGCTCTCAAGATATGCAACCATCTTCAATTTCCACTCAACATAATTGAATGGTGATAGAGGAGGAACTGATATTAAATCCATTTTGAATTTGTACCTACAAAAATGCTGCAAAAACAATAAATTCGCAAACATTTGTCAGTTCAAACCTTTCCACCTAGAAATGTGCACTTTTTCATATTCCATCACACCTGGATAGACTTCTCTGGATATAATCCATAAGGAGCACTGTTATGATTCCAGGAATTATGTGGAAACTCAGCTGCTTCTGGTGCAAGCATGGAGGTTTTAGACGTTTGCTACTAGCCTGAACATAGGCTTTGATACCATGTTAAATTTGAGAACCATAGATCTACATTCAAATATGAGAGCGATTGGAAAAGAATTATGCAGTGGAATAATTAAGATCAATATACTTTGAGCAAAGAATTCATGACAAATTTTTTTGATAAATCAAACAAGAATTGATTAGATAATCACAACAATAATCTTCATTAATTTAATTAGTAATACAATGGTAGTACAATAAATAGAATTCGAATACCGTGGATAGGATTTGAATCTACCAACTCTAACTGACTGTTTAGCTAACTCATTATGGAAAAATCATAGTTGTAGTTCACTAGTTTAACTCCGGATTTCTAAATCAGTCTACAATCAGTTAACTGATGATGTAGGTGGACAAAAGGTGCCACACTCCCTGCATTAATGCAAAACTGGTGCTAGGCTAACTGATAGTGATCTAACTGAAAGTATCTGGAGGATAACTCAGCATAACTACTTACCTACCACAACCAACTGAAGGTGACTGCTGGTGGCACTCAGAGCGAGCTCTTGTAATGTAGGGATTGGTCCCAGAGGCACATAAAATCATGCATAATTCTTGTCCCCCATACTCTAATACAATGATAATAACTTCCTAAGTAAAGAAAAATGACCAAATAGACTATATTGGACACAGGAGTATTAATTAATCCTAACAATTAGAGATTAATATATCATGTTTACTTTCAAATGAGGAATCATCATCAAATATCTTTTACATTCTAGAGCTTGGCTTCCACATGGGTGTAGATTCATCATAGCATATTACTAAATTTTATTCACCCTCAAATGTTAAGAGATACCACTCTTCCTATATTCTCTCACAAGGATAGAGTTGAACTCAATCAAATATCTTTTATTTAATCCCTTGTTGTGCCAAAGTACTAGAGTACTTACTTCCCTTGACGTGCTAAGTAATAGAGTACTTACTTCCCTTTTAGGGGTTGTTTTAGACACTCCCTTCTTGTTTTGGATATTTTCTTTCCCAGTTTTTATTACCTAAATTATCACTTATAAACAATAAATTAAATTTCTAAAATATTATTAAGACCATTGTTCATGACCTCCCTAATGAAATTGGTTATTCAACTAACTCAAAAACATTTTAGGAAGGACAAATTTGTAAAATTTGTAATATAAAGGAAGTTGAGGATGAACACCAGTTCTTAAAATTCCCAACTTTGATAACATAATATATAACTTTAACTATTTCATTACTCAATTACTCTTAAAAACCTACTAACTTACAAAAACCATGATAACCTTGCTACTTTTATATACACTATGTTCAAATATAAAAATGATATGTTGAAGATTGTTTAGTCTAATTGCTTGTATTAACGTGATAAATATTGTTGGCCTTAGGGGCCATAAAGAAGTAGTCTAAATGTTATACGATCTAGAATATTATTATACAATTTTTGGTTAAATTGCAATTATCAATTACTTAAATTGCATTTTGGAATGTATCATTGCATTCAACACTTTCAATAACTCTATTATTCTTAGAATGTAAAATTTTAACAACTTATATTGCAACTTCAACTATTCTTCTTAAAATTTTACCAAAATTAATTCAGAAAAAAAAAAACTAAATTATAAATACCATCACCCTAGATTTAATATATTTTTAATAAAAAATTAAATTTTTTTATTAAATATTAAGTTTGCTTACTTTATGTTAATAACTACAAGCACAAAATTTCTTGTGTATATGTTGTGATTTTAGTACTTATGAAAATTATTAAATATTAAGTTTGCTTACTTTATGTTAATAACTACATGCAGGAAATTTCTTGTGTATACGTTGTGATTTTAGTACTTATGTTTTTAAAAGGTTAATGATCCTTATTTATTAGGAATTAAGTAGCATATTTGCAAGATGGTTTTTTTTTCATAGAAGTTGGTATGTTATTTATTGAATAAGAAGTTTTAAAGTGATATATTTTATATAAGTATAGGTTAGAAAAGTTTGACTGAAGATCAGCTTTCTATAATTGTTTGTAAGATTTTTTTTTGAAATGGAAGCTGGTATGTTCTTAATTAATATAAAGTTTTATATTTTATATAAATATAGGTTAGAAAACTTTTGTCAAAGATAAGCTTTTCTATTATTTCTTAATAATTGTGTCTAGTTGATTTTTAACTTAAATGAGGTTGGAAAATGATTTTGATAAAAGATTATAACTTCGAAACATTTAAGGCAACATAACCCTCTCTGATGATGAAAGCTTAAAATTGAGAAATACAAATAATATATATAATTTTTTATGGAATGATGAAAATATCACAAAAGAAAACTTTGTTATTATAAAAACACCATTAATCTCAAGCTTAATTATCATCCTAACTTTTATAAAGTTACAAATCTTTAAAAAAATGATTAGTAAGTTAAAAATTAATTCACATAAACTAAATGTATATAATGATTAGAACTTTGAAACATTTAAGACAATATAACCATCTCTTATGATAAAAGCTTAAAAAGTAAGAAATAAAAATAATGTATTTAATTTTCTATAGAATAATGAAAATTTCAAATACAAAGAAAAACTATATTATTATAAAACACCAATTACTAAGTTAATAATTATTTTACATAAACTGTATAATGAAATCAACACAAACTTTTCAAAAAATATATAACAAAAAATAATCTATAAATCATATAGCTAAAAAGAAATTGAAATGAAAACTTATTTTCTATTAAGATGCATTTTATATAACAATATTAAATATACTAGACCACCTCCTTTCACCCCTTGGCATGTAATATCCAAAACTCCTTTTATATTTCCGCCCAACCCTCTTTACATTGTAAAGGGAGAGTTAAAACTTAAAGAGGCAAGTATTCTTCTGTTTGACGAACCGAGTGTTTTGATTTGAGATGGTGATAAGCAGGCTGGTAATGTAAAAGCGTGTCTTGTGCATGAGTCTTTATTTATGCATCAGTTTATATATCACCCTATGTGGTGGATTTCTCTGATATGGAAAGTAAAAGTGTCACAGAAAGTGAAGTGTTTTTTTGGCTTATTATCAATGTTAGAGCATCAAGCTAGGATATGCTGTATTTGGACCTGGAACCATAGTTCTTGTGTCAATTTTCTTTACAATGTGGCTGAGCATCCACGACTAAAATTTGAAGTGGTTATGTATTTTATGTGGGAATTTTGGTTGGCCAGGAATCGTCTTTTGTTTCAAGAGGTTGTTCCTAATGCAAATGCTATCATTTTGAAGATTTGTTCTCTCATTTATTCTCGGGTTGTTTTGAGTTCCGGTTGCAGGCCTCGGGCTATTATTTTTCCTGCTTAGTCGGATGATGAGGTGGTGGGTTTTTTTGATGGGGCGGCACTTGATGGTGTTTGTGGTGCAGGTATGTTTATAAAGATGAGGGGGATGTTTGTTTTCATCTGTATATGGGTGCTGGTTTGGGATCTAATAATCGAGCATAGTTATTGGCTCTTTGGGGTCTTCTCCATTTTGTCAAGCATCGTGGGATATGTCTTCAACGTATTATGGGTGATTCAAAGGTGATTGTGGACTGGGCTCTCAAACGCCAGTCGTTTCAATCCATTTTCCTCCATCATTGGACCAGAAGGGTCCATGGGCTGTTGGATGCGGGTCCGCCTCTCACTATTTTACATGTTTATCGTGTGTTTAACACTCAGGCGGACTCTTTATCGAAACAAGCAATTGGTTTATCCCATGGTTTGATCTACTTGAAAGAATTTGCGCATGACTCCTTGATTAAGGAGGGCTTTCTAAACTGTTTTTAAGTAGCTGGTGGTGGTTTTAGTATGAACCTTTATCGTTTTTTTTCTAATATGGGATCTCTACAGCCATATGATTATGTGTTTTTTGCGACCTGTGGATAAGATCAAGATCTGATCCGTTATGTCTTTGGCATGTTATGTCGTTGGCACATGCTTTATGGAAGATAGACTCTGGAACTCTGTTTCTTTTTCGACTCGAAAAGCTTATATAAAAACTATATTTTGAAGTTTTCATAATCTCTTATAATCTTTAGATATGTTTAGTTATATTTTTATAATATAAGACAAACTCTTTTTGCTTTTATATCCACTATTCACTTGATACAACTTTATTTTAATATAAAGTTATCTTTTCCGCATGAAAAAAAAGTTAAACAATAAGATAAAATATTACACATTTATTATTATGTAATCCCATTACATGTATTATTATGTAATCCCCCATTACATGTAAAGAGGGTTAAGGAGGAGCACATAAAGGAAACTCGGTTCTCTTTATTTGCCACTCTAACCTTTTCATATGTAAAAGGAAGATTCAACAATAAATATGTATATACATATTTATTTTATGTTTTTATTTTTTTTTATTTTTTTTTAAATAAATTTAAAACTTTTTACATTTAAAATTTAATTTATTAATAATTTATTTTTAATTTTTATAATTTAATATTTTTTTAACAAATTAAATTAAATTATTTTATTATAAATTTAAATTTACTTAAATAAGTAACTTCTAAAATATCATTTCTTATTTTTTCTGTTTTCTTCTTTCTAATATTATCGAGGAAGACATACCTTGTCATTATCATAATATGGTTACTTAGTTAAAAAACAACGGGGCAGTATTATAAATAATAATTTTATTTTAAATAAATTAAGTAGTAATGACACTTCACATTACAACTTGCAAATATTTTATTGTTTTTAGCCGTAAAAGTGGAAAAAGGTTTCATTTTCACAAATAAACAAAATATGCCATTTGCAAAATATAATTTTGTTTTTTAGCCGTAAAGGTGAAAAAATGTTTCATTTTCGCCCACAAATAAAATATGCCAGTAGAAAACAAGTTAACAAAAACACAAAAGCATATTTCTGAAGTTAAGTTTTGGAGCATTAAAGAAATTATATATTTGACTGGTAATAAAATAAAATGCAGATCTTTATTTTGCACCAGATTATTCCTTAAAACGATTAATATTAATCATATGAATACATGAATTAAGTGTTCGATGACGCGTGTGGAAAGCTGCAACCCCTTAATTTTTTCTTTGATTGAACAAAGATATTTTTGGGGCAAGATTCCTATGGATTGAGCACTTTATATTTTTATTTTTTTTAATGTCAAAGCCCACTCGAGAAATAATTAATTAGGAGTATTTTATTTATTTTTAAAGCCCACTTGATCAATAATTAATATTTAATCGCAACTTGTTCATTTCTTTTAAAAAGTGGAAACATTTAATACAAATTTTTATACCCATAAAAGACTATTATATTGTTAGTATGTAATTTATTTTAGTAATTTAATCAAAATCCAATCAGTAAATATGAAACGATTTGAATACCCATATCAAATGTCTTTAACAAAATTTTATAATTTATATCGACAAAGTCCTGCTCACTATCATCAATTTAGAATATAATATTTGGTTAATGTTAAATTATTGAGAAAAGCAACGTATGGTTGATGTTAATCAATTGGGAAAGAAAAGCAACATATCATTCGAAGAGAAAAGCTTTTGATGTATATGTATGGACAAGGATAAGATGTTTAAAAAAAAAGGCGTGATAACATTTAAAAAACTATAAATATTATGCATGAATTTCAATTTTGAATATTTTTAAATGGTGAGAGGTTTGGCTTAGATTAAATCAATCGTTAATTTTATTGTTAATTAAGATATTAATTAATTTTTTAAATTTTATTGAGGAAATTCTCATTATAATATTTTGGTATTTTGTTGATAACATATTTATATGTTGAAATCTATAAAATTGGATATTAAAAATAACAATAATAGATTTAGATTCAAAATTATAAAAAACTTTTAAGATGTTTACAATTTGCAATCTCAACAAATAAATCTAAATCCATCATTATAACTACACAAAATTATAATTGTTTGATTTTAATTATAATTCATGATAATAAAATTGGTTGAGAAATGGTTGAAATGTTGAGAGTTTATCCTTCTAGTGATATTTCTACTTGCAAAGTCAACCAACCCAATTGGTTTAGAAATTTGGGGTTTTCAAAGTTCTTGAAACATGAAGGAGCCCAAGGCTCCAGGCATTGGTGACTTGGCAAGGGGAGAAAAATGGGTATTTTTAATTAGAAAAATTGGACATTTTATGGGTTATGTAAATAGAAACATGTTTGAAGTTACAACAACAATCATGCATGGTAAGAACGTTGAGGGTTTCCCATGCAAGGGACACTAAGCACCGATGTCTCAAGTTACAACAACAATCATCCATGGAGAGAATATTGAGGGTTTCCAAGGAGAGGGACACTAGGCACTAAGGTTTCACAAGCTGAGTTAGGGACACCAAGAACCGAGGTGAGGGGAGGGGATGAGATTTAAAATAGATGCAATTCAAGGAAATTGATGATCATTTTCGAACAAAAAAATAAAAATAAGTCGAACAATGAAATTTAGCTCCTAAATTTTGCCTCCTTGAGACAATATAGGATCTATTGTTGGTTTTTTAAATGGGGCTTTTGGGGCTCTTCAAATGAAAAATATGCTCAAGGTCATCTCAATAAGGGGGGCATGGGAATAAGATAATCTTGTAGTGAAATGATCATCTTTCTAGCCATAAATTTGATAAAGAATTTGATAGAAATTTTAAGCATGATTTAAGTTCTATGCATGGTGGACCAATGCATTGAGCTATTTTTCCCAAATTCTGAATTGACCCATATCCTCAAAAAAATATCTAGAGTTTTGGATAAGTTGGAACTCTGTCTTGTACCTCTAGATTCCAATAACAAGAGGGAAGTTTACTAAATGATTAGAAGACTCCATCGGATTATAGTGGAGTGAACATTAATGCAGAATAGAATCCCACTACCATAAATGACATGTCATTGTAGAAATGGTTTACAATCGATGACATAGTTAACAATCACTAGCTAATGAGGGTCCACAAGGAACTATTGATTGAAGGAAGATGCCATCACATTAACAATGAAAATTGGAGCTCTAAAGTTAATTTCAACATCAACAAAGGATATCAACATTAAAGCTAGCTTCAAAATTGATAAAATTTATTGATATAAATAACGAGATTTGAAACTTTCATCCTTAATACTAGGCACTATTGGTTGAAGGAAGATGATATCACATTAACGATGAAAATTGGACCTCTAAAGTTAATTTCGACATCGACAAAGGCTATGAACACTAAAGCTAGTTTCAAAATTGATAAAATTTATTGATATAAATAATGAGATTTGAAACTTTCACCCTTAATACTAGGCTCTATTGGTTGAAGGAAGATGCTATCACATTAATGATAAAAATTGGACCTCTAAAGTTAGTTTAGACATCGAAAAAGGCTATCAACACTAAAGCTAGCTCAAAATTGATAAATTTATTGATATAAATAATGAGATTTGAAACTTTCACCCTTAATACTAGGCACTATTGGTTGAAGGAAGATGCTATCACATTAATGATAAAAATTGGACCTCTAAAGTTAATTTAGACATCGAAAAAGACTATCAACACTAAAGCTAGCTCAAAATTGATAAATTTATTGATATAAATAATGAGATTTGAAACTTTCACCCTTAATACTAGGCACTATTGGTTGAAGGAAGATGCTATCACATTAACGATGAAAATAGGACCTCTAAAGTTAATTTCGACATCGAAAAAGGCTATCAACACTAAAGCTAGCTTCAAAATTGATAAAATTTATTGATATAGATAATGAGATTTGAAACTTTCACCCTTATTACTAGTATCTATCGATAGGAATTTTTGAATTAGACAAACTTAGCTTCAAAATTGATAAAATTTATTGATATAGATAATGAGATTTGAAACTTCACCCTTAATACTAGTATCTATTGATAGGACTTTTTGAACTAGACAAACTTAACTTTTTTGGCGAACAAAGTAAAGTTCCATCTTGATTATTGTCTTAATAAGCCAAATCCTTAAAGTTAAAATTTCCATCAATCTAATGGAACCTATTAAAAATGGTCAAATTTGATAAAAAAAATTCCCATCCCATAGAGGTTGAATTTGTTATTTAAAACTTGGACCAAATTGATAAGCTAAATCCTTTTTCGTGAACAAAGTAAAGTTTCATCTTGATTATCGTCTTAATAAGCCAAATCCTTAAAGTTAAAGTTCCCATCAATGAAGTGGAACCATAAATTTCCATTAAAAATGATAAATTTGATAAAAATATTCCCATCCCATAGAGGTTGAGTTTGTTATTTAAAACTTGGACCAAATTGACAAAGTTTTGTGATAATGAGATTTGGGGTCCGGGAGTGTAAACCCAAAGGGGAAGAAATGATCGTGGGCAAGAAGAAGTAAGAAGATGCGGGGCGAGGAAGTTACAACAATAACTAAACAATGAATGAGTAAGGGGGTGGGTTGGGCAGGAGTGGGAGAAGCTCATCCGTTATTGATTGATTGGAGTTGACCCTGTTTCATCGCCTGCCTGGTGGATCGTTTAAGGAAAGAGTAGGTATAGGTTTGGACAGAAAGAGGGGGAGCGGAGGAGAAGAAGAAGATGAAAGGACGCCTCCGTTGATTAGAAAACGCTCTCATCTTTCTTCTCTGCCCGGCTGCCTCTCAAGCCACAGGGTGTGCCGTGCCGGAGCCGATCTTGCCTCTGCAACGTCCATGATTGCCTGAATGAACAAGAAAACGAAGACGTAGACGTGCTCAATGTCTACTATGCCGATGGCGCCCGCGGGATTCAGTGGGTTTGTCTGTCGGATTTTATCAATGGTGGTGGCGTTTTAGTGGTTTTTGGGTATCAAGATTATGAGTGGGCGGAGCGTTGCAGGAGGAGGAGGGGACCGCGTGGGAGCGGAGGAGATGGAGGAAAGCGAGGGAAGAGAAAGTCGGGGTCCGGTTCCGGATCGGGGTCGGGGTCCGGGGCCGGGTCCGAATCCGATCCCATTTGGTCTGAGGGAGAACGAATACACGGTCCTGCAGGACGTAATCGCCCGGTACCACACGCACCAGACGCCGGCGGACCATTGCTCGTCGATCGTGGTCCAGAGGGTGAACGCCCGGGTGGACTTGGTGTGGTCCGTGGTGAGCCGCTTCGACAAGCCACAGACATACAAGCACTTCATACGGAGCTGCACGATGATGGGCGACGGAGGCGTGGGTAGCGTAAGGGAGGTGAGCGTCGTCTCGGGGCTCCCGGCCACGACTAGCACGGAGCGCCTTGAGATGTTGGACTCGGCAAACCACGCCATCAGCTTTCGCGTCCTCGGAGGCGAGCACCGGCTCCGAAACTACCACTCGGTGACCACGCTGAACGAGTTCACGGAATCCGCCAAAACCTGGACCGTGGTCCTGGAGTCGTATGTCGTCGACATTCCAGAGGGCAACACCAAGGAGGATACCTGCATGTTTGCCGACACGGTCGTCAGGTGCAACCTCCAGTCGCTCGCTCAGGTGTCGGAGCACCTACACAGAGATCGGGAGAGGCACGGCCTCCTGCCTACCCTACCCCGCCGCTGAGGAGCCACACACCACACACCGCAAAAACAAGATCAAGAAAGCTCATATTGCATTGCTCTCTCGTCGACATCCAGCATCGACATCGACATCCAGCAGCATCATCATCAGGAGGTTGCGTATACTTTCGTCGTTTCTGTTATTGTGTACATAGGCTCTGCTGCCTTAGGGGATCTGCCATTATCATATGTAATTTCTTTCTATCTTTCTTTCTGGGCAGCCCCGTATTTTTCACCAATTAATGCCTGACTGACTGACTGACTGGATCGATGGTGTAGTCTGTAGATTCATCCTTCCAAGAACCGAAAAAAAAACCATTACCTACGGGAATCGCAGTCATGCATTTTTTTTTGTTCTTTCCATTTTGACTTGCTGGGGGCAGTGTCGGAACGCAGATGGGTATTGAAATAAGAGCTCTGTTTTTAGGGAGGGTGGGTGGGTGGGTGGGGGGGGGGTTTTCAGTTTTCATGAATAATATGTCGATAAATTTTTGTATGAACGCAAATGGAACCTGATCATCATCTGTATTCTATTTTTGGAACTGCAGTCAAAGGTCTTAATCCGTATTGGAACCTTCCCTTGCGTTTTACTAAATTTTCTCAAAGTTTCTGCAGAATGAATTTAAGTACAATCTGTTTTCTGTCTTAATGGTTATACTTATATATATATATATATGCTTGATCATGCCAAATCTGGATTTCGTATGCATTGTTTTTAGAAAGCTACGATCGGGGAGCAGCACAATAAAAGAGTAATTATTAATCTCATTCTATTTTAGGACTGAAGTGTATGCTGTACTGTAATTCAACATTCTCGCTTCTTCTTACCCAGATATCTTGCATTAATGTCTGCAATTTCTTAATCACATTTCAGAGTGTTTCTTCACATTCAGAGAACCCTTTCTGTTCTTTGGGGATTTGGGTTTAAGACATTGAATCCTGGAATGTATGGAATTAATGCTGGCTCCAAAGCTCTTTGAGGTTTTTTATACGAATGTGTACAGTAATGCTTGTATATGCGTTGAGGCGAAAGGAGCTTTGACCTCAGGTCAGTAGGACGACAATATACAATGCAGTGCTCAGCTCTTCTCTTCTCTCTGCCTAGGATGACAGACAGCTCTTTATGCTATTTTCTGCTTGTCTTCTTGGCAGCTGGCTTGGGATTAATGGTATTTATTTGTGGTTTTTCTTAACAAATTCTGTCCCAAAAAAAAAGTAAATGATGAAAATTTGCAAGTTCAGTGTTTGTAAACTGAAATTGCATTTTGAGTAGTTATTGATTTTTTTAATCTAAACTAATATTGAATTTTACATAATCAATAATGCAGTGTATTTTAAGGGTTTTGTTATTGAATTTTACAGAATCAAATGTTATTAAGGCGGCAGTGTATTTTAAGGTTTCTTAGAAAAAAATATTTATAATTTAAATATATATATTTTATATAAATATTATTGAAATTAATTGTTTACTAATATATCAGAATGAATTCTTAAATCACTTGTTTATTTAGTTTAATTTAGATTTGTTGTATACTAGTATTCAAACTCTTAAATAATTGTACTTATACACTTAAATAACTGTACTTATAGCAAAACTTTAAATTTTATTAGAAATAATTTTAAAATAATGAAAATATCATATTAATTTAATTATATATGAATAATAATAATAAAATTAATCACTAAAACCATAAAATCTTTCTCTTTATATTAATGTTATTATTAATGTATAAATATTTATTTAAAAAAATCACATTAAATTTTGTTTCAATGTTGTGTAAACAAATATATTCTCTAATTAATATTTTTTTTTACAAATGTTTACTTTAGAAGAAAAATATAATTCTAAACATAAAATTGAAAATTTATATTTTCTTGTATATTTTTTCTATATACACATCAAAGCAAAACAAAGAGTTTGTATTTTTTTTTTTGGGGAAGTTAGAGAAAAGCCAGCTTGTCCTCATATCAGTGTTATTATGAAGATATGAAGAATGAGATTCATGTTTGAATTGTTTTTTAAGGATATACATTCTTATCAATTTTTATTGACAAAACTTGTTTAGATATGCCTTTGGAAGAAGTAGTACTAGTTTAGATAATATTTGTCTTAAAAAAACATTATTACTGTGTTATTATTAAAAAAATATCAGTTCTTAATTAATATCTAATCTTATTTTTATACATAAAGTGAAGAGTTTTTTTTTTAATATATTACACAATTTATTAATTAATAATAAAAATTGAGTATGTATGTTTCCACAATGTTTAAACATGTTGTATGTATGTTTAACATGTATGTCTGTCAAATTCATGCCCTCTGTAATCTGGCATTTCAGTGCATGTTTAAAAATTCGTCGTCATTTCAGTGTATGTTTAGAGATTCAGTGTATGTATGTTTTAAACATGTTTTTAAAAATTGAGTATGTATGTTTCCACAATGTTTAAACATGGTGTTTACACAATAAAACTCCAAAAAAGTTAACGCCCTAATATTAATAATATTTTTATCAAAATATTTTTATCTTTATAAATGGATGTTATAAATTGAAATATAAAACTCAAATTTCTATCATCAATTTAAATTAACTTGACATTTAAAAAAACTCTATCATAAACCCTTTTGTCATAAAACTTTGTTTGGATTCACAAGAATAAAACTCAAGAACGCTATCATGGACCTTTTACCTTAAAACGTTGTTTGGATTCCCAATAGTAGATTAGATTGCACAACTCTCCACTCCAGGAATAGGAAAATGTTGCAATCTGCATCCAAAAGTTTGGTAAGAAGATAGGGAAACTTACCTTATCAAATGAATATTTATTGATTATAAAAGGCGGAAAAGAAAAACAAGTTGTTGGGTAGTGCTTTCCATAATGTATTGAAAGGCTTACAGATTGGTGGAATGTGGAGTGTGCAGGTAGAAAAAGACAAATCTGGTTGTTAGAATGATATAAAATATTGGGCATCTTATTCGCCAAAATACAATTGAAAGGTTTCTGCACGCCTTTTGTGGGACCCATAACCTTTGGATTCTCTATTGAATATGATGTTTCTCGTTAACTTTTCGCATTGCAATAAATATTTTGATACAATAAGCTTTTTCTCGACTTCAAGCAACAGGTATTTATGGACTTCACCAGGTTAGGTCCAGACGCATTTCAAACTTCACAATTAATGCACTGCCATATCTGTTTTTGACTTTCTTTCATGGATTTCTATGAAAATCTTTTACAATAAATACAGACATAGAGAGAGAGTTCTGTAAACAAAAGACGAAAGCTCAGATCTGTTGTTGTTGAGTGAAGGGATGAGCAAAGGCAGGGTGGAATTCATGTGACTCAAAATGACCTTTGCTCCTTCCTTCACGAAAAAGGAATACAAATATGGACAGGTAGGTAATATCCCGTGTTGATTCTCTTCACTATTGTTGTGTACATCTTGAATTACAAATTACAGACGCACGTGACAACTTGCCCAGGTTCCATCATGTCAGACCAGGCAACAAATAATTGCTACTTTGCAATTTGCAAATTATGATCCCACCAAATATTTTTTCTTGGCCAGGTTCCATCATGTCAGACCAGGCAACAAATAATTGCTACTTTGCAATTTGCAAATTATGATCCCACCAAATATTTTTTTTAAATTTTGTGTATGATGAAACAATGTTTTAAAAATAGATCATAATGTTAAAAAACAATATTATTACTATGATACAGGTACCATAATATTATAATAATTATAATCTTACCTATATCAGAGAAACTCCATGATAAAAAAATTATAAATATATGAAAAGATACCAATAGGGCAGGAATTTGACAGGCAAATTGCCTATCATGAAGTGATTTGTCCGTCAAATATGGTTTGACAGGTAAATTGCCTATCATGAAGTAATTTGTCCGTCAAATATAGTTTCAAAAATCATGAAATTTTTATGATTTTGTTTTAAAATTAACAAAACGGATTATACAATTGTCAAAATGGTGTAAGCTAAACTCTCAACCATTTGCACCAGAAATCCAGTGAGTTTTTTATTTAAAATCTGGCTGAAATTGTTCAAATAGTAGTTTTCAGTGATTGGATTGTATAATCAGGGTGTTCAAATGGTAGTTTTCAGTGATTGGAATTGTATAATCAAGGTGCCCCAAGGATAATCGAGGGTCCTGAATCCATTTCTGCAATAAAAATTGCAATTTCAACACTGAATCTCGATTTCAAGAGCAAATCGTGTTGCGGGATTCCCGCCAAACTTGCAGTGAAAGGTGCAAATGGTCTAGAGTTTAGCCAACCCCTGACAAAACAGATTATAGAGGGCAGGAATTTGACAGACAAATTGCCTATCATGAAGTGATTTGTCATTCAAATATGGTTTCAAAAATCATAAAATCGTCATAATTCTGCTTTAAAATTAACAAAACGGATTATATAGTTGTCAAAATCGAGACTGTTTCGATTTCAAATTCTTACACTAATTGTCACATCATTTTTACTTTAAAATTGACAAAACAAATTACAGAGTTATCAAAACCATCAAACTTATAACTGTTTCGATTTCAAATTACACTGATAGTCACATCATTTCACTATGATCAAATTGAAACGATGCCTTAAAAAGTTTTGCCATCATCCTGTAGATGGATCCAAAACCTTAAAAACGGGTCAATATCACCTGATCTCAGAAACTTGCCGGACGGAAAGTGGGATTTTCTACAAGATTAAATGGGCTGACAGAAAGAATTGTGCTGTATGTATTTGATGATAAATCCCAAGAAGATGAACAGAGTATATGAGTTCGTGGTGGCCTGACAGAGACGTGAGACAGTAGTAACTAGTAAGGGAGGGAGACTGGAGAGAGCGAGGGCGCTTCCCTTCCCGTCTGTGGGGGCACAGCACGGCAGCTCGTTTGGAGCATAACGCACGCAACGGCATACCGATTGTACCGCTGGGCGGGCGGGCAGGCAGGCAGGCAGGCAGTCCTGCACGCCATCATTTGAGGTTGGAAAGGAAGTTACGGGAAGTTGTGTGTTTGTAGGTGAATTTGTTACTGAAATTTCTTACAAGGACTTGGATCCATTTATTTATTTATGGGCCTGGCACTTGATTTCACTTGACGGAAGGACAGTGAGTCAGTCTGAATCTGAACCTTTTCACCCCCGCCCCACACCTCATATTTATACGGATGCAAGTTGAGGGAGAGGAGGGTAGGACGGCGTATGTACTTGCGGCAAAATTGCTGGGTCGCACGTGGCTAGGAAGGAAGGAGCAGAGCTGCAGAGGTCTGTTATAATGACCGCCATTACCATGTGAACGGATTAGTGGTCATTACGAATCCATTCGATTCCTTCTGACAGGGAGACCGATTCATGAATCGAATCTGGCCAGTGGCACCCACCACAACCACCAACTGCTACTAACTGCTGGGAATGGATGGATTGGGTGGGCACTGGGCAGGGCTCGATCCTTGGACCTTCAACGAAGCCAAAAAGGCAAGGAGGTACCTGCCTTTTTTTTTTCCTCCTTTCCATGGTGGGGAAGGGGAGGAATCTACAGCTACAGATGCCCATATGCCCAACTCAGCCCAGGTTGTGTGAGTATCTCTATTACCAATGGTAAACATTAAAAAAAGAGGTGTGGTAAGTACAAAAGGGCCCCATGCATCTAGATAATTATCATCATCCACACATGCTGTTATGGTGGTCACATAGGACATTGTGATGAAAGACAGATTGATTGGTCAAACCACTAGTCGAATTTAGCCATAACATCATTTGGTTGTCAATTTCCCAAGTCCCTTTTGTCCTTCATTTTTTAACGGCGTAGGATAAGGATTCTCTGAAATGAGTTTTTGGACCTTTTCTTGGGTGGAGTGGGAAATCATACTTTGTATTTGGGGCAGTATTCAAACGTTTCCCAGATTTCTGACAAAATATGGTCTGAAAGGAAGGTGGAGTGAATGGTCTTTATCTTAAAAAAAAAATTTCTGGCATGATTATAGGGGAATAGTTTTTACCCATTTTAAATGTCTAAAGAAATTCTAAATGATCAAACTAGCAAAATAAGAATATTTTGGTCATTTTGAAGAATAATAATAACAAGTTTAAGTATTCAACTTGGTGGGCTAGCTCAAAGTGCTGTAAGTTGTGAAGGTCTCGGGGTCAAATCCTCTGGAAGCTATACATCGCTATATAAGGGCCTCACTTGATATCCCAATCGGGACAAGTGGCCCCCCTATGCATTGTTCCAGTGGAAGTAACAAGCCCCCTCTAGGGGTAGGTGAATCACATTGAAAAAAAAACAAGTCTAAGTATTCAATGATTTCATCTGTTTTGCTAATTTTTTTCTAAATTATTTGTTATTCAAATCATGTATGCATAAATGGATTGAGCACCCTCAAATACCCCATGGCACCCAAATTAAACGAGTTTAAAAACCATTGTTTGCCATCTTAGTTTTTTTATTGGATTCCATAGAAATTATATTGAAAAACGTTGTGGACGAAATTATTGAATGTTACGCCTTTTGAATAATGTTTATATTATACTACTTTTTAACATGTTTCTTAAACTAATTAGGATAAATATCGCCAAGTGTAATCTTGAAACTACACATGATTTATCACCTCATCCTATAATAGTAATTACCACATGGTGGTTACTTTGTGGGCATCACAAGTCAACATAGAGATGCCACACAAAAGCTAACCATATAGTGCATCATATATTGACCTACTACCTTGACATTGCATTCATACACTTTGATGATAAAATTAAACCACACCTCACAACATGTATCCTTACCCTCTTAAACATATTTAATTTGATCAATACCACCCAAATTTGACCAAAACAATCAAGTTAGTGAAGTTTCAAATTACATCATTGCTAGAGACCACAACAATATCTTGTTGTAGCAATTTTTTTAGCACCCTTGATTACATCGTCTCACAACTAATACCCTAGTCATCCCACTTGCACAAGTGAGATGGTTGAATACCTTTATCGACTCACTTGTACAAGTGAGATAGTTCAATGCCCCAATCAATTTGCTTGCACATGAGTATGACCCAATGTCTCAATAAGCCCACTTGCACATGCATAGGACCCAATGTCTCAATAAGTCCACTTGCACAAGGAACAAGACACAATGTCTCAATCAACCTACTTGTATAAGGGAGACAACCCAATGCCCCAATTAACCCCCTCGAACAAATGAGACAACACAACACCCCAATCAACCCACTAGCTTAAGCAAGCCAACCTAACATCCCAATGAGCAGGCTTACACAAGGGACATTACACTAAGCCCCAATTGTCCCACTTACATAAGTGAGATGGCTCACCACCCTAATTGGTGTGCATGCATAGGTGGCCCAACAACCTAATTGACTTACTTACACAAGGACAAGATTGAACTTCCCATTCAACCAACTTCCAAGCAAGACAATCCAATGCCCTAATCGGTTCACTTGCTTAGGCTAATGACCCTAGCAACCAAATTCATCCACTTGCATATGCAAGACGATGTAACATCCCAATCGGCCTACTTTTACAAGTAAGATGGCATGATGCCCTAATCAACCTACATGCACAAGCAAGACAACACAATGCCCCAATCCCCTATGTCTACATGTAAGATAACCAACTCCCTAATGACCCACTTGAAAAAGGAAAATGACCAAACACTCTAATCAACCCACCTATATGCATGGCAACCCAATGCCCTAATTGACCCACTTGTATAGGATAATTGACTTATGCTCCAATCAACCCACTTTCATAGATGACCTAATGCCCCAATTTCCCTACTTGCACAAGCAAGACAACCCAACACCCTAACACACCAATAGTCATGCTTGAAACATCGAGACAACACAATGCCTCAATTGATCCATTGCATTGCAATATGACACATTGCCTCAATTGGTCCACTTGCAAGATGACAAAATGCCCCAAATCATTTTAAAGTTCCCCTTGCATAGATGCAATGACCCACAAGGAGGAAAACATGCCTTTAAAAGATTTGCATACTTGTAGGACTAAGAAACCCCAATTTATTACCTTTCCAAATTTAGGTTGACAAATACTTCATGTTTTGTTTCCAAGATGAACTAATAATCCACATAAAAATTCAATTCTATAGACTACTTTCTTTCTATCTACACCATGCCATACTGAGAAACAACTTTATAAATAGCGATAGATTATGATTATATACTCTACTCAATTGCTTATGTTTAAGAAAAACTTGCAATAACAAAATGAATATACAAATGAAAAAATGATTATCAAACACAATCTTGAAATTGAGCTCAAACTATTCTTATGATACATGAATGCTACATTATTACATTATTCTGAGTGGGCCTAATGGCTAAGAGCATGTGTTTTCTCCTAGGATGTCATAGGTTTAAATCTTGAGGGGGTAAGATATGTACAACTTTGTAGACTTTAGCAGTTAATTCGTTGCGCAGAGAATGGGTCCTTTGTCACACAAACAAGGAGGTCCCATACACCAATTTAATGCCTTGCTTCGTGGTAACCTTAAAATAAATTATTATTATTCTTATATATAACAAACACAATTTTTATTTTTTTTATATAAAACTTATTTATACAATCCATTTTTTTTTTCACACGTGAGAGTGTTGAGCCTTGAACTTACTTTTTGTATCAAAGCTCTCACGGAATCGAACATAGAGCTGCCGAGTTACATACATCTAAACTGACCGATACACCGTCCCCATCAAAACTAAGTTACTAATCAACTTTACATAACCATATTTAACTATATTTATTGTTATATATATATATACACATTTACACATAATTTTGTAATAAATACCCATCACACAACTTCCCACTCCATTCAATGACATTTATCCTTTAAAACATAATATATGTAGCTCCAGATAGAAGTGATGAACCTTAAGTACAACTTTATAACATTACAAAAGTACATTGTCCATATTTTATGGATACGAACCATGCATAGGATATGAAAAGACAATTCTTCGGGCTGAAAAATCTCATCTTATCGGAGAATATGCTTTGGCCTCCATATATATGTAGACATCAACCATCCCCCTGATGTACCAAAATCTGAAAATAAATATGCTTTGGCCTGGCCTCCATATATATGTGGACATCAACCATCCCTTGATGTACCCAAATATTAAAATAAAGGAACCAACATACCCCAAAGGAGGAGAAATGTAATTTTGAATAGAATTTCGATAGGTTGTAAAATGAGATAAAGTTTTTATTTTTATTTTTTTATTAGTATATAGATAATATAATTTATATGTTAAAAGTAAGTTTAGCGAAATCTATATTAATTTACATTTTTTGTTTTTGTTATTTATTGGATATCAATTTCAATATTAAGTAGATATAGAACATCTTGTGTTATATCATTTAGTATAAGAGCAATTCACTCTTGGTTTTTTTTATATGCATTTTTATCTTATACCATGGCAATTAGAGTGTTTCATTGCTCTCATGGAGAAAGCATCACAAAGCTACATTTGAACCTGGGTGGAGAGGATAACAACATTCCTCCCAACAACCCAATCTACACTCAATTGACGAGGGTATGCTAGTATATTAATTGTGTATAAGAAGTAAAAAGTTGATAATAGGTACAAATAATTCTAGCTATATTTGTTTCATTTTTTACACAATAACTCGAATCACAGTAGTGTCTATTTTTACACTGTCGACATTTCCTTTTCTTTTTGTCCTTTTAAAATGTGGTTCACCATTGTTAGTTGCTACATCCACGTGATACGTCTACGAGATCCTCTATCATCCATTCTTTTATTAGGCAAACCTATAAGCGTCAATGATTACGATATTAAGATAATTATGCAAAATGTAATTATGATATATAAGTTTAACAATTTAAAAACATATATCACAATTAACATAAAAATTACATTTTTTAATTAATATTGAATAATATTTTTTCTATAAATAAATTTAACAACTAAAAAGGTATCCAAAAAAACATTAAAAAACACATTTTAAAATCAATATTGAATGGTATTTTTATAAAAAAAAGTTTTATGAACATAAAAATCATATTTTTAAAATCAATATCGAATACTATTTTTTAGAAACTAAATATATAGTGAAAAAAATTCCAATACATAAATATCAAATTCAAAAATTCACATGCTTAACTATCTAAATAAATAATAAACATTGTGAAAATAATTTGGTTAAAAACTACTTAACAAAAAATCTTAGGATTTCACAAATGAATGAAACCCCAAATCAAACAACTTCATTCTTAAACCATTTTTTAAACATGGAGTATGAGTTTACTCTTAAAATGGTTTTGTATTTCATCTTAATGATGCTTTTGTCACTAGCATTGTTTAAAGTTCCGTTGGAAAACTTGGCTTCAGGAGTCCAAAGAAACAAAAAGACCATCGACAAGGAATCTTTTGGAAAAAAAAGAACATAATCAATGTTCAAATTTGAAGCTAAAATGCCATATCATTTTTCTATAGTTAATTAAATATACATATATAGCGAAAACTACATGTAATTCTTAAAACCATTATGTGTGTAATGAGGTAAATTGTGTTTTACCATCATTTATGGCGCTGTAATGTTTATTATGCATATCCACGTCATGGCTAATTTTAGGGGCTATATATACCCCATGGGCTATATTAAGGGGGTTACAAAAATTTCGTGGGCTATTTTCTTATATGGAAAGAGTTTTTCCATCTAAAATATATTCACCCAATATTTATTAGTAAACAATAAATCCAAAATGAATAGTCTCTCGTATATTACTTAGGAAAATGAAAAAAAACTATTTTCGTCCTAGCAAAATCTCCCTCCAATCTATCTTTCGACCCCAATTTCTAGAGAAAATCTAGTGAAATCACTCTTTCGCCCCCGATATTCAGCAATGGAGGCTCCCAAGGGTTATTTCGCCCTCTATTTTCTTTGTCATTTAGGCTTATGGTTGCATTTTGTTGTATTTTTAGTCAATTTCATGTGATACCTTCTTTTAACCCTTGATTTCTAGTATTGGAGGGAAAATCAAGGGCTATTATTTTCTATTTAAAGGCTAAAGTGATTTGATTTCACTTTTCATTCTTAGTTTTCTTGACATTTTAATATTTGCATAACATCTCCATTTCCGAAATCTCAAGTCTTGAAGGGGCATGCCACACATGCAATTTATGAGAGTACAATCTGACATCATGTTTTTCATCCAATAATTAACATGGTATGATTTTTATCATACTTTTTATGTTTTTTATCCACAATTACAATAGATTATTATATTATAAAATTTACCTTTTTATCATGCTTTTTTACCATGGATTCTTTTTAAGGCTTGTTGAATTATGGGGCACTTTTGATTCTTAGGGATCATTCGGTGTTATGAGGGTTTTATTCTATCCTAGGAGTATTGGTTCAATTAAAGTGTTATAGAGCTCAAAAGATATGATTTATTATATTCCTTGTCATGTTTAAACTATCGACTTCCATTTATATGTTGTTAGTGGATGTCACTCTTGATGGAGAGACGGCGCATGGTTTTTATATATTCAAATTGAATCGAACCAAATTGTTTAAAATGTGGTTTTATTAGGATCTTTCTCTGCAATTATTATTGCACCTAAGGGGTTAATGAGAGTGTATATATTCATATTTTATGTCTTCTATTGTTGATGTTTGGGATGTTTGTAATATAAATGAATGCACATTGATTATAATGGCGGGGTTAAAATGGAATGGTCATTATTTTGGCTGTCTTCTTGTAGAGTTGTCCAAAGCATACTTGTAGATTATTTTATTTGTATTGAGAAGTGTGTGGCTAGTAGATTTTTTTATTCGTATTTCAAAGTTCGTCAATTTTATTTGTGACCTAAATTTGTTTGGTTCAGTACTTATTTTACGATATTTTGTTTTTTGTAAGGGTCATTCAGAAGTAAATTTTTTTTGGTGATTTGTTTTTATGTGTAATTTCTATCATCATCCATAAATGGATCTAGTTATGTATGACACATATATGATTTAGCTGGAACACGATACTTCATTTCCATCATGATTGTATATAATATGTACAACACATGTTTGACATGAGATGTAGACATTATGTTATTTGATATCTAGTATTTTGCATTCAATGAGGGCGATAAAACAATTTTACCACATTTTGCATGCTTTCAAAAATTTCAAGGACATGGATACAAATACTTCCTTAGTTTATCTGAGAAAAAGTAGTATTTAACAGAGTAGTTATAATGATATGCGTGATGATGCATTAATGTGATTTCTATTCTTGTTAGTGTATGTTCTTATTTCTAATAACCATTGCAAGTTTCTAACTAACTCTAAAAATTCTAAATCAAGTGACATAATTCATATTTTGATTGTCAATAAAAGAAAGGAAAAATGGCATTCATATCTATAAATAGATAACCGGATTATTTTTTTCTTAAAGGGTAGCTTAAAAATGAGAGATTTGCAAAACAAGCTAATTGGGAATTCGTACATGATATTAAGGTTGTGGGTCTCAATAATATTCCATGTTGTAATAATGGTTCGTGCGTGCCAAAATCACTCCACAATGTAAAGTGTTCAATTCTATCAATTCGTCGATATGTCAAGATTTGGGTACCCACATGTTCGTTGGACCATTAAGGGATAAGATAAAAAGTGGAGTCCCCACTTTCCCTAAATCTAGTTAGTGTAGTTGTGTTTCACCAACACCTATAGTTGTGAGTGACCTAATACTGCTTGTGAAATGTATAAATACATCCCTCATTTCCTCATTCATGCATTTGTTCATTTGAGGGTCTAGGAGTTGAAAGATTTGAGCTATGGTATATGCTCTTCTATTGCACTACCTTAGTAATTTGCAGAATCAAAAGCTGAGTCTTCCCAGCAAATGATTCACCAAGATATTACAAGATTTTATAATTTCATGAAAGATTTGCCAAGCTTTTATACTACTTTATAATTGAGTGAAATATTCGCCAAGATTTTACAATATCTTATAGTTTAGTGAAAGATTTGCCAATATTTTACAATATTCGATAATAGAATAAAATATTAGCCAAAAAATCATATATACATATTATATTATTGATAAAATAGCGTTCAATTTTTCCTATATGTTAGGGATATTCACTCATTTATTATACATATAAATTTTAGGGGTGCTATTAAAATCATCCATGTTCAAGAATGGAAATGAAAATTGTATTTAAATATTATTCAAAATCAGTAACTAAGAACAATAAAATGCAATCTTACTGAAACAATTTGAATAAGACTTGGAACAATACGGATAGTGATCTCTGATTGTAAATCCCTCTGACCGAAAAGTACATATCCCTTTACATGTCTAGAAACCACTTTTGGTAGAATCTCCCTCTCATAACTCTCATATATAAAATAAAACTAAGAGAATTACAGAACCCATAAAACAAAAACGCATTTTCAAGCTCTGTGGAGACTCTCCCGGGCAGCAACGTTTCCATTCCTCTGGTTTTCAAAATCCATAGAATATAGGAAAATTACAGAACTTAAAAGATGAAAACTTCTCCAGCACTGTTCAGCGCTACCCCCTCGATTACAATTGATTTTTTTTTGTTCTGTTATAGAGTCACTGATTTCTATTTCAGGAAAATAAATGCACTCCAAAAAATGTCTTCATACAATCAGCGAACTTCCACTAAAACTCTTCATTGATCTTCTTTATCTTCTTAACACCTTGACCGTTGTAATGCTTCTCAAACTTCCGTTTGACGATCTGGCTCAGATTTATTTCATTCTCCCGAAGACGGTTTTATCGCACAATGTTATCTTTACCATTGAGCTTGTTCTGATTCCCTCTGCACATAAAAACAAAAGTAAATATATTGTGAAAAACGAAACGAATTTATCAAATTCTTATCGATATAATATAAGTTCAAAGGTAAGAAGAACCAAATAAAAAGATATAAGTTATTTCCCTTTCACTTGGTTATCTCATTACACGTTTTGTTTTCCTGGAATGACTAACATCAAATCATTGTCATGGAATTCAAATAATTAACCAACGACGACGAAGGAGATCATTACGATATTCACTGGTTTGGTAAATGACACTACATTTTATCAAATTCATGTTGTTCTTTATGCATCAATCTCAATGTAAATCTCTCTTACTTGATATTAACTTTCATAGGAGATCATTTGACCTGCGTTCCTTAACACCCGCGTTCTGGTGCGAGGATATCTCACTCTAAATGATCAAGTGATAAATACGATTTGACAAGTGGAAAATGGCATGAAGAAGATAAGAAAGTATATGCAACAATATTCAGCAGGATTATTTTTAACAAGATCATAACAATCCTCTTTCCATAGCTGGTTGAAGTTTCTTTAAATGATACAGCTACACAAATGATATGACATGGATTTGTTATAAAATTCATATATTCTTTAACAGATTCCAAATATGAGCGATCTTCCTTGATTGGCATCTTGCATTGATAGGGTATCCATCTTCAATGCTCAACAACCAAATTGTGAAATTGTGGCAGAAAATACATTAGCATGTTGACATCTTCTCTCCTTAATTTGAGTGATTTGGTTAATGGCATCAATGCCGAGTAATTCTCATGACTATTATTTTGCTAAGCTTTTCACAATGACAAATGGAGCGATTTAGGTGAGATGTTCCTAACTTATGTTTTTCTCTAAAACTATTTCCTTGCAGCAACTAAGAGTTCTTTAAACCCACTCTTTCTCGTTTTAACTTAGCCACCATTTTAACAATTCGTTTCAATAAAATTCGTTTCTAATTTTTCCAGTTTTTCTTTTGTCAAATTTTAGGTCAAATGAGGTGACAGTGTTGTGTTTTGGTTGTTGAATATTTCACGATATCCTCGATGTTTTTATGGTATATTATTGAGGATAATTTTGAGCAATAACCAACCGTAAATATTTTTTATTATTTGTTTCTTGCCCATTTGTAATAATATTCTTTCGGCATGTTTTTCATAACAGTATTTACAACAATACCGTGGTATTAAAATTCTGGTAATGTCATATAATGGTTGCCATAAATATTTTGTAGACTAGTGATTGTTAGGATTATTAATCCTCCCTTATGCAATTTGGTCATATGTCCAAATCAGGAGTCGTGTCTAAATCGGGAGTCCTTCTAGTCTATTTTTAGTCACTAGCACCATTGGGTCCACTTGGCTTAATTGGGGCACATGTTCCAGTTACTAAAGTGTGGGGAACACTAATTGAGGCCTACTTCCACAGATTGCACTTACATGCATCAGTTTAGGAGCCTCCTAGATCAATCCCTACAAATTAGGAGCCACTGGGAGTGTCGATACCAACCAAGGTCAGTTGAATTGAGTTGGTGACTAGTCAAGCTTAGTTAAAAATTAGTTACATTCAGTTCTAGTCCTCTAAATTTAGTTAGCGCTAGGTTTGCATAGATGCATGCAAGATAGGTGCATTTCTCACCTACCACAGTTAGTTAGGCTTAGTTAACACTGAATTAGACACTTGAGTTGTGATTTAGAACTTCGATAATGATTTAGACAAGGTCGGTAACCATTCAATCAAGTAAAGTCAAACCAATTCGAATTTCCTCACATAGGATTTGAATTGCATGAGGCTATTTAGCCATTGTACTTCATTGTAATTATTATCTAATTACTTTTTGATTAATGAAATCATTCACAGTTGCAAGCCATTTTTGCACTGTTTCATTCTTCAATTGCTGAGTAAATTGTGTGATCTATCTTGTGAGTTATGTGTTTGTCCACAAATATATGTGCTCAATTTAATATGGTATCAGAGCCTCGGCAGACAAGGCACTTCTCCTCCTCAAAACTCCTATTGGATCTTTTTTAGAAAATTTACTCCTTCAAGTACTGCACCAGCAGCGGAGAATTTACCACTTAATACCCCAAGTATAGGAATTATTGATCAAGCTTGCTTGATCAATTATGCTGGGTGTGATGAAAATTCCAAAAGTGTAGAATGCCGACCTCATTTTGTCTGTTTGATTGTGTGATTTGCAAGTTATCAGTTCTTCTCACTACATTCGCTACAAGCAACTCATTCTCCTCACCACATTCACTACAATAGCTCCTCCAATGGAGTAGCTCACTTCCTTCAACTACCACCAGTGGAAGCAGGACATGGAGAACTAGCTTCACTCTAAGAAGCTCTTCAGACTCACAATGGACATAGAGGCAGAGCCAATTCTTAATCATGACAAAGAAAAGTAATGGAATAGGCTTGATGAATCCTATGGATGCTTGTGTCTCTCAATATCTCGAGATCTTCTTTTCCACATCAAGGGATTGAAGACTCCTAAGGAGATTTGGGATATGGTTGCTTCCTTCTTTGACAGGCAGGATGAGATGAGGGTCCATCAGCTAGAGAATGAGCTGATCTCTCTTCATCTATCAAACTACGAAACACTGAATGAATTCTTGACAAAATTCAAGAACCTGATATTCCAATTGAAGCTATGCAAGGTTGAGAAGGAGGATGATCAACTAATCCTTTCCATTCTCTCAAAACTCAGTGCAGACTACTCAGTATTTGTATCAAAGTTTCAATCGGTGAAGCTCACTTATACTCCAAATTGGAGGATGCCCACTCTTGATGCTTTCATTGAATCTCTCACTTATGAGCATGACAAGTTGATCCAAATGGGGATCATTCGATCTTCCAGAGATTAAGCACCGGTTGCAGGAGTACCTAAGGTAGCGAATGATAAAGGGAAGCAAAATGACGAGTCTCCCGTGAAGAAAGAGCATCCAAATGAGCCTTCAAGTTCAAAGAGAAGTAAGAATAATGGCAAAGGAAAGACCCTTTGTTCCTACTGTGGAAAGGGCTTTCATCCTGAAAGCTCCTGTATGAGAAGACAAATTGATGAAATGACTCTTCTTTTGAAGAAACATAACTTTGTTACACCTTCTAGCGCAAGGAATGCTGACCACACAAAAGACACTGAATAATAATTTGAAACATGTCATGCACTAAAGACTAACCGTTCAACAACACATGCCTTCCTCATTGATTCTAGAGATTCTAATCATATGGTTGCATCCAGAGAATCATTCTCTTCCTTGCAGTCTTTTTATGGTCCTAATATTCAAATGGGAAATAACAGTAAAGTTCAAACCAAGGGGAAGGGATCTATCAAGCTTGAACATGGAAATTTCAAAGATGTGCTTTATGTTCCCTCCCTAGCTTCAAACCTGTTATCTGTATACCAGATGACTCATATTGGCTCTCCAAAGCGAGTCATATTTGGTCCTGAATCAGTGGAGATCACAGATATCTCTACTGGGAACATGATAGCGAAGGGTGTTGCAAATCATTCCTCTAAGGCATATGAGTTCTCACACTTCATGCCATTTTTAGAACTAGTGCACTCTCAGCGGCCACTTGTGAGGGAAGTTAAAAGTATTTCATCTACTTCTTTTGTAGCTTCCACTAGTATTGCAGATCTAGCTGTATCAGTTTATGAGATTACGATTCAGGGTGATTCAGATCCAGATCCAGTCCCGTTGGCCCGATTTTCTGACCTTGGCCAACAAGGAGATTATGCCCACACAATCAGCTTAAAGCAGCGTCCGGTGTGTTTGGAGTAGCAAAATCTCGTAGGTTATGGTCCTGCTACCAGCTGATTTTTCTCTTAAGGAGAAACTAAAATTCAGCAAAATCTATCCTAATGCTATTTTTCTGTCTAACTAAACCCTAAAGATTAATTTAAACTACCTATGTTATTCTATACTTGCTTTCTTAAGGAAAGTCTTTGATTGTTTGAAATTTTATATTTAATTTTTTTGAATATAAAATGACTAGTTAAACTATCCTAAAATTGCACTAATGCTATTTAACAACTGTTAACTAAAAAAAACTAATCTGGGCTATCTTAACTATCCTATCTCAGCTGAGAGCGTTTTAAATACTATATTAATTATTAATTAATATAAGATGAACATAAAGATAAAGTGTACGATTCTAAATAGAAATATTTAAGTCATACATAATAAATCATTCTGTTATAAAATAACTTAACAAAGAAACTGAAAATAAACAATTATTTCAATTTTTTGAAATTAATTAATAACTAATAATCAACATAGCTATTTGAATAAAAGATGATGTCTAGTATGAAATCACTGTAAAAATACACATGATATCTAATAGACAGAAATGTATATCCTTATAGCTTAAATTTATAGTAAAAATACTAATAAATTCAGTCACAATGATATATTAATTCAAATATAATATTGAGCTGACAAAGTGAGAATTGCAATTAAACACAAGTATAACAAAGCATACTGTATTAATATTAAAATAGAAGATAATATACTGAAATATAGAGTATATCCAAAACAATACCAGTCATGATATCAACCTGGAGATTTCCAGTTGCATCCCATATCCAAAGATTCAACTTCGGTAATGAAATAAAACCAGCAACAAAATATATCTCAAGTATGTCTCTCTTCAGTCACTCCATCTCCTCCTTATCCAAAGATTCATAACTTATATAATACTATCAGTTTTCTGATTCAGTTTTTCCATCAATGCTAGATACAATATTATAGGGTTCTTGTAACTATCAAAGAGAACTGAATCTCTTTTACAAAACACCTGTCACTATAATAATGAAAAACGACTAGCCTGAATATTTGCTGGTTTAAAGGTACTTGGCAAATTCATGGCCGTAGTTGAAATTCCAGTTTTCAATGAACAACCACGTCTTCCAACCAACACATTAACAAGGTCCTGAAACTGTGGAGAAGAGCGATGACATATCCACCTGTGTTTAAACAAACAAAGCATCTCATTAAAATCAGTTAAAACAGATGTAACAAAATAAACTAAAATTTAAATGTGTGCCTGTAAAATCTGCGATTTTACAGGCATGCATAACAAAACTTTTGTTACCTGTTTGACAGCAAAACAACCCATGTACTTTGAAAAATGAGAATAACCATCAAGTTCTATTTTGAAGATCGACTACTCTTCTGGCTTTGACTAATTTGGCTTTAAGCTTGATAATCACTAACTTTTGTTTTTCTATTTGTTTAAGCAGATGCCGATTCATACCTATTATTGACTTTTTTGCCGTTTTATATTGGTTCTTTTTTATATTCATTTCTTCCCACTTGCTAATCCAATTCAACAACTCCTCTCTAAATGTCCTATTTTCTTCCTCTATCAGTGCTACATTAGATTGACAGTGTTTAAGTTCATCTTTCAATTCTGTAATCTTGGTCTGGTATGCCTTGTCCAGAACTTGCTGAAGAGTTTCTTCTTCATTTTTGTGACCTGAATTGCCTGCCTGAGGAGGATTAGGGTTATCAATGTTTTGACCAGATGACTGAGGACTGATAAAAGATGGCTCAGGGTCTGAAATACAGGTGTCCATACATGATGGAGCAACCTCAGCCTTACCCAATTTTGCACAATTATCCTTTATAAGAGTGGGATCATTTATATGAATAGTGTCAGGGACCGACGATGGAACGTCGTCCTCAATATGGACGACGATAGGTTGAGTATCTTGTCGATTAGCCATAGGAACCGAAATCGTAGGGACATTGTTCATGCTTCTAGTAACCCTCCTTGAAAACACAAGATTGTCTGACTCAAACCCTCCTTTATCGAAGCATACCTGTGCTAGATGATCTAGTTTATACATAGACTCTTTGCCATGTTTACGAGGATTATCTAGCTCGGAGAGATTTTTACAATCAACAACGTTAATATTTTTGCTTTCGGTTAACCTATCCTCTGTTTTTGCAGGAGTACTATGATATTTATCAGATGGGGGTTGGTTCAAGACTGCTTCAGAGGAACAGGGAACTATGTTATCAACATCGTCCTTACTGATACCAGCGTTTATGGGTAGATTGGCTTCCTCAAGCCCTTTACCCTCTGATTTAGTCTCAGGAACATTATTAACCTCAGGCTTAGCAGTGGCCTTCCGTTTCCTACAGGTCTTTGGGGAGGGGTTCAGCCAATATTGAGTCGGCCCCAAATGACATTCAGTTAAAAAATCATCCCACGATTTCCCTTCAAGGACAGTTGATGCTGTAGTATGATTTTGACTAAACCATGGTGAAATAAACTTCTATTAGGGTTATCGAAACTTTGAACCGCATGCGACATCTTTTTCAAACTTTGCCACAGATAAAATGGTAGATTAAGCCTACAACCCTTTAATGCTAATAGGAATCTTAAGTGGTAATAGTGTAGGTGAGAAAAACGTCCATCGCAGCATACATACCTGACCAAAATTTCGTAGAAGGATCGCCATTCAGGCTTCAAGAACTTGACAGAGACCCCTATCTTCAGTTTTGTATTATCTGGTAGTGGTAGCAGCAAGGACAAACACTTATGTATATTAACCTTACTACCTTTGAACCAGCGCTCTCCAACTTGTGGGAGCTTTGTTGCCTCTGCGATTTTGTCTTCGTTAACGATGAACTTAAAACCCCCGATCTGCACAACGTCTTCTTTTAAATTCAAGGCAAACCGTTTGGTCACCTCTGTGTTATGGCCGTCAAAACACTTAAAGAACTGCCCCCACCCAACTTTTTCAAATAGCAAAGCAACCTTCTCATCTGCTTCTACGAGCTCTGAACCTGAGATTTCGAAACGATTCAACGGAGCCATAACTTCCTCAGCACTATCCTGGTTTTGAAATGGAATGAATGGCGATGTGAAGAGGGAGGGGATAGGTATCCAAGTGCATGACATGATGCGAAATATCAAAATTTCACATGCTTCAAATCTGACAGATATGGGGGTTCTAAATTTGGCCATTTAGCTGAACTTAGCGATGATGAATGCTATAGCCAATGTTCTGTTATGATACATGCATGTTTAGTCATGAATAACAGTAAAACTTAACCAATTCGACATATCAGGGATCGTGTGATTGATGGATCGTAAATCAAGGCATTGATTATACACAGTGGTCATGATGAGCTTGTACATCGTTACAAAATGGAATGGCTATCAACATTAAATACTGATGATACGAATCATCAATATATTCGCAGCTGTCAGTTAATTATGAGGTGCAACCCACATCTCCATGCTAACTCAGCGATCCAAGTAACAGGCGTTATTAATTTGACACATGGCTCTCGTAAACTCTGTCAATTAATGGTCTTGTCCAGTGT